>OX637864.1:43971627-44445962 GCA_951802705.1 Netelia virgata | reverse complement strand
AAGAACCGCGCGATCGACATCGGAGAAAAGAAGACACGAGACTGTCGAGCGAAATATTAAAACCAAACACACTAGACTACCCGTTTTCGTTCTCCCCTCCACTTTCCTTCCACCAAGCCCTGCGATATGTGGAAAGGGTAAAACTTCCGTTTTTCTTTTTTTTTTGTTCTTAACCCACGACAGACCGGGAGAGAGCGTCTCTCGAGCGACGCGACGAAAATCCACGCGTAACAGATGTGACCGCGTACGATAATTCATTTTTTCTCGTTTCTCATTGTTTTTGTTTTTCACGTTTGAATTCGTTTATTCCGACAAAAGTTTGTACAGTGATGCAACACGTTTCGCTGCGACTGAATATTCCAGCGAGACTACACGAGAGTGAAACTCCGAAGTGAGGTTATACGAGAAGTGTACCGCCATAACAAAGCAGTGATATACCTCCATCTCGGATACCACATTTGATAACGGAATAGTCAAACATCGACTCGTGATAAGCTCTCGAATGCAACGACTGAGCGTGAATAAACGATAGACGCGAAGAACAAATATAACGAGTGACTCGTTCATTCGTTCGGTGAACGTTACGGGGCTAGGTGAAAATATAAATGTATTCACGAGTTTTTAATAAAACAGAAATTATCTTAAAATAGAGACAAGGTGAAATATAAAAACTGCCATCTAATTTCCATTGACAAAGAAATAAATAAGATCACAAATTTTTAAAGAAAATAAAAATACATCGTCGCATCGTATCGCTCGCCACCTGCTGGAAATAAGAAGAAAACTTTTTCGTGAGGATCTTTCGTTCCCCTTTCACAAACGGTCTCGCGGTGTACTTTTCGAGAGCGTCTTTCGTTCTCTACCAAGGTGGTGGAGGAATTCCTTTGTCCTCGAAGCTAAAGAAAGGGATATCGTCGATGTACCGTCCGAGCGCGAGTGCGAGAGAGAATATACGTAGTGGGGAGAGAGAGATCGGTGAGCGTTGAGCGGTTATAGTGGGGCGCGTAGTAGTAGGGATCCCCACGCGGTCGGCTTTCGAACTAGTGGCGGAGGCGCGAGAGAGAGAGAAAGCGAACGATAGAACGAGAGAGAGAGAGAGAGAGACAGAGAGAGAAACAGAGAGAGAAAGAGCTATAGAGCGAGAGAGGCTCGTACTGCCATGACTCGTGGCCCGCTGGAGTAGTTTTACCTGGGCTGTCTCTGTGTGTGGATATCGGACTATGCCGTGAGGGAAAGAACCGTCGCACCTTGAATATTCCTTGGTGCGAGCAGTGATTATTACACCAAGTGAGCGAAGCAGTGAATATTACTCGAGTGCGCGAACCAGTAGCCATCTCGTAAACTCGAGGGCAACAAACCGTGTATACCACGCGGCTCGAAAAAGCCACGCTCAAGGTCAAACTCTCGAGCGTCGCAAATCTCAACGCTCGCTGTACGAAATAAAATTCATACTTCCGTCAAATATTCGTCTCTTTCCAAGATTATTTTTACGTCTCGCGTAAACACGATGTTCGAGACAATCGTTAGTGCTTGATCGTGTGATAGAATCGGGGTTTCTTTTTGTTTCTTTAATCCCTCTCTTTTTTTATTCGATCGAACAATTTCTTTTCTTCAAATTTTTTCGTTCAACTTTTATTATTGTTATTTCTCGGTGATTTATTTTATTCGTTAAAACAGTTCTTCGTGGTGGTTTCTCGTGCATCGAGTTTGAAAATAGGCCGTTTAGACGAAATAATCGTGAGTTGCCAAGCGAGAGGATGCAGCAACGACGCTTCCTTCCTGACGGTATGGCGTTCGTGAGGGCAGCTGTTCTCGCAGCTGCCTTGGGTCAGCTCCTCGGGTACGTCGAGGCTAACAGACCTCCCGGGACCCATCCGGGACACGCTTACTTCGAGCAACCCTGCTGCGGCCATTCGCATCTCAGGCATCATAAAGGTTGGTTTTTCGACTGCCAAGGAATTTTTTTCTTCTTTTTTTTTTCTTTTTTTTTTCTTTCTTTTTTTTTTCTCTCACCACCATTCTCATTTTTTGTTTCTATACGAAATATCTCGGCAACGAATCGTTCGAGACTGATTGTCACGATTAGCTCGAACGCCCTATGAAATTTTGTTATTCTTAAATTTATTTCACCCCGTTGCGTCTACGTACAAATTGCCTGCCATTCTCGTATGATATTTGACTTCCGGCACACGTGCTCTTGAACGTGCCAGACTACGCCTCCGTTCCACGATGTGTCTCCATCACCCACGATCGATCTGTCACACGCTATGTTTATATATATATATATATATATATATATATATATATATATATATATGAGAGCTTTCAAACACACTCGCGATCTGATATCCGGCGACTCTGAGGACACATCTTCGACGTTGCTCGTTCGAAAGATTTTTTTCTCACCCATGAACCTTTTTTTTACAAAATATATTTTAATAATTGGATCGAATATGAAAATGGACAAAATAAAGATTATTGAAATCATCGTATAAACGATATAACGTTAATATCAATAATTTGTTTAATCAATTTCGTTATCTATCGTTATTATTATGGCGATAGTATAATTATAATCTCGTCTCTATAAATTAATCAAATACAAAACGTTGATTAATTATTTTTAATTATCGAGAAAATGTTGCAACGATGTTTTTAAACGCTCGTTTAATCATTACGAGAGGACAAAGGCAAAACTGAATCGTCCGAAAAACCCATTATTTTTTCTATTTTCGAGCGAAATCAATTTACGACAGGCTCCATTTGTCACGAAAACCCCTAAAATTCGTAGTATCCTTGTGAAACATTTTCAATTTCACGTTAGGGTAGTTATTCTCTCGGTCAGGTAGGCAAACACCCTCTCGACTCGAGGAAGGGAGGGAATAGATGGAGCAAGAGAATATTCTCCATCCGGTTCCGTTCGTTTAGCACACGATCCCCTCTCACTTTCTATATCTTACACGACGATCCGGTAAATCATTTAAAACCGGGTGGACGCACGGAAACTGAGGCAAAAACGTACGTTTAGCAAGCCTGAAAAAGCCTTGGCCGTTAGCATACATCACCAATATTATCTTCTGGGTTCCACTGGGCCGATTGTGCGCACCGGAGGGCTTGGGAACTCGTCGAGGTCCTCCTGACTTTATTACGGCTCAATGTGTCTGTGTATGTATGGGAACGTGTGTTTGTGTGTGCATGTGGTCAGCGAGAGGGGCGAAAGAGACGGTCGAATGGAATGTGGAATGGTCGGTCTCGGAGTTCTAGCGCTTGCTTTGACCGTCGAGTCAAATACGGTTCGATATATATATATATATATATATATATATATATATGGGTGCTGGGTACGTTTATATATCGCGAATTGAGAACACGTTTATTCTCGCGATAATTCAACATTTTTAATTCCCACAGTTTCGAAAAATTAATTATCCTCTTAAACGTGTTGAAATTACGACGTCTTTTCTTTTTCTTTTTCTTTTTTTCAAATTTACACACGATGGAGGAATTTCCTGCAGGATGTTACGAGGCTCGAACAATTATTGGACGGACTGTACACACACGGCGTGAGAGAAACCGAGGAAACTCTCCAGGAGACTCATGCGCTCTCCTCACTCTTTCGTGCTTTCACAACTCGCTACAGCATTTCTGTCGCGTATTAACATATGCAACGGAAAAATGTAATAGGGTGAAATCAATATTAATGGATAATTTCATAATGTTGTTTTACGTATTATTAATTTGCGTACGGAAACATATTTTTGATGATTAAAATAGATGTTGAGGGGGAAGAGGGTTTTCTACGGGACTTTTCATGACCAACCGAAGTGTAAAATAAATTAGCGTCGAAGAAAATCTGACCAATGGACCCTCAAGTTCGAAGACAAACGCGAACGTTCAAAAATTCATTAAAAAAACATTAATAAAATTCCAAAATAATGTTTTCTCGTTCCCGTAAAAAACATCGATCGATTTAATAATAATTTCTCACATTGAAAGAATATTGTTTATAAATTCTATTGAATAATCGACCGGAATAAGATAAATTTTGTATCGATCGAGGATAGTCTTTAACACGTCCCGTGTTAAATCGTTCGAAAGATCAGCGTCGACGTAATTCAAGGATCTTGCGCATAAACCGACTATAGCGAAAAGCCGCGTTGCGGTCGCGATCAATTATCGGATGACACGAAAAGCCGTACGAAGGTCCTTTATCCGTGCTTCTCGTAGCTCGTTCTCCTTATCGTCTCGTTACACCGCATACCGCACTCTCGACACCTGTACACACGTTGCACGAGATCACACACGGATGTATACAACGAGAGGTAGACGGAGGTTTCGAGACTCTCCACCCGTTGGTTCATGTTATAAGCCACAGCGGGTGAATCTAGGCATAACGTTGTACGCATATATATATATATATATACATACAACCTTTACATATCTAAATGCGTTAGGCCCGTTCAACATCCGCAGAAGCCTTCTCTCGCGATATCATCACGAGAGAAGCATATACGTACATATATATATGTTTCCTCTCTGCGTGAACACACCAAAGCATAATCGGTTGGTGTGTGTGTGTGAGAGAGCGAGCGAGCGAGAGAGAGAGAGAGAGAGAGAGAGAGAGAAGACTCTCTACTCATGATCTACCCAAACCTCTACCCCTATCGAATTTCTGGCAACTAACCGAACGGATATTAATTCCGACGCTCGCGCTTCTCTCCAGACAATCCGTTAATCGAATGTACACGAGAGCCTACGGCGAGCTCTCTCGCTGCTCCTATCCTAATGTATACACACATTTACACACATACAAATATATATATGTATCTAGATATTCATATATGTATGCAGGTGTATACGTGCGCATACAGACACAAGGCCGAGCCGGCCTCAAGCCCCCGCGATATACTGGCCCAATTGCAGGAAATTACGACAGATTCTTGGTATACGAGCTCACTCGAGATACGCATATAGGCACTAAACAGCAAACAGTCCAAGTTAATGGCCACATATCTATATTACCGTTGTTGGACTATCTTCTCCAACTGGAAATTGTATGTAGGGTAGGGAAATTCAATGGTTACCGTATGCGGTCGGGCACGAATTTTCGTTCCCGTTTCGTATTACAATGCGAAAATAAAAACAACGCGTTTCATACGATACTTCGAAGGGAAAATGAATTGTTTGAAATACAAATCTTTTTTTGTGTTCGCTATTTTATTTTCGGATACAATTTCCAACACGCATGGAGTGTAATCGGGTTTTGTAAAACTTCGTTAAACGAAATGAAGCGAATATGAGGAATTTTGATTAATTCACGCGCAGTTATATAATACGATTTTTTTTTTTTTTTTTTTTAATAAATAAATGAAATCATTATTTTCGAATTACGATATTTTGATAAAATATTCAATTTTATTCGATTGCTCGGTATATTTTGTAGAAACGGTGCGTGCAATGTGGATTTCCGCGTGGGTCGATCGAATGACTCTCGGACGCTTATCATTCGTTCTCGTAATGTCCGGTTTGCACTGATTGCATCGATGCTCACAGCTGTGCGTACGACGCACACTCGAAGGGAGAAACTCGACAGAATCATTCTGTCGAGTTCTCTCGACACGAACGACGAGAGACTTTCTGGAACGCATAATCGTTGATTATGAGTTTCCTTTCTCTCGTCTACCGTAGTTTATTAACGTTAATTTCGAAGAGTCGTTATTGCTGTTCGTCTCTCGTGAAAATCCTTCTCCCTCTCTCTTTCTCTCTCAACTCAATATCCGCAATAACTAGTACTTAAAACTTTTTCATCGAACGCACGTGTAACGTCTGTGTACCACGTGCAGGGTGAAAAATCTGCCCCTCGCGACACACAACGGCCGCGTATTTACTCTTCATTGTTCCGTCGCTTTTTCGAACAAACTTTTCTTCTCGTGTGCAATAATCGTGTGCGTTTTATTCTCATCAGGGAACGTCGGAGAGTTCTGGGAACGAAAAACAGAGAGTTCGGAGACTTTGAGACGGAACAAAAAAAATGTAAAGGAGTAGACGGAGTTTGTGGTTGTGCAGAAAAATGACAGAGGGGGAAGGTGGCCGGAGGATGGCGAAGAAAAACGTCAGGTAGATAGAAGGGGTGAATTAAAAAGTTTTTCTCTTACCGCGCCGGCTCAACGGGATTTACAGCCGGGGCCAAGGCTCGATCCAACCGTAAAGAATTACCCTATGTAAATCGCTCGAATCGTTATAGTACAAACTCTCTCTCTCTCTCTCTCTCTCTCTCTCTCTCTCTCTCTCTCTCTCTCTCTCTCTCTCTTCGAAAAAAGTGTATATACACAAAGACAGCACGCGGCATCTTCCTTCGCCAAAGGAAACCTGCGAATGATGTTTGTACAGAGAAGAAGAAGAAGAAGAAGAAGAAAAAGAAGAAGAAAAAAGAAGATGGCGTGTCGAGTTTCGAGTAGATATGTAAGAGTGTAAAATGAGCCGACGCGCACGCCTCTTCGAAGAGAAAACGAGAACCCCGGGGTAGTGGTGGTGGGGGGAGAGAGGGTGGAACATCAGTGAGAATGAGAGAAAAAAAAACGAAAGGATAAAAATAGACAAAGTTGGAAGAGTAGCATTGCGAGAGGAAAAGATGAGAAGACGCGCCAGACTTCTCTCTCGCTCTTTTCTGACCCTTCGCGTTTACCGTCATGGCTGGCTCCTCATATTTTCTCTTGCCTCTTTTGGATACCTCAAGATTTTTTACGATTAAAACCTTTACGAACCTTTCGACAACGATTCAACTTTCACCCATCTTCGTTCACCCACAATTTTATTTCCAGCCATGTGAACGAGTCGAGACCGAATCGAGATTTTTATCGATTGAAATATTTTGAAAAGTCCGAAGGTATCTAGCGAATAAGATCTTAACACGGTATATACGAGGACGTTGACTCTCTTCGAGGTCCAAATTTAGATCGTACCGGTCACCTCCCACCCCGACTCACTCGCCTTTTAGCTCGCGTCGTCGTCCTCGTAATGGATGGCGCCGCGATTTCGGTACTTTAGCATCAGTTTGCTACAAACGTACTATATATATATTTATCCTCAAGTGAGTAACGCTTTTGTCAAGTCAAGTGAAAAAGTCGAAAGAGCTATACATCTGGTATAGTTTGGCTCGACCTCGCCCCTCGCGAAAATTTCGTTCGATTCACTCACTTGCATTATACTTTGCCCGCGAAGCCAGAACACGAAGAAAGAGAGTGGTGCAGCGGTAGTAGACCCGCCCCAACTATCGTAATATGGACCTCGAACACTCTCGGCAGCTGGTTAATGTCTTTTCTCGCTTATATTCTTTCCTCGCGTACCGTTCGTTCGTTCTATCCTCTTTTTTCCCACACTCGTGTCCCATCCCATCCCCCGCCCCTTTCCATCATTCTCATTTCTCTTCATCCTTTTCTCGTTCTTTCCGTTCTTCGGTTTTGCTCTCGCGACCGTGCCATTTCCGTTTCTTATTCTTCTTACGGCACAAAGTTGCCGCCGCCGCGGGTAGAGCTTCGAGCCTTCGGTCTCGTTTCACGATGGTCGTGCTCGACGTCGCGCATTTCTCTTCTCACGAGGCAAACAAAAAGCTACCTTGGCGAGAGTGACGCGAGAATCCTGTCTTACAATATATATATATATATATCATATGTGACTTTCCTTTTTCCCTTATATCTTCTATCTAGTGATTCTCGCGAAATATTCAATATAAGAAGAAAAATAACTTTCTTATCGCTGGAAATAATTGTTTTCCATTTTTCGTTCACGATGATTGTTTTTATCTATCAACAAATAATAATAGGGTAAGTCCGGGGGAGATGGCCATACGGGAGAGATGGCCAATTACAATATTTCAGAGAATACTCAATAAATATGGATTGTTTTGGCTTAGTTTGCTTCATGCAAAAAGTAATTAAAATCGTAACTAATGATTTTGTCTACCGCTAATATTTTCTTAAGGGTTGATATTCTATGTCGTGGTGATAAAATTTTGAAAAAAGCAATCCTTTTTTTGCATTTTTCGACAGTGCACGAACACAGGTTTTTTTTATAATCTCAAAACTTTACATACTCTGTATTTATTTGTTTGTTTTTTATGCGTGGCCATCTCACCCTGTAGATTAGGAGAGATGGCGACCTTGAGTAGTGAAGACGGAGAACCTGTATTGTGTGATTTATCAGATGAAGATGTGACCAAAGAAGATAACTGCCGTTAGTTGTGAAGAAAATTATCAAATAACCAGTCTCATCGAAGGCTGGTTTCAATGTATTCTATGCCAGCTCTGAGTACACGAAAATTGTTCTGAATTTGATTATGTGTTCTAAATGTGGTGGGACGAAGAAAAGGGGATTGCAAACGAACGCAAATGTTTAAAGTTTGATTGTACACTAAAAGAAGTTTAGAATTGTTTACATTTTTTATTTTGACACAACTTTGAAACAAACTATGGCCATCTACCCCGGACTTACACTGATAATTAAAATAACTTAAAAGTTAAGAAAATCGGGACGATCGAAGCTGGAAATTATTACGAAATACAAAATTGAGGAAAAAAAAAACTATCGGGACAGATACGAGAGTCCTCCCGAGACGTTTAACTTATTCAGGATGCTCTCCGGCAAATCCAGACACCGCGAGGAAGAGACTTTTCACGGTCAGAGACAGCCGAGCGGTTAAACCTGCGTACGAAGACGTATAGATATATTTTTCTCCTGGGACAGGAAATTCATCTTGGCTCGTTCCTTCCCCTTCTTCACCCCACACCCTGCACGCCCCTGATCCTTGAACCTTTAAGCACGCGCGGGATTCGGTTGAAAAGTGCAGAGGTCGGGGTCTCGGCGCGCTGCAGTCTTTACCTCTCGCGAGAACCCGATGAAATAAAGGGAGCAAAGAAAATGAATGAAAAAAGGAAAAGATGGGGGAAAATCCACGAGAAGCTCGTGGATATGTCCCTTGGAACAGCGGCGAAATAAGCACGAGTTGCCGGGTTCGCGAGAGGCGGATATATACCGAGCGAGGGAGGAGAAAATACATAGAGCCCTCTCGCGTCTGCTCCGGGAGATCACTTGTTCCTTATCCCATTTCTCTCTCTCTCTCTCTCTCTCTCGCACTCGACGTCGGATTGCCTTGTTCCGGCTTTTCGCACGGAGAAATACAGAGGCTCTTTCGCGGTGACGGCGAGCATCCTCTGGAACGCGCTGCCTGATACCCTAAGGCGTCAAGTATCTATAGGTGGTTTCAAGGGAGCCTTTCGAGCTCTGATACTGGCGCGAGGCACGCAGCAGTGACGGAGTGGGTCGGGCTCGACCTCGTCAAGTCCTTATTTATTATTACATTTTCTCGTATTATTATTATTATTATTATTATTATTAATTAGTACTAGTATTAGAGTACTTTGTATTGTTATTATTAGTACTATCTTACCACATACTACTATACGTACTATTTACTCTTATTATTTATTCTGTATTCTGTATCTTAGCTAGTACGGCTCAGCTTTTTCTGGCTTGGTGTACACTTACTGGCACGGTGCTCTTAGGGGACGCAGTCCCAGGGCACGAAATAAACGTATCTCTCTCTCTCTCTCTCTCTCTCTTTCTTTCTTTCTCCCTTACCACCAGTTTTCTCCACCTCAACTTTCTTCCCTTAGTTCCTCTTGCCCCTCCCGTTTATCGTCTGAAAAACACTTTGTATATCCGGCGTGTAAACCCGAAGCGACACCGGCTCCTCGTCATCGTGACGAGCATTCGTGACGTTAGTCCTCGCGGTAATCGAAAAATCGAAAAATAAGAAAACCCAACCCCGAGCGCGTTCTGATATTAGGTATTGCGAAAAGTGAAAAAAAAATGTTTCTTCTCTTTTCAGGTTCGCATTCCGGTTCGTACAATTTTCAATTAATTTTAAGATACGGGGTTAAACACTCGATAAATTTGTTCGCGATTTCTCTCGCGTTCCCGATCGAATTTACCCTTCGCCCAAAATCTCGTTTTTCCCGTCGAGAAGAAACCCTGAAGCAACTTCGAACCCGTTGCTCGCGCGTCTCTCTCTCTCTTCCGATTTTTTTGTGTCGCGAACCCTCGCGGGTATTTTCGCACCGCGAAGGCATTAGTCGCGTGGTAACTTTTCTCCTCCCTCGAACCCGCCGGTGAGCCTTCTCTCCCTTATCGCGTTTCCTCGTTCTCGAACGCCACCGATATCTCCTCGTCACAGAAACCCCCTCCGACATTTATTATTACGTTTTTTTTTCGTCTCCCACGCCGAGAAGCATATACTCGTCGACGATCGTCTCTCCATAGACTTGCGAGGGGTTGAAAAAGAGAACGATATATATATATATATGTATATGAAGCGATAGAAGAGGGAGAGCAAGAGGAGGAAATTGAATCTGGTTTTATCTAAAATAGCGATATCGAGAAAAAAGAAGAAGAAAAAATAAATGTGACCGTTAGACCGCAAAGCCCCCGTCGCGTTTTCTTCGTGTACGTATTCATCGATCGAACAAATTGATACGTACGCTCGCGATGTTCCTATATACATAGCAGTCGGTATATTGACATCGCGAGACCAGCGAAGCTTACGTTTGACAAAGTTCTGGACTGAGAGATAAACTCCCTCTTTTCTCGTTCGGTCCGTCTGTTGCGTCGCTTTTCTTGAAAAACTGCTCGATTCGAGCTATCGTCAGTGTAAACACTTTTATGTTGTTCCTCGAATAGCTTTTTTTCCTTCTTTTTCTTTCTTTTTCCATAGAAAAAAACCTATTCGTAGCGACATGCGCGATAAAAAAGTTCAAAGAGACGATCCATGCCGAGTCATCGTTATTTTTCAACGTGGAAAAAGTCGAATATCGTTCGTAGGGTAATATTCTTAGGAAATTTTGTTTGCGAGGAAACGTATCGAGAGCAAGTAGTTGCGCAAATATCGGCGAAGCGTCGAAGTATCGCTGTAATGAGAGGTCAGAAATATTCTTTCATCGGAAAGGGGGTGTATTTTCTTGGAAACTGTGAATTTGTTCGTCCGTAGGACATTATTTTACCCTGGAAAAGCGACGAAGAAGTAAAAAAAATAGAAAAAAAAAGAAAAACACATTATGTCCGTTAACCGCGAGAAGTATAGGGCAAACGGTCGACGGTCGCCGTTGGGGGGTGGTTAATGCTTTGTAATAGTCGAAGCGCAAGGGCGTCGGTACCTTGCGATCGTCCCCTTTTAACGACCTGTACCGGAGTAACACGACCGCACAGCCCCATCAAATCCGATACCGAGGTCGTATCCACGCAAAACACACACATGTGTGTGTGTGTGTGTTATACGTATATCGGTAATGTCTATGTCGTGCTCTCGTGTCAGCGAGAACCAGATCGCTTCGTTCTCGAAGCCACCGAGCCACACGCCGGTCAAACCGGATCCGAGAAATTTGACTGCTGGTCGGCGTTAAAAAAATGAAATTATGCAACGTGCACCGTAAGGTTCTACCCTTAGCCCCTTGAAAAGAATACGTTGCATCGACGATATGTTATACTAAAGGATTCATTCGATCGTGTTACAACAACCGGAAGTCCACCGCGCTGCACGGTTTAACCCTCACCTACAGTCTCGGGAACAAATTGTTCCGACGTCGCGAAACTTCCTTAAGGTAAGTAGTAAGTTCGACAAATGGTATATGACGAAACGTTTTGATTTTAGGACGTAATATTGTTCAGGATATTCAGCACAAGTTGGTAAAATTTCAACTTCATTGGCCATCCCGTTGGAGAGATATTCGCAATTGAAAATGGTGTTTTTAACACACTCTGGAGATGGCACGAGATGTAATTTAGAATATATCCATTAATAATTACAAAACGCTCGGACAGAAAACGATGAAAAAACTGAGAAATTATAAAGGAGCACTTGACGATGATTTTTATTTTTGAACGCGACTGTCTCGACTGTATTATCTTAATCGAAATTATGAAAAAAAGTCGAAAATTGACACAAAATTTTTGTTTCGTGTTTAGAATCAGGGATATTCTTCGAACATTGTTTTACTATCGCAACGTACGTGCTCGAGGCCTAACGAGGTTTACATTTTATCATTATAAATAAATGAATTAGAACGTGGTTTTTTTTCATCCCTCTCGTCCCGAGCATCGACGCGACCGGGCAAAAGTGTAACAATGTGCACGTTTTCTCCCAGATAACTATGTTGCTTCGTGTACGTATATATATAACTTTAAGGGGTAGCGCGCAATGCGCTGTTGCGGCACATGCATATCTTGTTCGCTAATAGCTTCCGATGTTCTTGGCCTCTCGGTTATAGTTCCGTAACGACGGCTTAACGCGGACTCCCCGGTCTTTGGCTTCATTAACCAACGTACTAATAGCCGAACCTATTTTTCTCCCTCCGTGTCGTTTTTTTTTGCATTTCTATATCTCGTCGACCCCTCGTTTTGCGTTTTTAAAAATTATTATCTTTCTCTTCTCTCTTTTAGAGAGATGGGTAGAGATCAACTTTTTATCTCTACCCATCGACTCGTCTCCTCCCGTTTCTCGAGAAACGTACAAATTGTCACACTCGCTAGAGAGATATTTATAAACATGTCGAGACATCGCGATGATGGTTTTTCGTGAGATAGGGAAGAGTAGAAAAGTGTCGGCGAGAGTGCGCGTGACCTCGTCCGTGCCGCTGGAAGATGGGGGTCACCCTTTCCTGTTCTCCGAGCAATTGCAACACTGCATTCCTTAATTGTTTCCTAACAAGAGAAGTTGGCACTTGACGACGTTTCGTTCGTGTTGGGCCGGACGCCCGGGGGGGGGGGTGGCTTTTCCTCCCCGACTCTCATTCTCGGTATCGTATCAGTTCCTACTTCTCGTCTCGTCGTTGGTGGACGGAAAATGGGATGGGGGGGCGGGGGTAGCTTTTCTCCTTCACGCTTACCAAGCAACCAGGAAAAGAGTGGCGGACGGAAGGCTTTTCCGAGAGTAGGCAACCGCAACCGCACCATCAACGGCTGAAGAGCGAGAGAGAGAGAGAGAGATTCCACGTTACACTTCAGCGTACTCTCCAGTTTCCGTTTCTAGCTTCCTCCCTCTTCTCTTTTTCCATCTCTCTCTCTCTCGCTCGCTCTCGCGCGCGTAGTTGCAGTCTCAGGCATGTTACAAAGTGATTAGTCTCGTAATACCGCTTCGCGTGTAGCCTCCGGGCTCGGTCGCATTCGCGGCCAGCGACGTTACTAAAACTGCCTGGCCAAAATTGTACCGACACCGCCCTGACTATGGCTATGGGGGTGCCGCGGCTTCGGCAGCTGCACTTTGGGAGAGCCCAGTTCGGCCTCTGGCCCTCGTCGACTTCGAAAACTTCCGGACGCGTATGTGTCTGTGTGTTTTCGGGGCTTGCCAACGATGCAACGAGCCAGTTTGCCAGACTGGCATTGACTATATATATATATATATATATGTATATATTTATGTGTGGTGCATTCTATGTCGAGGAGTATAATAGTGTGGACCGATTGGGATATATGATGGGCTTCGATCGCGCGTATCCACCCGAAGAGCACCGCAGATATAACGATCCCCTTTTACTCTTCCTCCCTGCCCCTCTGTCGCGCACCTCATTTTCCGCCCCTCCCATCCCCACAAGACCGCAGCCACCACCTCAACTGATATCCAATGCAGAAATTGTGCATGCATGCATGCCTTCGCGAGCGCCTATCCCTCTCCGAACTTCCGGTTTTCAACTATATCGTCGATAACAAAACATACCTCTCTCTCCCTTCGTCCCTCACTCTCTGCCCACCGTTCGTGTTTATTTACGCTGCGAAGGGTTCTCTCGTCATGGATTCCCGCGCTGGCTCGATTTTACCTCAAGATAAAGGGCAAACGGAGTTAGGCAAAGCAGGAAGTACAACTTGGTGTTATCGATACAACGAAACAAATATTTTCAGCATCGAAAACTTTGCTTTTTCGATGAAACGAAATATATTCTTCGAACGAAAAATAATATCATTCGTTGTTTTTTCGTATTAATAATTGGCAATTGTGAGAAAGTGGAATATATTAATTTTGTATTACGACTATTCGCGAAAGTACTTTCAATTATTAAAAAGGTATTATGATTTTAAGTTCGTAGGTATATGCGCGCACGGTGTTAAGTAATATCGAGGTTTATATATCGCTATACATCTGTATAATATCGTGAAATTCTCACTTTTATAACCGTGCGAGGTCATCTCCGTTTTCTCTGTCTCTGATTCACACACATACACAGACGCGCACCCATGCATACACACACACATATACTTATATATACTCTCGATTATCCACTCGAACGGGAAACGATCGTGAGAATCATTTTGCCGCCCTGCAGCCGGCAGACGAAGTTATATATCTACCAAACTCTTCATCCTGGACTTATAGGATACAATATATATATATATATATATATATATATATATGTGTGTGTGTGTGTGTAACGAGGTCTATGTATTCTCTCCCTCCTCCATTTCCTCTTCCTCGTCTATATAACCAAACCTGTCTCTCTCTCTCTCGCTCTCTCTCTTCATTCTCTCATAACCCCGCGACGACTGTGCTCCCACCTCCCACCTTCCATATCCCCGCAACGAGCTTCGGGAAGCGTGAAACGAGATAAAGTATTAGCCTCCCGTCCCTCCTGCCGCGAGATACTCTATTCTCGCGTTCTCGTATACATATATATATATATATATATATCGCTCTGTGGCTTTTATATATACATAATAACGCGAGAGCTTTGCGGTTGTGATTTTTTATCTCGATTTCGTGGAGATCGACACTCCCTCGGGGGGTGGGAGTCGAAGGGAATAAATAAAGGGCAGGAGGGAAAAACGAAGAAAAAATCAGGGCCACGATCCCCAATTCGAGGTAATAAAATGCTGACGCGCGATTTTTTCGCACGCTTCGTACCCCTCGCGAAATAAAAACCTATGAATTAAAACAAAAAAGTGCCATTGTGACGATAAAAAAAAGCATGGTTTTTTTACGTTGCACGCACTTTTTTTTTTTAACTCACGCCGGGGTATGAAATAACGGAGTGTGAAAGGAATTCGCATAATTAACACAATCATCATTTATTCTCGAGTTTACGAGGCTCTCTCTCTCTCTCTCTCTCTCTCTCTCTCGTCTCGCGTTCCGCCGAGCTCAGCGCTCTTGATTCTCGCGAAATGAGTCTTGAAAAGGAGTGGAAGGGAGTGGAAAACAACGGAAATTGCGAATGCCGCGCAAGCACCAAGTTTTCACACTCTCGTCTCGATCTGATTGTGTATAAATACCAGCTCGATGCTGCCGGCTTTTATGTGTACTCACATTTACGCGTTTTCACGTAGGTGTATATATGTGTGTAGATGCATTCGCACTAGGTGCAGTAACTTAGGAAAGTGTACGAGACGGTGCAGGCGAACCCGAGACCCGCGCAAGGGTTTGTGCGAGAGAGAGAGAGAGAGAGAGAGAGAGAGAGAGAGAGAGAAAGAGAGATGGGGGTGATTACGGAGTTTCCACCCTGGGACGGCAAACGCATAATTAGCAGCTGCCTCGAACGACTGCGATGAAATAAATTTGGGCTTTAAGTAGCCGTGAAGTTGGTATTAATTAAGCGTTTTGCACGCTCGGAACCCCCGCATGACCCCCCTTACTATGCGCACACCATGAGCAACAGTATAGCACCAGTGTCTCTGTCTTTTCACATGTATACATGCGAATATATATATATATATATATATATATATATGTGTGTATGTTTGTATGTTTGTGTATATAAACAGCAAGGTTTCGCGTTTTACGATTCTATTAGACTAGAAGTAACGGTCATTGCCGATTGTCGACCTCGGGTTGTACTTCCTCTTTGCCCCTCCAAACTCTTACATCAACGGAAAACCTCTCGTGGAATTTATCGGACTTGCACAAAACATCGGGGAGAATATTTGTTAACTATATAACTAGCTGAGTTGTACCAAACGCTAATTGTCTTTGCCTCTTGTGGATTAAATATGCATATATAACACGAGCATGTATTTGTGTTCGTTCCTACTGCAGGGTGAAATGAGAAAGAGAGAGAGAGAGAGAGAGAGAGAGCGAGTCCTCCGCCCGGTCGCACAAGTAAATTTTCACGTCGTACGATAATTTTATAGACTACACTGCTTTTCACCGTGTAAACTCGGCTCTCAAGGGTGTCTCAAGTTCTCGCTCTGTCTCTCGTCCTCTCTTTCTCTCCATATATATGTGTGTCAGGTGCAAAATGTGCGAGTTACTCAGAGGGAACCGCGAGCCTAGTACAGACCAAGTCTCGCGTAAATATAATTTAATTGGTTTCTTAAACTGTGCGCGACATTCTCCCTTGCTCTCATGCTCTCTCTCTCTCTCTCTCTCTCCTGCATAGAGAGCGGTTATATACTGCCAGAACTTTTTTCGCACGTACGAGGGGCAGTGTGAAGGTGAATCCAGCCTTCACGACCAAAACTGTTCGAAATGCGTTGCATTCCGTTTTTGGTCTCGAGTGAAAAGTGGCGAGGAGAGAACCTAGATTGCGAGATAAGAGAATGAAAAAAAGAAAATAATACAGTGACTGGTCGTATCTAGAGTACGCGATACGCCAATCAAATCTGTTCTCCTCGACAATGTCTTTTATTTTTGTTTTTTGTTTTTTGTTTTTTTTTTGAAGGATCGATCTCACTGGAACTGGCTCGAAAGCCGGGTCACCCAAGGCCCTTTTTGCGTCGAGAGGGCGAGGGTTCTTTCCCGCTCTCGAACGAACGAGGATTTCTAGTACAGCCAAAACTTTATTAAAAGTTTTGCGCTCTACTACGCCTCTTCCGCAAACCGGGAGAGATAGTCCCATCCTCTCACGTCGATGCTTACCAGCCAAATTAAGATATCACTTTGCAATTTGCAAAAAAAAGAACGAAGAAAAAATGAGAGAAAATGCTCTTTCCCTCGGGGAGGTCTGGTTGTTTTATGTTTTTCAATTTATTTATCCGTTGCCGTGCTTTCGGACGTATCGAGGAGCAGGAAGCATCGTTAAAGGTTTTCGAAGCAAAGTTTGGGTAATAACGAACTCCCTCTCTTTTCTCTCTTTCTCTCTTTCTCTCTTTCTCTCTTTCTCTATGTACATGCCGCAGGCAGTATCAGCTTTTGATACACTATATATACTATAATATACATAAATGGAGTGTCTGGTTTCTTGCTCGCGGGACCAGCCACCCTAATGCAAATTAGAACCCCTTTTCCCGCGGATTTATCCAACTCCTTGGTCGGACCCTCGATCCTTCCCTTTTCTATGCAGTGTATACACCGCGTGGGCGAGAGAAAAGAGAGAGAGAGAGAGAGGGAAGAATCACGACGACGATTACCATTTTTCATTGAAGGGAGATTGATTAAACTGGCTCTTGGGACAAAGTCCTTAAATTTTTAACGATTAGCCCTCAAATTCGAAGCAGGCCTCTCGAAACCCTTCAAATAAATTCGCGATAATGTCGAAAAAAATACGACGATAATTATCGAGGAATAATGATTTCCAAAATACGTATCGTCGATGTCTTTTCAAACATTTTAATTCGAGAAGCTTCTACTGTCTCATCTTTACCGAGCTCCACCAATTTCAAGCTACGCTGATGTCTGGCACGGATCAGATCGCGCACATGTCTAACCGCGTCTATTTCTGACATAGGAAAAACTACCATCACGATCGACGAAGCCGTGGCTCGAGTTTCCGGTCTTTGTGGATAACGCGTTGATGTCGATCGAAAGTTTCAATATTTTTCGACGAGCTTAGGCTGCACCATGGAAAATCGATCTTCGAACTATTTCGAGTTTGCGTATTTCTCGCCACGTATCAGCGAGAGTCGCGGGAATCTATAAAGGAAGAATAAGAGATAACTCTCCTCCTCTTCTTTATAACTTCCGGGTTTTCATACACCCACACAGGTGACAAAACTCGCTCGCGAAATAGTTTTCGCCAATCCCCAACGCCAATGCATTCGAACCTCTCGCGATAGCTATATATATATATATACGCCGCAAAATGCAACGATAGCAAACTCTCGCCGGTGGAGAATGAGAAACACGAAGCTAGAACTATGGCGCGCTACGATGTAACTTCGTATACTATGCGAAAGAGAAAGAGAGAGAGAGAGAGAGAAAGAGAGAGAATTCTCTCTCATATTTCCCAACGAGGAGATACACTGGAAGATAGCGATGGAACTAGCACAATCCTCTCTTGCTATTCATACGAATACATAATAATCCAAACCCCCCACTCCTCCCTTCTAGCTTTTCCAATGTTGCTACAGACCGAACACCGAGAGAGGTTTGAATCGATGAAGGCGAATGGCCAGGTCGAACACTGAAAAGCTTTGACGCACGTATATGTCTAAAGCTCTCTCGGTGTGTTCGCTCTCCACGACTCCAGTGATGACAATGAACTTTACGATCATCCGTACAAATCCGCGGTGTGTGCTACACACCTCGATGCTGGACAACCCCCCTCCACCACATGACCCTACGGATTACGTATAAATATGGAGGGTTTTGTACTATATTACGATAGTGGTCCACACACACACATCGTTCGCCTCGAAACTGGTCGTATTTTCGACGCCACTAAACATCGTTCCAGATACGCCTCGACGATACCCAATAATCGACGTTTCCTTCGAATCCATTAGTATCTCTGGCTTGTCACGCGATGACTCATTCGTTTCACTTATAGTCGCAAGACTTGCATCATCGGAAAACATTGATGGGATGACCGATATTACGTATATATTTTCAGTTTCACATCCTTATAGTTATCTATAGATTGGTATTCGATGATATCAGTCGGGTAGATTTTTCATCGTGCGAGAAATCCCGAGTGTGTCTGTTGGCACGGTTTTATGTGCGAAGCGACTGACGAGAATTGTATAAATATAGGGACTCTCACCCCTGGCGAAATTCCGAATCGGAACAAATGGATTTTGGGGTAGGATTAGCCGCTGGTGCTCGAGAATTCTCGGTGACACTCGCGTGGTAAATCCAGAACTCGGGAGTTCTCGCAATCTATATATATAAATACCGTTGTGTATAGTGAGAAACTGGTTTATATATATATATATATATATATATGTAACTATACAAACGGTGGTGGGAAGGAATAGATTCGAAAATGAGAAATCTCTCGGTTCGAAGCGCAGAACAAAATACGATATTCCATCGAATCTCTCCCTCGTCTATCTTGGATCAACATTTTCGCTGTTATATGTATACACACACACACATATATATATTCTCTCTACTCTCCTTTGGACCTTGAGATAAAAGGGTAAAAACAAACATAATCGCGAGATGGTATTTCCTGTGGATTCTAATCTCCGAAACTCGAAGGACGATATATTTGCCTCTTTATTGGAACTCGTAAATAAGGAAGCTTCGAGTGAGTAGATATAGAAATTTGTGAGAAAAGTATATACCTCGTCACACCCCGCTATATCGCGCTGTATGTGTGTGTCTCTGCGTGTGGCTCCAGAATTCTATCATCGCCATCGTAAATATTCATGAATCCGTTGCGGTTGTTATACATATATATATATATACATATATATATAAAGTCGAATGGCTCCGAGAGTATGAGGATCGGTGCCTAATGAAGTTGTTGTCTCCTTGGGATCGAGAACAAACCCACCCAGTCTACTTCGGCGAGAGTCAGATGAGCAAGGGAGAGAGAGTGAGAGAGAGAGAAAGAGAGAGAGAGAGAGAGAGAGAACTTGGTGGGCACAAAGTGAAACGAGACTTTGGCGATGTCGCACACTGGCCGTTCAGTTCACAGATCTTTCTCCCTCTCTCTATCTCTCTCTCTCACACACTCTCACTATCTCGTTCTATTCTCAGCCTTTCCTAGCTGGACGAGTTGGCTCGAGCGACGTACAAGGCGCTTGCTCTACTCACGAGGAACATCCTTTCTATCCTCCCTTTCCACGTAAACTCACGTCGTCTCTCGCCGACTTCGTTGCTACGTGGCTTACCTTCTCTCTCTCTCTCTCTCTCTCTCCGTCTCTGTCTTTGTCTATCTGTCTCTCTCTCTCTCTCTCTCTCTCTCTCTCTCAATGTCTCTCTCTCTCTCTGCCTTCATCTCTGTCCAACCCCAAAGGGTCCGCAGCACGCATCGCCTCTACCATCGAAACCCGAACACTCTCACCGTTCCTCTCTCGGTTCGTTCGTGATCGCAAAATCGTATACCTAACAATTCACCGTGCGGATTTCTCATACACGTTTCTCTAGCTTATTCGAGAGACTATTCGCAGACTATACGTATCGTGACTATAGATGTATCGCGGAGATTCTTCGTCACACCGACCAGCTGGACTGTTTGATGTCTTATTTGCCATCGTCGACACGGCGGTGGCTGTGATGATGACGACAGGGAAGAGAGGAACAGGGGCCGAGGGAATGTTGATGCGTCATCGGGTTTATTTGCGGTTCACTCTCTCTCGCACACACCCTAGGCTCAGCAAAGAGACTCGTCGGAGCGAGCAAGCATCTGTCTCTTTCTCTCTCTCTCTCTCTCTCTCTCTCTCTCTCTCTATCTCTCTCTCTGCTTAAAAGAGCTTAATGCTCATCTCCTTTCTGCTTCGAGTCCCCTGCCGTAAATTATCGCCAGTCGACTCGTTTATATCACCACACACACACACATATATATACATATATGCAGATATATATATGTATATATATAAAACTTATGTGTCTTTGTCGGGCTCAATAAGTGTCGGATTGTCGCTGAATAATTTTTCTATCCATATTCCCCATTAACACGCGCTTCAACTTTGATAATTCCGTGAAACGAGCGATCGATTACATCGATATATTATTGGCTCTCTCTCTCTATCTCGCCTAGTATAATTAAACACTCTTTGATGTGAAATTTAAATGCCGAACGAGGCAGGACCGATGCAGCACACAGCTTCCGGTCTTCAGAAGCGAACGTTATAACATCGACCATAAATCTATACAGTTATATATATATATATATATATATATATATATAGTCTCTCTAGAATTCGCGTCACGCGTATATCGACGCTCGCACAGTTTGAGACCAATTTCCGGGAGGGACCTTTACGAGCGATCGTAAAGCTCGCCGGAGCTCTCGACGTCCACGGTTGGTTACACACCGGTTCCCAACATTCGCGATACACCTACGTATCAAAGCGCGCGATGTACATTTTTTTTTTATATATCTATATATCGTATAGTAGAACGCGCGGTTCCAAGGAAAAAAAACATCACTTTTTCTCACTGTTGAGTGTCGATCGTACACGCGTCGTGACGACTTTTTCATACAAACGGGGCCGGTTTCCCATGGCGATGGTACACACACACACACGGGACGTTTATTCACGCGTATATCCTACACGTCTCTTTCACAGGATCTATCGCACTATATAAAGTCAGTTTCCCTCCAGTCTCCATCGCCTTTCCACCCCCGTGGCGCCTATCGCGTTGTCGCGCGCAGACGGTAATATTTGACCATTATTGGACGGTAAATCGCGACTCCCTTTAGCGCGATATTTATGGCGAGCTTGTGGACGATTCGACTCTCTTGCTTCTCCATGGTGTGTTACCGTCTGGGAGCCGACGATATCACCAGCCGATGTGTATGTAATATATAAAGGCAGACCGAGAGTCTCGTCGACCATCTAACAAGGCTCAACGTGGTTTGTATCGGTCCATTCTCGCTGATATACAGTTTCGAAAAAATCACATACACTTTATCATAAATATATATATATATATATATGTGTGTAAACACATATTTTTATATGCTCAATCTCAATCTCAATTTCGAAATCTCTGTGCGCATTGACGTTTAACCAAGGTTTGCTTCGCAAAATGCTCGAGCACACTTTCTCTCCCGGTCGACGAGTATAACTAGATGTAGCGAGGTAATGCAGTCACTTTCCTCGTCGTCCCGTAGAGACCTTCCTTTTCCGCTTATGCGAGCGCGCGCCCTGTATATTGTCCCTCATTCCCGCGGGTACTTCACCGCTAATGCGGCTACGACACGCTCACTCGGTCTACTTCTTCCTTGAGATACTCGCGAGTTTGCACAGCTTTTGAGCTTGGTATTTTATGTCTATATGTAGTAGTACGAGGGGTAGATATTTAGTATGTATCTATACGAGGAGAGATCGTCATATTCATATATGTGTGCGTCAAACTTTCTTCGGCGTACCAAGGACGACGGAGTATTATCTTCGCAACTTTGGCCTGAGAACGGTTGCGGCGACATAAATTATCGCAATTGATCGCTCTCGGTGCTCACCCACTCTCTCGGCATACGTATTACTTATGCGTATCGCACGAAACTCTCTATTCGAATTTTATTACGAGATGTTCTTTTGCCTTTGCGTGTTTGAAATTTGTGTAAATGGTGAATCAACTTTCGTAAGATTTAACGTTTGGAGTTTAGCGAGAGGGAAAGATATTTATGCGTTTGATTTTAACTAATGTGAAGAAAAATGTATAATTTATTAATTCTTTCGATTTAAGATTTTGCAAGTTTGATGAAATTTTTAAAAAACGTTTTTTTCCCCCTCTGTCCGTTAAATCTATCGGTCTCTATATTTTACGTAGAGGCGACGACAAGCTACGATTGAAAATAGTTCGAGGTTAAAATAAAAAAAAATTGCCGCGAGCAAACTTCAATCAGTCGGTCTTTCGGTAGACGTTGACGAGCTGCTAACTGTCCCTCTCTTACTCATGCTCTCTCTTTCCCTCGCTCTAGCTGGCGAAGCGAGTTTCTGCAGAGAGAGAGAGAGAGAGAGAGAGAGAGCGCGAGGACGGGGTTTCAGCCGGAATCCTAATGACCGTCCCGTTGATCCGCGAGAACGGTTGACCCTCTACGCTTCATTATAGTCCGAGAGAGGGAAACTGCGGGATAGTCAGATTAGTCGCTTTAGTCCGCAGATCGTGTAACGCACACACAGTCATAGCACGGTCCAGAGTTATAGAGAAAACCGTGTCGTGTAACGTCGAAAGTGCATCCAATTAAACGTCTAATTTAGCAGGACACAGCAATCGGACGAGATCGTTGTGGCCACGAGATGGCGTCATATACACGTTCCCTTTGTCCCGAGATAACAAGAAATTCGATCGCGATTTAATCCAAATATAAACGATATTTCGCGCGAAAGGAAATTTCAATTCTTTATTTTTCGTTTCAAATGAAAAAAAACAAAAACGATTATTCTTACATTTACATCCCAAAGTTGTTAACAATGGCAGGCACGCGATAGTGACGTCGATTCTTACACGACACACGTTCGAAGTGTGTAACACGCGCATTCGCGAAAACTCTCAAATTTTGAACTTTGGGCTCGATCGTGTCCTACGCCAGAAATTTGCTCGATACGTTCGCCGTATTTATACCTCGCGCCGCATACACCACGTTTGATTTAAAACCATCGTAATAATCGACGATCACTTGGAACAATGCTCGTGCTCCTTTCATAAATGTAAGAATGTAGATTTTGCGAATACATAGACATACACACATACACACACGGGTACTTAGAGTTTGACATATCCGTTCGAGCAAAATTCATCTCTTATAGAGAAAAAACGCATCTAGTGTGACTCCTTCGTGTTCAATTTTTGTTCGTTCATGAAACCGTCTTTATACGTACGGTTATCGAATTAATGACTTAACGGCTAATCCAAGAACTAGGTCGAATTACTCGATTATTTTTGCACGACGCGTAAAACGAGAATTGAATTTATATATTTTTAATTTTTACATTCGAGTAAAATGTTCGAGAAATAAATATTCCCGACTTTTCGCTAGTAAGATTTTTCATTTCTCACGGGATATATCGGTACGGGAGAAATAAATGGAAGGGAATCGAACGATCGAGTTAATACCATCAATTTTGTTCTCTCTTTTATGTATATACGTGTATATATATATATATATATATATATATATATATATATATATATATATATATATATATATATATTATGTAGTGATCCAGGTCTTGGTCTTAGAAACTCCATTACCTTTGGTACGAGTCTCCAGTATTCCCGAGGGATTATTAACCCGCCTTTTACGATTTCACAATGGGATATGATTTAATATAGGTTTGAAGTCAATGAGGCGCGGGTTCGTTGATTTTGAGAGCTCTTTTGGTATATGTATATGTCTCTGTCGTATATCTATCCGTCTGAGCGACATCGCAATTATCAAGCTACGCTCTCTCGGCTGAGCGTACCACGAGAATTCTTCATAGAATCGTGATCGCGGATCAGAGGTCGATCTGCGTGTTCCACAAAGAGGAAAAATACAAGAGCCGCTATATATATATATTAGATCAGCTAGACTCTTTCTCTCGATATATATAAACGAGAGAAAGAGCCTCGTTGATCTGATATTCCATTTTCCTTCTTTATTATTCGCCCATTTCTCGCACCCACTTACCTCTATTTGCTCGAGAAAAGCTCCCGCGACTCGAGCGAAAGTGGAGAATCGTGAGGACGCCCTTGCGATAGCGATCCCGAGAAAGAGGCTCGTCTAATCCCCCGTATACTTTATGCTTGGTACACAATGAAATACTTGATCTTCGATTTGTACGAACAATCACTGAAATTCTTAATGTTTTTTTTTTATTTTATTTTTTACAAAATAGACGAAATTAATAATCATTTGGGGAATATACGCGAGACATAATTGTTCACGTCGGCATATAATTCTTCACCCATGAGTAGAAAAGATTCGTTCGCCTTTTATTTAACTAACCGAACCCCCCAAGCATTAACTCAGCACTTTCCTTTTTGTTTCAGGTGAGCGAAATGTACAGATCAATAGTAGATAGCCTATTTACGAATATATATATATATATATATAGTCGACCGAGCCAGGATGGAAGGCGTGACTTGGAAAACGAGAGGGAGAATTTCCGGACGTCTCTTATATTTGCGGTGAGCAAACGTTGCGTATCCTGTACACGCGTAATTAGACCTGACTGCGCTGTTGAACCTCCTTTCTTTTTTTTTTCTCTCTCGTCAATATACACTTATTATGTCTGTATACGTATATAGACGCTCTAACACCTGCCGGTATTCTCTCTGTACGTCATGAACCGGAGCCGGAATTTCTGACGAGGAATTGGCCTTTTTTCCAACCCTCCTTCTCGACCGAGATAATAAGCACGCAGCATCTTTCCCTCGCGGCGTCGCTCTCTGATAACGATCTTTAAACGCAAACAATCTTTCCCTCGAATACGCGCTTTTGTATATTTCACGAGAGAGAGAGAGAGAGAGAGAGAGAGAGAGAGATAGGTTTTTATATATTTATCCAAAAAGCTCGGTCGAGTTGGCGTGCTCGTTTCCCTCGGTGAAAAGCACGTACACGTTTTACTATACGCGTGTCTCTGTCCGTCGCACCGATGCAATTTATTTAACGATACTACGTGCGGTCACACGCGTTTACAATCAGTGCGACGGAGACGGACATAGTCTACTTTGCAGATTGAAATAAGTCACGATCGAGGTGGGAGCTAACTTTTGGATCAAAGTTCCGAAACAAGAGATGAATTATATATATACTTTGCGAGGGAATAAAAAAGAAACGAAAAAAGAGTTTAGAGAGACACTCGCGTGACGGTATTACCCCCGAATGACTTTTCTCAGGACGAGGGTAGTTCTAAGATAGGTCGGTAAATGAGAAATAGAGAGGTCGTAACGTTGCGGCGAAATGTTCGATCGATCGCGACGTAATCGTTCTTTTTGATCCACCTCGATCTTGGACTAGGCTTCATTATTCATTTTTTTTTTTTTTTTTATAGGAGTTCTCATTCGCATTGAATCAATTTGACTCAAATAAAGTTTACCGGTAGACAAGATTTTCGACATATTTTGCCGTAATCTCTTTCATATGTAAATATATGAAACAATTTCGGAAAATCAACGATGCGATTTTGAAAATGTGCGAAAAATCATTCGAAAAAATTAGGGGTATGAAACTTTGATTAATTTTTAGAAAAAATCAGAAATTATGTAAAACAATTTCAACCTTTTTCATCCACTTGGTCGTCGGCATCGCGAAATTCCAATTCCTTCAATTGCTCGACTCAGTCCGAAGAAACTTCAGGCAGCTCAACTAATTTTATGCTCTGGCTATTCGCGCAATTCCCACGTGTATCGTTATTAGACGAGAAATCGGTCGTAGAAGCGCGCACGTGCCTCTTGCATAATTTATTCACGCGTTGTGAGCATCTCAAAGATGCTCCTCGAGGGACCGTTTTAAACGTGTCTTTTACACGAGAAAATCACAATTTCGATAAATAATCACCATAAATAATTCGTCGACCGAATAATATCTTACTTTTCCATATTTGAGTTCAAATATTGTTGGATCATTTGCGAAATTCCGTTATCAAACGATTTTTATCCCTGGGCTCGAAAGGTACTTTCCATTTTTCACAACGCTCGACGTTTCCCGGGTGGTAATACGCTCTCGTGCATTCACTATACATATATTTAAAGAAAAACGTAAAAGTACGGAGTAAAAAAGAGGGAGAATGAGGGAAGATTGAGAAAAGGAGGAGGAGAAAAGTGCTTGGTATTCGGTCGACGATGCGCTCTCGCACCGCGGGCAAAAGGTGCATGACGGTACAAGCCTGCAAATGAATCCAGGGGTGTCCCTGAGGGTGCACGCGAGAGTGTTCTTCCTCCACCCTCTATTTCTCTCTCGCTCTGTCTCTCGCTCCCTCCTTATTTCACCTGAGCAAAAGAGACGGAGAATGATCTGTAGTCCGGCGTTGACTCGTTACTAAATACGCCACAAACAAGAAGATGGTTCTTACCGTTGTGTGTTCTATGGCCCGCGGAGACACAGAGGGCGATGCCGTTGTACAGGTCGAAAAACGACGTTATACAGTCTCGCGCACTCGTGATACGATAAAAACTATATATATATATTTACGTGCCCTCTAATTAATCGTGTTGTGTCCCGCATATTGAATTTCAACCCTTGGCGTTTCGTCTTCAGTTCTGCTCTCCGTGCTGTGGATTAAAACTCAACGCACTCTGTAACGTACACTATTAGTATCGCGCGGATAAAGAAACGTTTCCAATGAAGATTAAAGTTAACGTTCAAAAAACAAAAGATATATATATATATTGTTATAACAATTAAATCGGCACAATTGTTTGGATTAAATATCGATAGATACTCGTTAGAAATTATTCGTGATAAATATTTAACGTTTTAAATTCTTTATACATGTAAATTTATAAACGAAACGACGTGATCGGTTTTTATATCCAATATCCTCGAGGACGAGTATATACGCGTACGCTACGTACATGCAGGTTGAATAAAAAAAAAAGAAGAGCATTCTCATCTTTGCCATATCTCGTTGCGATCTCGCTTTTCACAAAGTATTGCAAAGGCCGGGCGGTGCTTTTCTCTACGCTACCCCCCATACACGTTCTCGCTGTCCTCGTTCTCTCTCCCGCGATCTCATTTCATCGTGTCACAGAGGAATTCCGCCGATCCTGGTCTCCTTTGAGCCGTCGCTGAACTCGCGGTTCCTATCTTTTGTTTCGTTCTTTTATTCGTCGCTTTTATTTTTAACTTGTCGAGGTTCCTCGTCAAACGTCGAGCTCTCGTCGTTCTCGAGGAAAAATCACTATCGTTCATCCATACAATATAGGAACACAACAAGATCGGATTTCGATCGTGACTATCTCTCTCTCTCTATCCAACTATACGTACTAGTGGGATATCGACCCTCGACGCTCTTTTCACTACACGGTGTAGAGGGAGTCGGTTTTCCCACGTGTACCGTACGTATACCAATATCTTGACTGTACTATCTCTAATCCTTTGATTTTTCGTACCTGCAAGCCCGTCTATACATACGTATACACATATATACGTATTTATACTTCCGGGTACAAATAAATATATAAATATATATGTATGCAACAAGAGAAACAGCATAGCGTTCTTTCGCCGCAAAATATACGTGTCTCGAATAAATTATGTGTATAATGGAACATACATGCCCCAGAGTATATTTTGCATGGATATTTGAATAAATGAGAAAATCCATAATTCATAATCTTGGCGCTATTCCACGAGTCGGTAGGAGAGGGTGAACACGTGTGCCTGTATCTGTGTATTAGTTTTAACGGAAATTCCCATCTCCCCCACGAGTCCCTAATTAGCATATTTAATTTATCACGTGATCAGCGGCTGTTAATTATGCTCATAAAATATGATTTGTCGATGGATCTCGGCGAATGGAACATTAACCCTGTGGATGATAAACCTACGGTGATTTTTGCGTATCAGACTGATTGGTCGATATTTATTTGTTTTTTTTTTGTTGAGAGGCAATCTGGACCACGAAGAACGTTTGGTACAAAGCCGTTGAGACGAGAGAAGAGAGAGAGAGAGAGATACGGTGAGCGGCTTCTCGAGCGACTTTGCAGATGAGCCGAGAAGATTAATGCAAGGACGCGGATGAAGTAATCCGTCGCGACGCACGCGCTTGTGATACTCGACCGTTCTATCTGTCTCTTTGTTTCTCTCTCGCGCTCATTCATTCGAGTGAACGTCGCTTAATTGCTCGAAATCGCGAGGGAGCCTTAGCGCCGGATCTCCTTTGATCCTTGCAGTAGTTGCGCCTCGACGTACACGAGAGAGAACCAAATACATTCATCGTCGTTATCCTCTCTTATGCTTGCGTCTTGAACGATCGTCTCCTCTCACTTTCTCTCACGCTCTTGGTTATTCTCTGTCAGAAAAGCAACCTGCGCCAACAGGTGCAGGAAACTTGTCTATTAATATCCCTGTTCGATCAATCCCTAATCCAAAATCTGAACGCCCCTGACAATTAAATTTCGAATTACGTTATAAACTATGTTCAATTTATCTCCTCGTGTTAAACTTCATCGTACTTTCAAACCTCTTGCGGGGTGTTACGAAAGTTAACTTTCTTATTGTCTCTCCTACTTTCTCTCCCCCTCTTGAATTTTAGCGATAGCGGAGGGACGAAAAAATTTTCTCCAATCGAATTTTACGAAAGATCGCGAGAGGCAAGTCGGTCGACCGAACGCTCAATTGAAGCGTTATATTCCCCTCTGGGTTGATCTCACGGAAAGCACGTTCTCACCTTGTGGTAACTTGGATGATTACTTTGCTGCCCATGAGACTCCCTCTCTCCAACTCTCTCTCTCTCTCCCTTCACATTTTCTCCCCTTTTTTTCCTTCAGAGTACCACTTTTCGAGCTCGTTTTCTCTTGCTCTTCGATCCTCGGGCAAAGGATCCTTTGACCACAATTTTTTTATTCGGCAAAGTAATCAATGGAATGCCATAGCCGTGTTGTTACAAAACTACATCCCAAAGTTACCAATAACATCTCGGAAATATTTTCGATTTAACCCTTCGGGTTCATTATGGGTCATTTTGACCCGCAACAATTTCTATTATCGATTGTACCGCAAATCGCGGGGCCCTATTCGCCCGAATTTCGACGCGACGATTTTCGTTTTCGCCAAAAAATAACAAAAACAAAAATACAAAAAATGCATATTTACCGAGATACGACGATTTGAAAAACGCCTTGGGTCAGATTGACCCAGTATGCACTTCGTGGCGGAAGTGTTCGCTCGAAGGGTTAAAGATATCGCGAAAATTACAATTTAAAGAAAGAAAGACTTTGGAAAAATAATAAATAATTGATATTTATAACTCGATAAACGCGATATATAAATGAAATCTATCGTCGCTTAAGAGACGTTTGTCCAATGGTGTGGTACACGGTCAATAAACGCACGAGCGAGCTTACGGAACCGGCGCGTGGAAAGCTTTGTGAACCGGCTCGTAGCACGTTCTCTGGGAAACAGCATGAACACTCTCTCTCTCTCTCTCTCTTTCACCCCCTCCCTCTCTTTTCCAGCATCTACGTGGTACACGTTGTTCTCACTGCGATCATTCCATGCCAAAACCCTTCGGCTCTCTCGCAGCACGTGTCTCTCTCTCTCTCTCTCTCTCTCTCTCTCTCTCTCTCTCTCTCTCTCTCTCTCTCTCTTTCTCTCTCTCCCTGTCTCCGTCTCTCTGTCTCTCTCTCTCTCTCTCTCTCGCTCACTCTCTCTCGTTCTGTGTTCTTCAGCCTCGCGGCGCTCAAAGCTAACGATTACACGGCAGTTAACGATCCGATCGCCATCCCTCTCGAAGAGAGAGAGAGAGAGAGACCCGCTTCGATATATATATATATATACAATTTTCCCATCCCCCTCTGAACTCGACCGTAAACTTGCCTTGGCCACACAGCGCCATCTAACTGTTCCCAAACGAGCAAAGTGAAAGAGAGAGAGAGAGAGAGTGAGTGAGGGTGCTACTGTGATCGATACAACCAAACCCCTAGCCTTTACCCCGTCTAACTTCGTTCGATCAAAGTCTTCGCTTTATCGACCGGTACGAGAATTTTTGTTTCGTTTCATTCTCTTCTTCCACGTACTTTACTCAATTATTATAGTGCGCGCTCTTTTGATCAACGGACACAACGAAAATGAGATAAATATTTTAAAGACGGAGATAGACCGTAGCTTATGTGGCGAAATGTGAAAGAACGAAGAAAAGACGAGGAGAAAGCGGAGAATGAAATTTGTCTCTTATACTTATATATAAATCGAGCAGTAAAAAAGTCTGGTGGAAATACGATTAGCCGACGTCTTTTGTCGTTTGCTGACTGGACGAAAAGAAGGGAGGTTCCTCCACTTCGCCTTCACTTTCTTTTTGTTTTCCTTTCTCTTGACGTTGTGCAGAGAATCGTCTCTTTCTTCGCCTCTAATCCCTTCTCTATATAGTTTTCAAATCAACGATAAGAGATATATAGCTTTCGTCCTGTCTGCCTCTCGGTCCAGACTTCCGGACTTTCGCGACGGTAGTATACAATAAACTCGAAACAAAATTGTTACCGTATTTCAAGATTTCTTTCATCTTTTTTTTTTCATCGTAATATTCTATCTCTCTCTCTCTCGCATTTAACGGAATATAGCGAGGAAAATGAGACGTAGAGAGGATACCAAACGAAAAAATAGCTAAACTGAGGAAATTGAATAGTAGCGTTTTGTCGCGAAAAAATGGCACGCGAGACGAGCGGCCAGTTCGGAACAATTGGCAATATGTATATATAAAGATTTATTTACGTACAGCAGAGAACGGAGAGAAATATGCTTGACAAAAAAGTAACGTTCGAGAGTGAAAAAAAATAGAAAAAAACGAGAACGAGAGAGAGAGAGAGAGAGACGGAATGAAAAATGTGAGAGCGACTTTCCTTTCAAATTATCGTATAATTGTAGATTGCAACGTGAAGAAAGAGCAAAGTAATAACGGATGAGCGTTTATGCGCGAACAAGCAGCCTCGGTCCACTCTCGAGCTATCCATCTTCTCTCATTTTGTCTCTTTCGCTCCCTCCCCGTCCTCTACAATTTCAATGACCGATTCTGAAGAGTGTACAGAGCGAGGGAGAAAAAGGGGTTGATTTTTTGCATCGTAGTACGAAATAAACATCTCCCGCCTCTCGTTTTTTTAGTCCATACACACAGACACACACACACGTTGCATCGGACATAGAAACTTTTCATCACCGTGTACTTTTTCTCCCCATCCCCTTTTCTCCGCTATCGTACACCAAGAGCCCACATTTTTCTGTCGCCCAAATTCACCGGGTCATTTTTTGCCGACTATCATCCTCCTCGGCAAAGTGCACCGGGCGAAAGAGTAAATACAGCCGAGAGAGAGAGAGTGTGTGTACGAGAGAGCAAACGAGCTCCGGGAACTCAGTGAGGAGATTTATGAATTTTCGGTTCGTAAGATTCTCGTAGGTGGTGTGTAAGGGTAGTTCTCTAGACGTGTGGGAAGCTTTTCTTGCCGGTAACAGGATCGAGCTTGTGCTGTGGCGGGGTGGACCTATTGTACAAGGGATTGAGGGTATCGTGTGTGACTAAGGGCGACAATATGTGTCCATGTGTGTGTGTACACGCTTTCACTCTACCATTGGGCCGTCTGTTGGCGCTCTCCCGTTCGGCGAGGAAACGGGGTGGAAGTCGGTGAATGGACGTCGATGGAGACGTCGAACGTGCGAGAGCAGATGATAGAAAGTGTGGGAGGTGGGGGGTGGGGGTGGGTCTATAGTAGGGTTGTGTGAAAGTGGCCTCGACGCGCCTCGCGGCTGATAGATGTCCCTCCGATCAACTGCGGGAGCAGCGTCGAAGGCGTCCATGCCGAAAGTTGTGATTACGGCAGTTTTTCATCCGCAGCTTTAGCCAGTCGTCGCTCTTTCTCTCTCTCTCTCTCTCTCTCTCTCTTTCTCTCTCTCTCCTTTCTCCGTTACTCTCGCTCAAGCCCCGTCCGGTTACTATATGGTTCGACTCTGCGCGATTCACCCTCCTCTTTCGGCCATAGGGTTTCATTCTTACATTATATATGTACGGGATGAAATAGAAAAAAAAAAGTTACGGAAGATTCTCTGTCCACCTCCCCCCGGAAGCCCGTTTTCCATTTTATGCAAAGCTCGTGCAACCTCCGATATAGAATTCAAACTCCAAAGACATTATTCCTTAAAAGCCCATCTATATTCATGAATTTTCGCCGATGTAATTTTTTCTCTCTCTCTCTTTCTGTCTAGCTTTCAGCCACGCCATTATTTTTCGTAGAATTATTGAAGCATTATGAATATAATTAGCGTCGAGATAAACGTTGGAATAATAAAACAAAGGTGAAATCTCGCTTAACGACAAAATCACACGTTGCGCAATCGAGCACAATGATTATAAGCGAAATTTGCAAACGAGCTTGCCCGTGTAACGCAAGGATCGTTGTTTATTTTTTTTTTGCTCGCTCATTTTCACAATTCACGTAGAATAATAAAAAGCAGTAACGTAGGATTCCCGTAAGCTGAATTACGAAGTTAAATCTGACTGCGATCCAAACTTAATACCGGATTACGAGAAGCGTGTGTACGTGTTTGCGTCTCTGTGTGTGTGCGCGCGCGCACTCCTCCACGTTTCACGAGTCCAGCGTTTGGCTCTGTCGCGTCCCAACATGCTCTGTACGTCTCTCGCCAACCCTCAGCCTCCGCTCCGTGTGTGCATACACATTGCACTCGGGTTGGAAACGAGATATCGCTGAGTACGGTCCGGACAGAGAACAGCCCGAGTGTTGAATATCGCCAGTGAGTGTGACATGACTCACACGTTACTCTCGACGACGACATTCCGAGAATAACCAAAGCGAGATACGCACAGACACACACACACACATACAGGTCCTTTTGCCAACGAGATGCAGCGTCATTATTTTCCCGAGCATACACCTCGCCTTATAGTCGCGCAAAACGTCCTGCAAATTTGTGTTTTTTTTTCTTTTTTCTTTTTTTTCTTGTTCATCCCCCACGGTAAGCTTTTCGGTCCACGGACTTTTTCAACGCGTCTCCCGCAAACGAATATGCCCTCGAGGGTGTGAAACGCGCTTAATCCGAGCATGGGGTGCAATGTAATTTTTTTTGTTAACGTAATCTAAAATAATCTTCTCCATCTCGTTTCGATGGTAGAATTTAGTTCGTTCTTGTTTTTTTTGTTTTTTTACTTTATTTTTATAGAGCGGCGATCACGCGGAGGTTTGACACATTTTATCGGCTGTTGATTTTAATTACCACGATGGAATGCAATTTTGCGAAATTCGCCGGTGCGGATGGGAATTTATCCTGGGATTTGTCGAAATTTATGATGATTTGTTCATATTTACCGAAGATTTAATTTTTTTGTTTTGTTTTTCGTCGCTCGTTCGAGAAATGGCGGAATGATATAATGACTTGGTAATTCGGAACTTTGGGCGATCGGAGGAGATTATATTGGCGGAAAAGCGAACCGTCCCCCACCCCCGTATGTAACGGCCGACCGGCATGCTAGGCAAACATTTATTTGCCCGTAAACATTTTGCTTTTGCCAACACACGAAATCCCTCCAATACAGAAAATCTCGTATGCTTTTTGCTGTGTGCGACCTTCGCTCGCAACGTATACCCACGTGTATCGAGTCTCGAACACGAGCCAGTAGATATCGCGACGCGTAATGGGCGCGTTGTTCATACGCCACGTCGAACACGCCGATTGCGTCAATTTCAATTGTTTGGCTACGCTCGATTTTTTGTTTTATCGATTCGTTACACGATGCCCCGAGCGTTTTGTCGTTACGATTTAATTTGTGAATTTTGTTAAAAAAAAAAGAATAACTACTCGGAAGGAAACACGACCGAACAAAAATACGTGTATTTCAATTAAAAAAATTAAATTCGAGCACAATTTTCTAAAATAATATACGGGTTCCATGACAATGCAAATATTTCGCAGGACGAAATGATTGTTCGAAATTGTTTCGACAATCGGATTTAACGAAATATCATCATTTCAGATTTTAATCCATTCGATTACCGATCGATTTATCATTCGTATTTCGTTCTTATTCATACCGCGACAACTGTAATATTCTCGTCGTCCCTTGTCTCTCGAGTACCGACGCGATAATACATGCGTTTTCGTGACAAGACGAGAAATGAGAAATTTCGCGATAAGCTACCTCTTCGTGCAGGAAAGATAAGACGTCGAGAAACTGGAAAGGTTGTCTTTAAACCTGCGGAGAAGGTTTATATCTTGGAAGTTCTATATCTTGTTCCAGCTTGGCTTGTAATATGGGCTAGAGAACTTTGCTCGATCTATGTGGCGCAATTGCTGCTTTCGCATTATCGCTGTTTCACGGTCTATGTATTTATATATATATATATATATATATATATATATATATATATATATATATATATATATATAGACAAGCCTTGTTCTATATACATAGCCCGAAATATAATGAAGTATATACGTATATACGTTCTCTTCTACTTTGCCAACTTGAAACGCGTCGGTCCTTGATAATTATGGCGATTCATCTCGCGTGCGAGAGACAGCCTTTGTCTCTCTCTCTCTCTCTTTCTCTCTCTCTCTCTCTGTCTCTCTTTCGTATTTCGCGACTATCGCATATATTCGCCGTGATCATTACCGCCCGTATAATGAACATAGACGGCTCGAGAATTTCGGTTCACTCATGGTCGAGCATTCACCGCAACAAACGTCTCTTTATCATTCCCACCGTCGAAAATACGCTATTTAGTTCGTTAAACGATCGCCGAGGAAAATATCGCAGGTGTGAACAGATCGGATAAAATTAATTAAATCGATTTCGATTTTCATTTCCTTCCCGACACATTTCCAATAAATTCGATAAAATGAAAGGATATTTCACGACCGGTCATCGATTCGCGACGAAATAATTAATTCGTATCCGCGATCGATTCGCGAATGAAATCGACGTTTTCGCTTACTACGGGAACGTCTATAGGCCACGCTCTCCCGTGTGGCTTTAGCGTTTCGCCCACATATCTTCGAACCTCCCTCCAGAGAGGACGTTCGTAAACAAAAATAAAAAAACCAATAAAAAAAAAACAGAAAATCGAACTCGGCAAAAAAAAAGAACACAGCCCCAATCGAGTGCAGAGAAAGAGAAAAGCGAGAAAATCACGAGTGGTTTATGGGGCTGGTAAAGGATAGTTTGTTTCGGTTCGAAGCCCCGGTGAGTTTATCGCCCGGCGCGCTCTCGGCACTCTCTGGGAAATCGCAGAAGAGTCGAGCTTGTATATATATATACATATACAAGCTGTGTGTAACAAGCCCGGGCAAGCGTTTTCGATCTCTGTGTGCTCTGGCCATTTTGGTCCCGCTGAGAGCGAAAGAGAAAAAGACTCTATCTCTCCCTCTCTCTCTCTCTCCCTCTCTCCCTGACGAAGGGTTCCCGAGGGCACGATCGAGCTCGAAGCCGGGCAACGATTATCGCGAGAGAGAGGATAGTAAACCGGACTCGATCTTCGAGCTGGTTCCAGCAGCTTTTTAGCTGATACGGATATAAAATTGTAAAATCGTTTTGTGTTAAAATTGTTTTTTTGTTTTCTTGTTTTTTTTGCTCATTATTTTTCATTCTTTTTGGGTCTGCGATCGACGTGACGAGCAAAATATCCCGTATGTAGAAAATGCCCTCTACGATACGGGCCTGTCCGATGACCGGAGGAGACCCTAAATCTCCGATAATGTCAGCTGATTGATACACGCGTCCGGTCTCCAACCCTCTCAGTTCTGGACAGCGTGTGATTGATGCGATCGATCTACGTCAATAGACTGTCGGGTTATCTCTCGTCCCCTAATATCCCCCGGATAAAAAAAAACCGCGACCCTCCACGCCCGACATACCTTTCCCGTTTTCTCCCGCATTATAATCGCATCGGAAGAATATTAGGGGAAAAATTCGTTTCATGGCGAAGGTCGATATCGGTAAAAAAAAAACAAGAAAGAAAAGGAAAAATGCATTCGTGTCTCGATATAACTCGAGTCATCGATACGCGAAAGGGCTTGGTTATTCGATAATTAGGGACTTTTTCATCGATGGTCCAGACAGCACCACGGGGTGGAAGGGCTTGTGTTTTGGGGCTTGCGGGGGCCGCTTGTAGAAACGTTCGTATTCGGTATTTGCCGAGCTAAACGCCGCATATCCGCGGCGAGCCTGTACAGGACGTTCGCCTAATTGCCAATTATAATCCCTATTAATTAGGACAATCCCGAAATGGAAGAGGCCGCGCAAGCGCGGTAGAGCGTGCTTCGCGTCGTCGTCGTCGTCGACCATTAACCGCGACCGCGCTGCGCGCGGACTTGTTCCCGGCCGTTTACGCGGCTCGCTGCGTAATAATTCCAGCCCGGAAGCAGCAAGCCGGGGATTATCACCGTGGCTATTTTCCGCGATAAAGCGGTTTCCTTTGTAATTGCTTCGGTTACGACGAAACAGCTGCGCTTCCACGGCCCCTCAGTCAACACCAAAATCCAAACCCTCTTGCGCCGCGCACGATGCCGCGTCACGAAAATCCTACACTCGTACGAGCTTTGCACACGCCCAAAATCCTTTGGCAAACTTATCGTATCCACCTCTTTCACCGTTACCGGCTCAGAGTCCTTTGTCGTATCCGTTGTTATTTTTACAGTTCGCTAAACCAAAGTTACGAGATTTAAAAGAAAAAAACAAAAAAACCCACTTTTGTTTCAACAAGAATTGCCGAAGATTTAATGACGCGAATATTATTTTTTCCCCTCGTTGACTAAATCGACGAAACGAGAGTGCGACCCTCGATGCGATTTCTAGATTACGTTGTGGATGATTATTCTCGCGAGCCTACATTGTATATTTGGATGAAACGAGGGCGAGGGTCGAAAGAGGAGAATACATCGAGTAGCCCGACTCGAATTGGCTCACACTATATATATATATATATGTATACTTTATATACGTATATCACTTCTGTATGTATAATCGTGATTTCGAATATGCATTTATCGTTAATGTGTTTGATTGTGCGGTTTTTGGGTGGTCTCTCCCGCCCTACACCGACGGTACATATTATATGCATCGCCGGGAGAGACACGAGCGTTGCCGCGATGAAGTCATCGAGATTCCGCAAACTCTCGTACAACGATGTCCGTAGGTTCGGTAGATATACTAATATATATATATATATATATATATATATATACGTTCACATGAACGAACACTCGAGAGTCACGGAGGTTGGGCTTATCCTCGTTTCGCTCTCTCGGTTCATCGAATAATGTGTTTATTCCACCAACATTGTGCCCGTTATATAAGCTCGGGCGAAATTTCGAGTCATTAATTGTCCATTGCTCAACCATTTGTAGCGATGCGTGTATGCGCGATCCTACTGTTTCGAGCAAAATCTCGCCACAGGTGTGTCTGTGTCAAACACGTAATAACGCACATAACGTACGATCGACCATTCTCGATATATCTCACCAAGAGTGAAATCAGCGGGTGTTGGGCCTTCCGATTCGTGCGGAGGATACTGACAGAGAAATGATAAATCCAGACATCTCTCTCTCTCTCTCTCTCTCTCTCTCCCTCTCTTCCTCTCTGTGACTCTCGGTATTGTCTCTGTCGATGAAAATTCGATTAAGAGGTCATCGGACCTTCCGACGCTGGACAAGGGGCAACACGGAATGCAAATTAATGATTCAATAACGACGTTCTACCGACGATGTAATTATTAATATGAATGCACTTTGATGGACCACTTGTCAGACAGACCCGTAGGTTCGAATAATCCGAAGCGCTATTTAATTGATCGGTATGGCGAGGAGAAAACCGTTGGTGTTGCACAGAGGGTAGAGGGGATTCGACGATATTCCGGCGTGTTAAATTCATATATAGATGTTCGAGCGCATAAATTGTCGTAAAATCAACAATATATTCATCGAACGTCGGGCGTGAAAAGCGGCAAGTGCTATGTTTGTCGGGCGATATTATCAATATGTAATCGAGAGAGAGAATACAGAGAGAAGAGGGGATTGGTCGAACGGCAAATGCAACGAAATTTCGGCACCGACACGTACGATATTGCGCACAGTCTTCGTGACGTGGATGCGTCATTTACTTAGCGAACTGCGCGAAATCACCGCGGATACCGTGAGTTTTGCATACATTATGAAAATCACGTGCACTTTCCATTTTTTTTTATCTCCGATTAATTAATTGGATTATAATTAAAAGAATTGTTATTGTGGAATGCAAGTGATGAAAAATAAACTTGTATTTCACGCGTCAGAATATTTCGGACCGATGTCGTTGGCGAAAGGCGAAATCCCCGAACGATTGGATGTGGGAAAGAGAGAGAGAGGGAGAAAGAGAGAGACGAGACCAGAGGGTGGGATAGAAAGAGGATCGAATTCGGTCCGCAACTGCAGCAGCAGTAACCCGGATTTGTGAAAAGATCGCACGGGTCAGCGGCCCGGAAAGAACAAACGACGTTCGGTGAAGCGTGTTCCATCCACATTCTCTCCTCGTTCCAGGCGTTCCACTGCCGGGCCGACCCAATCGGCCATCCCGACTCCCAGGTTCTCTTTCGCCCTCAACCCCCAAAATTCTCTACCACTACTTCTCTTTCTCTCTCTCTCTCCCTCTATCTATCTATCTCTTTCGCTCGTTCGCTCGCTCATCCACCCTCTTCTATTCACCGTACATTGTACCTATTTTCCATAGCGGAGAGCAAGCTTGCATCGCAAATCCACAGATTTCCGTGTCGTACAGTGCACACACTTCTGTCCTATATGCCATTTCAGCGAAGAGACCGCTCGTACGAATTTTTTTTCAACGGAATGATTCGAAACATTTTTCCCGTGCTTTTTTTTATTTTTTTTTAATTTATTTTATTTCCAATTGTATTCGGGGAAAACAAAGGACGGAATACACGGGCGAAAAATGAGGTTTGTCAAAATGTAAGTGGGAGATCTATGATCTATGAGAGAGAAAACGGATTAAAAAGTGGGACGCGAATGTTGCACCGGGAAAAAGAGCGAGGGGTAGAGGGCGAGGCCGAGAACGAGCGGGATTCGAGTACGTGCATCGAGCAAAAGGGAATTTCGCGTTATTACATCGAGGGAAGGCGAGAGCGTCGGGTGTTATCGTTACTACGTGTTATCCACTTACATCGAAATACCAGAGTTTACCCGATGCACGTTGGGCTGATAAAAGCCCGCGAATAAATATATGAGCACCGGGCCCCGTCATATACACACTAGGATTAAGCATACAATCGGTGAAACACGTTTGTCGCGTTTCGCACCACAGTCCGAAGAAATGCGGCATTAGAGGTGTGTTGAAGGAGAAAGGGGAGAGGGCGAGAAAGATTACGTGACAAAGTTTTTTACCTACTGTTATATAGCGAGAAAGAGGGTTGTCCCGGTACGTATAAAGTTAGTCGTTATCCGGACCTAAGCCTTTTTACCGGAAGGGAATGGTCTCCGATTAAGCCTCGCCATTTTCCAATTAACGCCTTAATTAAATCCTCCCGCTGGAAGGCGTGCTGAAAGTAGCGTAACCCGCTCTCTCTCTCTTTCTCGCTCTTCTACTATTGCTATATATATATATATATATATATATATATATATATATACACAGCGTGCAAAGAGTACGGTTTCAGCCCACGAAAATTGGTCCGAGCGCGCTCTTCAATTCCTCGCGAGATTCCGAGAAGACGAGGTGGCTGTTTAACGCCCGGTATGCCTTCTTCGCGTAATTGCGTTTTTACATCCCCGTATCAAAGAATTACTACTCTCGAACCAGCGCAGTAGAAATAGCTCAGAGTCTGGCCTATTTTTACACGAGAGTAAAAAAAAACGTATCGCGCTGTCATTAGGCGATCGATCAATCGCAACAAAAGAAATTACTTTATCAGTGTTAATTATTTTTCGCCGTGGCGCACCCTCCTTCATACGGTTCTATTCTTCCTTTCCAGTTACTTCTACGTTGATCAAGTCTTATGTCTTGTGCGAAATGGCAAAAACGCGTTTCGGTACGAGCGAGTTATCTCGAAATGACGATAATGAACCTGATGAGTGTTAACGAGGCTTAATGATTATGTGCCTTCGGAAGTTACTCTTCGCGAGACGGTTTTCTCCTTGACTCGTTGGCACGTATATATATACATATATATATACCTACTCACGAATGGACGTCAAAAATTGGATTATCCTTCTCGAGACTACGAAACCCCATCATCACGAACGCACTCACTCACACCGCGCTATTATCAATACCATTATTCATCGCCTGCCTGTATTTACGTAGATATATATATATATTACCTATGTATATACGCACAGACATGAAAGTGTCTGATATGGCTTAACGCACTCGAGAAAGCTCTAACTTGGACGTGGCAACGAGGAGAGATAGTTAACGCGGAAATTCACTCGATCGTCGTTAAGTCAAAGCCCAGGCACGCGCGATTACGAGATATGGCTGTGGTGCAAAGAGGGGTAGAGGGGCGAGAGAGGGAGAGTCTCCTAGCTCTCGTCGCTTAGTACGATACTCAGAGATCCTCTCACAAGCGTACTCCCCCACCTCCGGCACGAGCTTTATCGGTAGATCATTCACGGCTACCTACACGATCACCGTAGAGATCGTTCGCCCTCCCTATCTTCGTATCCTCTCAGAGTTAACCGTGAGAGAGATTGGCGTAGCCAGAGCGACGAGCACTCTGCCTCTCAGAGCTGCTTAACCCTTCGGATCGGTATGGTGTCTCTAACGGGATAAAGCGTACAACGATTCGGTTCGACGTTGAAATTCGTTAATTACCGATAGAATTCATCGTTTGTTATTCGCATTTTTGTGTTTAATTTCTGTCGTTTCGTGGATCGAGACACGAGAGAAAGACAGAGAGTATCGCCGAAGCATACGAGACAGATGGGAGAAATTATTATTTTTTCACCCGCTACCTTCCCTCTAGCTTCCGCCATCGATTATAAATTTGGTGATAATTGCGAAACTACCAGCACGCGAGTATCGATCCAGACTGGAATACACGAACGAGGGAGCTAGATACCGACATTATAATCTTATCGATTTTGTTGGTTAGTAGGCCCGGGAGACACGGGCGATTCGTTATTAATGCCCGAAAGCGCTCCGTAAAACGCAAGAACCCAACGATCCGTTACTGAATAATTGAAAATCGGTTAGGCCAGTTCCGTGGAGATAATCGAACCGAGGCAAACGCACGCGGAACTCGCGAAAATCCAACGAGAGTCAGATAACCCGACTATTTATTAATTGATCGTATACGACGGTATTTCATCGAAGACAGTCATTGTAATAGAGGTTTGGCACAGCGGTCGATATAATCGTGTAAATATAGATGAGTGTCGTTGTATCTTGTAAATTGGAAACAACCAAGTTTGTTTTGTTCCCTGAATCTTGCGGTATTCCATATTAATATCGAGTCTCGCGAACGGTCGATAAAAAATAATAATAGTAAACCGCAATATGTTTGTTTATTATCCTTTTGTGCTCGGGGCACAAAGCGTACGTTGTCGACCTACAAATATTTTCATCGTGGGATCGTGATATAGAAATAGTATAGATATATTGTGTGTCGAGGGGGTTGGTCTTGTGTGAAGTGCAACCGAGTGAAAATTATACGGGAGAATACGTGCGCGAGTCGAATGATCGGGGTCGTCGGGGGTCCGAGAGGCAAGCGTTGAGAACATGACGTAGTAGAAAGAGGGACGAAGGAGAAGAAAAAGAAGGGAAAAGGCAGCGGCAGGAGGAACGAAGAAAGGCGCTTCTTAAGGTTCGTTGAACGTCGACCGTGTGTGCGCGCCGAGTGTATACCGGTCAGACCGGATTCGTGTTCCTCTCTCGCATTGGCACCGCGTACGGGAGGTCTCCGCCAAGAGAGAGAGAGAGAGAGAGAGAGAGAGCGGCCTTTCCTTCTCGCTCCTCCGAGAAATCCCACTCAATCTCGCTGACTACGCGGCTCTGGAACAAAGAAATCGCTGTTAGTAAAGCCGCGCTTGCCCTACGGCTGAATATCGTCGAGTCTCGACAACGGCAAGATGCGCGAACGTTTCTCTCTTGTACATATCGCGCGTGTGACCAACTTCGTCCCGATGAATCGGGAATTATATTCCATGGCAACGCCTCCGCTTCTAATGTATTTTCGCGTACGATTCTTCGCGACCTTATCTAAATCACGCGTTACGACGAGACACATAAAACTCGTATTCTTGTTATGTTCTTCTATTTATCTTTGATAAGAAACGGCCGAGGGTGTTGTTTCCCCGGGTACTTTAGAGAGTTGATGGCCAAGGGTTTCGTCCGTATCCTTCGCATAAGTGGGTTTGCGTGACCCGGAAGACCGAATTCCATTTCTCCGCCCGAGGGGTCGCGCGCGCTGCTGCTTCTTCTTCTTCCAACGCTATTAAGGGAGAGATGCGCTCTCTCTGGCCCTCGGCTCGAAAAGCTCTCGATCTCTCGCAATTTCATTCTCGATTCTGTCCCGTGACCATTGCCACATGTATACACACTTATAGTTATATCGTAGCGACCGACGTCGGTTAAACCACTCGACTATTCTGCGCGGTTCAATCTCTCCTTATCGTCACTACTACTCCAACGTAGTGTTTTCTCTGCTGACAGACAAGTCGGAGTGACAGCGAGACATTGCGAGATCTCTCGCGCAACGTTTTCTGACGTGTCGTGCTCTCCAGCTCGGCCAGAGACGAGCCATACGGCGATGGAATCCCGAGGGTGGTTCCAGTTGGAAAATGAACGAGAATATCCTCTCCCCGTGTTTGCTATCGAACGGTCCATCTGTATTCACGGCGTTTTTGGCTTATCTTCGCACCAGGCCACAGTCTCCTTCCATCTCTTTCTCACTACCTCTTCGGTATCTTAAGTTTTCGTCTTCATCACGCTTCGTCCGTCTCTCCTTCTATCCTAGTTCTCCTCTCAGTGTTACTTATCCTCCCTTCTTTTCCACGACTGATGAGATCAAGGGGTAGAAGGTTGGGTGGGGAGACCAGAGTAGCTCACTTCCTGTCCACTGTCGCCGCTCGCTCATACTGCCACTCCCAACTTATCAGCATATCTGTTTTCGTGTCCCTATCGCTAAGTCGCATCTTTCTAGAATTCTCCGGAGAGGTATTTCTCTCCTCGACTTATTCTTCGCGTTTGCTCAGCCGTCTGCAATCCCCCCGCTGCTTCTTTCATTCTTACGCTAGTCAGCGACTTCCATACGTGTTTCTTTATGCCACGAGCGTGGCATAATCCCCTTTTTCTTGGACGGAATGATCTGAATGCTGGACGAGAGATGAGGAGGAATGGGGGGTGGACCATAGTCTCTCGGCACTTCCTTCTGCTCGACCGAAGTGCATCGGACGTCGACGGTATGGAATCGAGGAAAACTGTATTCGGAATCGAGAGAAGCGTGAGACTTGGCCGAAACCACTCTCGTTTCCAACCAGCCCTCCATTCCCTACCCAGAACTCGACAGACTTTGAATACCTTCGGATTAGATACCTCTGGCGTTTCAGCCGGAGTGGTTCCATTTTCCATAGCTAAGCTATATACACCTTTATCCACCATTTCCCTCTCACTCATTTCCATCTTCTTTCGTGGCAATTTTATACGAAGAACGGAGAATGTACCTACTTTTCGTGCGAGATACATCTGGCTGGAAAAGGTATTATGGATGCGGTCGACAGTGTCGCCCTCTCAGCTATGTCTCTTGTTGGAAATACTATTTCCCTCTTCACTCCTTCGATCGGCGATGCAACGATAGATATTCTTTATTCCTTCCAGGGTTGGTCAAGCCAATTCGAAAATCGTACCTACGTTTGCGTCTCTCGTCGTACGAAGTGGAAAAAGTTGGTTTTGACTCGAGAATAAATCATCGAAGGGCAGTGCTCGTTTCGTGACAATGGTGAATGAGAGAAGCGCCGCAACGTGGCATGCGGATGGGGGTCCGACGAGAGCGAAGAATGGCCCGCGGTGATCCACCGAGCCCCCAAAGTCGAGATAGAGAGCCGCGTCGGTCGGAACGTACACCGCGGTGATTCGAGTCGTCTGCCGCACCACGCATCAAACAATGCGTGCAATTACGCCTCGTCGTGCCCACTATCCACTACTGCTCGGTCGTCCGTTTGGCCATCGTGGCCCTGCCGCCTCTTGACAATGGCATCCCATTGCGCACACCCAGCAAATGTACCATCTCATTTGCCAATATTGTCTCACTTTTGTTGTCAGCTCTCTCTCTCTCGACGCGCCTATGTACCTTTCTCTCGTTTGCCATGTTCCCGACTCTGCAACTCGCTCTCACTTTCTCCCTCTCTCTCTCTCTCTTTCAAACACTCGCGCCAATCTATAGCATCGCGATTTCCGCACTCTATGTATATGTAGAGTGCCTACGTGCGTTACGGGAAAATCAATTCGCCGGCGAGGTCCGCGCATTGATTTTCACGCCGCGGTGAACTTGGCCTTCCGCGCTAGAGAATCCGGCTCGCCGGTTGACTTTTCGAATTAAAATTTATGAATTCATCCCCGATATCGCGATATTAATCGGGTGTTAGCCCCGTGTTTCCGTTCGGTATTTAGAATATTTTTTGCATCATGCTTCGAGCTTCGATACGAGGACCATATTGGTTGAATTTTCAATTTGTGGTAAATCATTATTCCGCGACGGATTGCGATCGGATTTTCATCCAAATGAAATGAAATAGGTGCTATACGCACTCCGTTCAACGACAATGCGACGTTGCCGCATGATGCACGACCAAGTTCTCGAACATTTACGTGCCATTAATTTTACTTAGCGCGAGTTTCGTAGAGGCGGGAACGGATTTCCCACTTCAGTCGTAGGTGCATTGAAGATCACGCGGAGAGGTAAGTCGGAAATTATAAAGGCGTCGGTGATTCGTGTATGCATAGTGTTTTCATCGTTCCAACTTCCATCTAGACTGGTGGAGGATACAAGAAGACGAATTATACCGACGTCGTGATAATTAATATAGAACCTCGGAGCCCGCCCTCCCCCGCTTTCTCACAGTTCCCGACTTTCTCACTCAGAGAGAGAGAGTTCGCAGCTCCAGTCGGCGAAAAGTTGCCGTCTGGAGAAATGGAAGCGACTCGATGCGAGCGGAGTGAGAAGAGAATCTCCTAGAATTGGTGATCTTCCGAATGCCGCGTCGCTTGCACATCAGCCAGTGTTGAGAATTTCACAAACGTCTGACAGCGTTACCGAGCTGACTTCTTTCCGTCCAGCTCGTGGAATTCATAAATTGTCTTTACATTGACTGGCCGCGTAGCTTCCACTTTGCGATCCTAATACAATACGCTTTCGTCGTCAACATCGCGAGACAGAAATGGCAGGGTGGAAGCGAGAGAAAGAACGAAAAGTGGAACACAGCACCGAGAAGGGTAGGTCGGAAAAGCTTCCTTCTATACGCGCCAGGCAATTCACCTAGATTCTACGTTTTGTAACATTCCCCATCGTGGAATTGATAACAAGGAGGTCGCGAGGTCGTGAACAGTCGTTTCTCTTATTTCGCTACCGGTTAACGCGAGGCCGATAGCGTGTGCTCTCCAGCCTGCTGCTGGCGACTCGGAGATAGCAAAGCGGGTAGAGGAGCTAACGATACGGTGCTGCACGGTACACACACAAGGAACTGTGAACATGGTGTACCTAGGCGCCATACACATATACATTGATAGGCGAAGATTGGCCGTAGCCGGTAGTCGGAACAAGGTACGAGACTACCAATCGTTAAGAACAGTGTCTTTCTACGCTGTTCTCCAAGCTCCTGGTCGTTACTTGCTGTACGAGTCTTTTTTACGATCCAACCTGCGATAACTCTGCCGTAAAACTTCGTTAGCCGCCCCAGCAGATTATTTCCCCTTCGAACTTCCCCGGGACTCGCTGACATCTGCGGGTTACATCTTCGGTCCATCGTGAGGCTCGTCGGAGCGTGTTATAATTGCGTAAAACGCGAGTAAGAGAAAGAGAGAAAGAAAGATCGTGAATTACATCTCGTTCTCGCGAAGAATTGTCTCCGCTATGCCCAGCACGTAAAAACATTATCCTTCCTACGGTTCACGGTTCTCGATACTATTACAGTTTTCTTTCCCCGCGATACTTGCATAAGAGTTACGATTCTCATACTCGCCACCAAGTTATGGGTCGAAATTTATAGTAAGGCGAGCCTTTTGTTCAACGGGGAAAAAGTTCAATAACGGTGTGAATTGTGCCTCGGCTATTTCGTGTCGTAACAGCCCCATGGGAATTAGCTGCTTATGAGCAACGTTGCTGGTAGTTACCGGCTGGGTGCTTTGATATAGTAGCGAAGTCTAGTATACGATATATGCGCCAATATCAATATAGAAAACGCGCGAGCACCCCAAATTCCTGGCAAAAGGGGCTAAGAGGGTCACCGCGGGAAAGCCGTCGCGCGCGGCTTTGGTGACTTCGGGAAAGGTCTCTGTTATAGCTCGTGGAGCTGGTTGCGAGGTAGGGGCCTCGCTCCTCTCGTCCGGTTCGCTAATATCGAAGGCGGATGACTTATAGCCAAGGTTCGCCTCCGCTTCGACCCCTCGACTAACAGAACCTCCCCGGTCCACCACGACAACATCACGCATCCGTTTCTATAAAGTCGACCAACAAGTCGGTCCTATAAGCTATATACATACCCGGAATTCACCCCTAGGATTGTTGCAGGCACATTTTGCGAAAGTAAAGGGGCGCTCGGGATATACGGGGTCGTAAGGGTCTACGGCAATGACATTGCCCCCTCCCTACCTCTCTTTCTTCGTGTGATTCGAATACGAATGTTGTCCACGGGGCACAATGGAAATGTCATTTTCCCTCTGTAATCGGACACTCGCCCTCGAGTCCCTTTCGTTCAAGCTGTCAGTCCATGCTTTTGCATGCGAATCATATTGAATTCTCACTGTCTGCTAACGCAACGGAACAGCCACAAATATTTTCATCCAATCCTTTGTCAAGTTTCTTCGGTGCCTTTAGTCGTTGAAAATCCTCGTAGTTTGCCAGTAAGGTCGGAAAATACGCTTTAACAAATTTCATGAAATTGCGTTCTCGTTTTATCAAGCATTTCGTATTTCTACCCCAGTATCGAGGTAGCAGAGAGAGAGAGAGAGAGAGAGAGAGAGAGAGAGAGAGAGAGAGCGGTGGGTGTATACATATCTCGCGAGCGAAACCGTCGCTCGTCTTCGCGGAGATGATATTGAAATCTCCGAGACACTCGAGAATATATTCAATGTCGAGGCTTATTCGCCTCTGCGTCGGTTAGACGGAGTCTCCAGACGGGGCAGAGCGAGGAGAATGAAGGAAGGGTCTCGGGTCTCACAAGAGCCTAGCGCGCTGATACCGCTTCTGTTGCTGCTTCTCCGAGGGGATTTTGCAGCTCGGGGGTCTCGTCGCAGGGTAGCTCGGTACAAGGAGTGCTTGCCGAAATTATCCGACTGAGAAGCGTATAAGGTCGCGCGCTCTCTTGCTCTCTAACATCCCTGTTCGCTGGTATTCGAGGGGCGGGGGGAGGGCCTGAGAGAGAAGGAGAACGGAAAGCAGAGGCTGAAACCTGGGAAATTTCTCCATGGTGTTTGCCGAGGTCTCCAGACGGTGAGTAACGACGGTCCAATATGGCGTCGTCATCCCCCTTGGACCATGCTTTCTCCCTCTCCTCGTTCCAGGCCACTCCGACTCTTAAGCGGGAAACTACTGATTGAAATCTTAGTGATTTCTGAACCCAATACGAACGATACGCGGCTGCCCAATGACCTCTCCGAATTGGACTTTAGATTCAATCTGTATTCCGGCTGTACGCCAACAAAGGAATTCGGTCACGTGCCCCCATGAAGAGTCTCTCTCTTCAATTTCTTCGATGGAAACGGAGACTTTTCGAAGAATATCGTTGGGTGTTCTTATCGGCGTGGATCACGCACTGCGTTAGTCCTGATAAAAGAAAAAAAAACGAAAAGTTTTTCATAGAATCCAATCGCCTTTGTACATACGTGGGTCCCTTTCGTACAGAAATCCTTACGTTCTACGAAGACCGAGAACTTCCAAACGAGAAACCCAGGGGTTTCTCGGCTTGAAAAAGTTGTCGCTTACCGGGTATCCACGGGGCTGGGCTATACGCGGAAAAAGTTGGTAAATTGCACGTACGATTCTCGCAGCCTATCCGGAGAGCAAAGTCGCGAACGAAATGCGTCAGGTTCTGCGAGCGGGTTTCGCGAAGTTGCTTCGTGAAAATGATTGGAACTTTGTAGAAACTGCGCGACAGTTCTTCCAGTCCGACGATATATGTATATATCTAACTCCGATCGAACTCTCGGGCATTTAAGTCGTGAACTGTATTTGCAGCAAGTTAAACTTCGTGTAACTACTTCGCTCCAAGATTCTCTCCCGCGCACTTACGATCTTTCATGATTTCACAACGAAATCGTGATAATTATTAGTTCCTCTTGATTCGTTCCTAGTAACATTGTTCAATACCGGAAACAACACCCTTTGTCACAACTAAATGACGCGATTAAATCCTCCCACGAGCATGTCCCAATTAAAATCATTTGCGTCGCTCGAATCCAGCAATATTTCGTGCGGTTTTGATTTTCGGTTCGTTCATTAGGCGTACGAAGTTTCGTGACGCTTTCCGATGGCTTATAATTTTCTCTGCAACGGTAACAATCGACAGTGGTTCCTGTGCTCGTGTAGTTAACACGTACGAGTCTCTACGTAGCACAAGTTTCTTGCGTGGGAACGGACACGAAGTGGAGTGCACCGTTATAGTACTCGACATTACGATGATGTACCTCGTAGCTGTATTAGAAGTACGTAGACTACTCGGACAAATTACTCTCCCAGAGTGTATCGGTGCATCGGCGAGAAACTTCGATCGACATTTCGTGGAATATTGCGAACACCGAGTTAACGAAGATACTGTTCTACCCGTGTCTCTAAACCGCTCTCAGTCGCTGCGGATGTCAATGAAATATCGTTAATACCATGTTCGGGTTTAATTTTCGTTTCGATTGCAATGAACAATTCGTCGGTATGTCGAAACAGTATCGTCGTTGATTCGCTCATTCACGATAGTATCTACTTTCCTCCTTCCATATCGACTCTCTCTCCCGCGAACTCGCTCGCTTCTCGTTATTGATAATTCGACAAAACCAATATCCGGTTCACCAGATCAAATAATCATGCGAACCATATCGATTTGATGCAGCCCCGATGAATTTATATTCGAAAATCCGATCGAATTACCAGCGCATTCTTTCACTTACGTTCCTTATTCGTATAATTGAAAATCGATAACACGCGAGGTGGTTCAAAATTTCAATTCACCGAGCCGAGATTTCTGCAGAGATACAGGATAGTAGTTGTTAAGGGTTGATAGCGTGGTCTAACGATTGAGCGTACAGTATCGGTGATTACGGTTAATCTGCGCGTGGCATGTGAAGATAATTGTAACGGGTATAAAGCGTATTACACGGATGGTTCGAAGGGCTCGAGTAGATGAACACAGCGAACAGTGGGATGGATAATCGCAATGGCGAGCGAGAAGCCTTCAATGCGGTTATGCCGTTTTGGTATGACGTAAGGTTTGATCGAAGAGAAGAGGTAATTTCGATGCTTGCGGCGTGTCGACGAGCCGCGATCCGTTGTTTTTGGAGGGCAGGAGGGGGCAGTGACAGAGCGCGTGCGCTCATCCCCTTCTCGCGAAGGGTGGGTCTCGCATATATCGTTGAAGCATTCCCAGGATGCGGCAGCGGTTGGCACAGACGTTGGCTTGGCAGAGTCCAGAAGCAGCAGGTGCACCGTATATATATATATATATCGCGTGTATGTGTGTGCGTGTGTTTGTGCCATTCTCTCGCTCTCGCTTATCGTCCAGCAGAGACGGATGCTCCATTATGTCCACATACTCGACATGCCGACGAGGTTCAATTGAATCGTTCGCCAGAGATTACCCAATGATGCATAGTCGTCCGACTATCCAGGTATATAACGGGCGAAGGGGTCGTGCGATGGTAGAGGTGGTAGACAGCGGCGGCAATGGCGGCGGTGGCAACGGCGGTGGTGAAGGCAACGTGAGTTCCCGGACACCATCAAGCATTGTGTTCCCCAGTAATTCCAGACACGTAAAAGCAATTCCCGGAATCTCCCCTCATTGTTATGCAATCACGACAGCAGACGCCGACGACGATGCGAGCGCGTGGGCACCACCACGGGATCATAATTTCCTCGTGCGTTGCGGACCCGACACTACGACACTCGCCGAGTAGCTATATCGCTCAGATTTAAGCCAGTAGGCGTAGCGAAGGTATTATAGGTGGGTCCGTGTACCATCGAACGAAACAAACATTTTGTTTGTCTTTGTACGACGACGTAGTTAACCTAAGTTAGGGTGTCCAGGCTAATCTTAACGATGGCTTGAAATAATTATAACGAGGAAAAAAACGACTTTGGTAATGTAGACACACATTCCATTCCACCAGATTTCCTGCGTAATCTTCGACGTTACACAGTTCTCGAAACCCCTCTGGGCGAAAGTGTCGAATTTGCTAGGTGGAACTCCTGGTGACGAGTTCACACCATAACGCCCCTGGTACGAGAGAAACCCTATGTGATCCGAGGGCAATGCATTGTTTTACTGTACGCTATAACCCCGAAACTTGGCAGTTATTTAACGCCCAAGCGTCTAACCACGGAACCCACGTGCTCTCCGTCCGAGTGAAACCGCATGTCCTCTCCAACGACGAGACGAAACTTTGATCTCGCCCGTCTAGCACCTTACCCCGAGAAACTCACCGGATTCTCCATCACCGACGCCAACCCAACTACCAAACAACTTTGCTACCGGCGGGCATTGCCCTTCTTGATTATTCCGATCGAACAGCGATCACAAAGGACTGTCGGATCTGCGATGGACACTTGGAGTCTTTCACTCGTCGCTGCTAATCGATCGAATGCTCGCTTTGATACATAATGATTCGTATAATTACCTATCATGGATATTAGCTCCGTCGAACGTTAGAACGTGTTACGAGTTAAGTTGAACCAAGGAAAATATTCGTCCGTTAATATACGTTGAAAGACTCTGTCGGTTGTATGACACGAGTATTATGTCGAAATAAAAAAAGCATCGCGATAACGTCACGATGAGGTGTAGTGAGACGCCAGCACGAGAGAGAGAGACGGAGAAAGAGACCGTGGGACGTAAAGGGGGGGGTGGAAAAAAGCTACGCGTGTCTGGCTGATTTATTACGAGAAATCGACCCTGGCCTCTTCGGCACACAACCCCCGCGCTTTATTATTTCTGCGTCCGTCGAAACATCACGCAAACCGCTCGACCGTATTGTTCTGTCTACGTGTATGTGTCTATGTATAGACGACATACGCGTGCCCCCGTACGATCATAAACCGTAATTATTAGCCTTCGCGCGTGTGCCATGGTACGAACTCGTACCACGTTGCTTCGGTTACTTCAAACTCATCCCTTTCACCGTGCCAAAGGTGGTTTTGTGTGCGTGTCCGTCGGTCGATCGACGCTTGAACCGAACTTTTCGACCGCGCTCGACTACGGAGATATCGAGACAGTCTGTGTATGTGCGAGAGAGAGAGAGAGAAATTCGTCGTGGCGAAAGTTTCTTCAAGATCGAGTATCAATCTCGGAATTTCTCACGTACGATTGAACGAACGAATCGTGGACTCTGTGCCCTCTGAAAACTTGATTTATTACTCGAGATAAAGCACGGACCTGAGCCTTCGGGAGAGGAAAACAAATGGCCAATGGTCAAATCCATCATTGCGTTCCTGATATTCGCTAATTGGCTTTGTTGGTTGATGACAACCACACGCTCCAGGAATTCGTACGATTTTTTTTCTACCCTTTGCGTTCGTTCACGGAATACGAATCCTCCCGCGTGACGTGAGGTACGAGTTCGTGAATCATCTCGGGGATTGGTTACGATACCGTATGTTCTAGGGATAGTAAGGGGTAAGGGGTGGATTAAGGCACAAGGAATAACCAGGAACGATGGATATCAACCACGCATGAGGCTATATAAAGAATATATTCGCTTCCGATCCGTTTCATAACAGTCGGAATGAAACGAAACGAGGAGGGTTGCAGAAATAATTAATCGTACGTTAAGTATAGGGCATCGGAGTTCGTCACGACAGATGCGGTCGTTTCACCAACGAAAAGCGAGTATAAGTCACTTTAATAATAAATACCCATATTCGCTTTTGGGTCGTAGTTATATCATGCCGGAAGCGAATTCGATTTCGATCATCCCTCTGGAGGATAAAGAGCTCTACGACGTTTTCGTAACACCTTTATTCGGTACACACGATGTACAAAGGTCGGAAAAATATTAATAATCAAACATACATAACTTAATAGGTTTTTGAACATTGTTCCACTTACACCAGCTGAACGATCGTAAATTATGCAATTACTATGAATTTATTAAAGTCCGCAGGATACGAACACGTTACTAATCACATTATGCACATTTGTAATGATGTGATGGTACCGAAGTAGTGCATTTAAGCTACGAATATCCAAGTACATTAAACGCAGTTGAGTCCTCTCATTCGAAAAAGTGCTCTCTGTAAGCGAATTAAATTTTCGTTTTATACGTAACTAATAAAGATTATAAAATTTATGGTCATGGAACAGGGCTTGCATGACTCCTCTTTTAATAGCTTCCCTTTTTATGAATATTTACGGATTCGCAATGAGGGCTTTTTCAACTAAAATAAAAGTCGGGCACTAGATAACATTCTGTATTTGCAATCACCTACCGTTCTGAATAATAGAGCTTTGGTAATCGTGATGTGGGGATTACCGAAGCCATTATATTCGCGTTTGCTCCGTCGTAATGGCCCTCGTAATGGCTCATTTCGGCGAGCAACAACGCACTGAAAACCCTCCGATCATTTTGATCAATAACTATTTAACGATGCCACGAAATGGAAAGAAACTATCTATGCATATACTATATCTATATAATATAGATATATCATTGGGTAATTCGCGTTGTTGAAAGTTCGCACGGTCGGGGACGTAGACTTAATTTGTTTCGTTTTTTATGTTTCAGGTAAGAAGCAAAACGAAACGGATCTCGAAACCGTGTGTATATAGACCGGAACCTACAGTTTGGCAAGTATATATGGAATGTAAACTTACCGTTAGTAAAACGCAAGTATCCCCGCATATCTTGTTTCTTTTCTTACAATATTATCAATCGCGTCAATGTGATTCTCTTCAACCTGACGTTAATTTATATGTATGATTTTTTTTAATCCGCGTTCGACCTATGTAACATTGTAAATTAAATAAAATTCATATAAATTTAGCTCTAAGTATAAAAACCTCGCGAGATACATAAGGCGTTATGCAATCGTGCATACTTACGTAATTTATTCGCGGAATATTACTTTCGTAAGAAATTTGTTTCGATTCCCAGCGTTTTATTTATTTTCAATCGAGTTTTTCCTCGTTTGGACAGAGCTTCGCCATCCTCTACCGTGAGTACTAGTATATCTATATTCACTCGCACAGGTTTATTTTATACAGGCACGAACAAGGGTTCAACGATGGCCTGTGAGAGGAGAACCGTGACGGTGTAGCTCCCATTAATTTTATTAGTATCATATTTTCTACCACCTGGGAATACCCGTAACCCCGATCCCGAAGTATGTCGGGGTGACCCTCGAACGCACTTCGGCTGCCGATCAAATTTTGCCGTGTCTGCCACCATCATATACAGCACAGAATAAAATAGAGAGAGAGCGATAGAGAGAGAGAGAGAGAGAGAGAGAAAGAGAGAGAGAGAGAGAGAGCGAGTCGACAATAAATTCTTATGACTCTTTTTATTTATCGTTTGGCGTGTATTCTTCTCTCGTGTTTCGAAGGTCTCTGTCTCCGACGTGCTTTTTGCCCTCCCGAATATGCGGTAAATTTGCTGTTCCAACTACCCTTAAGCTCTTGTAGGAGACGATTGTCGAAAGCACCAAGTCTTTATAATAAACGTTTCAGTCCAGATTTTGTCTCTCTTTCTCGTCAAAATCGACGGAACCGTCGCTTTCAGATATTGTTTTTTTATGAATTTAATTGCTGGACACGAGCTTGCGACTATAATTGTCTTTATTAGTGCGTTAGCGCGTTCGCATGTTTTTTCGTTACTCTCGATCTGCGGCTTGGAATTTCCGCGACATCAAAATAATGAAATCAAAGTTTTTCGTGCTTTTGCCGATCGAAGAAAAAAAACTTTGATTTTCATATTCCAACTTTTATTGTCAACGAAATGTACGATTATACAATTGGGCGTGTATTTATCGTAGACAAATTTGTAATGGCGTATAGAATAAGAGGACGTTTTCATACGCGGTCGTTGTCGACCACGACGGACGTACATAAGAGGGAGCAACGTCTATCACTCGATTGCGGATGAACGTGATACTAAAACGTAACGAGGGAATGAGAGATTGAAGATACGCGTATATTATTATTACGTGGCGGAGTGTAAACGAACCTGCGGTGCGTGTACCGGTCCCGTAGTGAGTATACGGGAAAGAGAGGTTGATCCTTTGTTTCCGTTTCCTGTCTTCCGACGCGCGGAATTTGCGATCTCTTCCTGTACACAGCTATCTCCGGGCCTGGAATATACGCCTCAGTCATCTTATGCCTCTCCTACCATACACAGCATATATATACATATGTGTGTGTGTGTGTGTGTGTACAGAAGTGTGTACATGTTTCTCGAGAGTGCATCGTTGAGTGCATCCCTTCCTCCTGTACCGCCTCCTCCTCCTCCTCTTCCATCTCGTTTCCATCTCCAGCGAGTGTAAATGCGTATGATAACGCTCCGAGCAGCGACCTCCGTAACTCGAACATGGGCCTCCATTCGACCATCTTCTTGTTTGCGTATTAATATGTAATTTAGCGAATAAATACAAACTCTGGAATAAACATACGGGCGTGTTTACGAGAAACTAATAATAACAATGAGGAATGGAGTTCTCTCCCATTTCGCTCGTTCTCGTGATGGAAAAGTGCATGAACTACAATACCGACGTTCCCGCAGCTTGATTTATTTTGGCCAGGTCCCTCTAAAGCATTTAAACAAAAAAAAAATACTTTCAAATAATCTCTTTACGTACAAAACAGTAGTAGCGTCTCTTCGTTTGAAATTTGGTCGACGTATTAACGATTTAACTTTTATGAAAAATTCGTCAGTACGTGTATCACGGCGAATTTGCTAACGTGAAAATCAACCATGTTATATATTTTGTATCATAATATGTATTCCTGTTTGATGCTGACGTGTTTATTCATATGCACATATCGTAAATGTGTGCTCACCAACATGCAAACCTGCTTTTGAGTTGCCCGTATCTTTGTTCGTGAAAAAAGTGCATATGCACATCCGAAGTACTCGTACTTCGGTATCCATTTGCGTATGTTCCTGGGTAACCACGAAGCTGTACATACCAGCCTTAGGTAAGTCTCTAAATATACGCGTCTCTGTATACTGTGCTGAAATTTCAATCCTACGCCTACGTATATATATACATATATATATGTGTATATATATATATATATATATATATATATATATATATATATATATATGCACACAATACATAAATGCGCATATCCTCGTGGAACTGGATTCACGGAATAGCCTCTGGTCGCTGGCCCGAGCTCACTAGGCCATCGACAAACCTGTGTATTCACATGCTGCGCACATTATATAAACAATGTTCCTACCCTGTGTCTGCTCCCTCTTTATCGAGAAAACTCTGACCCTTATATCCTCGTATTCCGTTGAATACGACTACTGGCTCGGATATCTTTTGCATGGTTTGCGAAAGACTATTCTGAAAGATCCACATCCGACCTACTAGCCTGAGAATGCCCTTATACATATATAGGTAATACATTTATAGAGATTCTAACCAGCTATACTAGGAGATTTAATTCAAAGAGAAATTCGTCTGAATTTGACAAGCACCAAAATGTCACTGGGCACTTAAAACGTGCGCTCTCATTTTGCTTAAAATTTCTCTCGAATTTAACTGACCTTTTCCTAGTTTCGACCGTACTGATTTGCTGGCATCGAATTTCCTTACTTTAACGACAGTATATATATATATATATATATAGATATACGATATTGGCTTTGTATTTGAGTACACGTTACTCAGCATTGAATAGCAATAAAATAAAGTTAGCCCTTGGCATCAACGTAGCGATGGGCGTAGCGGTACTTCCATTATTTTCCCATTTAAGCTGTATTACATGGAATCCGATGGCATCGCTTCGGCGAAAAATCGATATATATGTATATATACACATATACATATATATATATATATAAGAGGGAAGAAAAAAGCATCACGTTTCTGCCTTGCCTCTGTGCTCGGTCATATGAATCTTTAATACATTCAATTATTTGAACATTAAGCACTGTTTCCCTCTTCTCGTTTGTATAAATTTACCTCACGCTTTCGTTCTCTCCCTTTCCCTGAGTTATTTTGTGACGAAAAATTGGATCCGAGATAAAGTCCAAGCGTGCAATAGCGACGATGGATTTTTTCGCATTAAAAAAAATAAACATCACCACTGTGTTTGAAAAATACCTGTAAATATAAAAAATAAAAGAAAACACGGAATATAAAATCTACTCGGTTTTCCTTCTATCCGATGTGACACGTGTGCGGTCGTATGAATTCTGTCGCGGTGCACGTCGAAGCTTATCCGGCACCTTGTTATTGCGGTTTCACCGTATATTTGTTTATATATGAGTCACGGAAAGAGAGGAGAAGCGAGAGCGAATAACTCCGTACCATTAATACATCGACAAACCAGCCACGACGAGCGTAATAGTTACATCGTAGTGGCTCGAAGCTTTGTCTCACGGTGGATAAAGTTTCGAGGTGTGCGGTTCGTTCTATATCGCGATACCGGACCCCATAAAAATCGACGTAGTTTTCACCGAGAGCGTAAAGCGAGCAGGAGCCAATTCAGAGTTCTCTATAGTCTCCCACCCAGAGCAGCCGGATAAATTGGATCGTGCATCAAACTAAATTAACGCTTCGGTATACTCGCGGGTGCGGACAATTAAGGATTTTCCATAGTTTATTGATGCCAAGGGATTTTCGTTTAGTGCCGATAAATCTAACCAATATATTCCACCACCCTAAATGTACCTATCCCTATATATATATATATATATATATATATATATATATATATATATATATATATATATATAGATGAGGTTCGTTGCTTCAATTCGGTATCCTGCACCGCGTTCCATCATCTTTAGAGGATAAGGTTCGCTACTCGTGATAAGCGCTCAGTGAGTAAAGGAGCGAGGGAGAGACAGGTCCTCTCGTCGTTCGTGAGATATATAAACTTCTCGCGTGTTTGCCTCAACCACCCCGATAAAGCTTCCGTTACGCCACACCTCGTCGGCTTGCGTTCTCGATGCGACATAAACACACATTAAATACATTCACGCACACGACTTACCTTCGTCTTCTCCATTTGCTTCGTGAGTGTAACGATTACAAGACCCCGCGTGTCCTTGCGTCAAGCTTTAGGTATACGCAATTACAGTTGGACCTTTGCGTGTCTGTAGAAACGGGTCTACCGAATAAAAACTTTGATTTTAAGTACGGAACATTGGTGAACTCGAGGATATTAGATGAAACAGAAGAGATCGGGTAATAAAACTTTGACGAGAAGTCATTGTTCTTACAAATACATTTATTCGAGAATGAGTAGGTATTTTGCGTCGTGAGTGGAACGATAATAGAAACACATTTATAAAATTACATTTAAAAAAAAAAGGAAAGAGACAGAGATGCTAAACCCGCAGCACGATTATATTACAGAGCGTAAAATATTTGAGGACTACGTCGAAGAGTACAATATCAAAAGCTTGATCGTCGGCTCGGCAAACTTATCGCAGGGCAACACGTTTCGTCCGAGTTCAACGCAATGCGTGCGTGCTGAAAACAGAAAATACATCGTATAGTGAATAAAAAACCGTTAATAATCTCAACGCAGGTTTCAAGTCATAGAGAGTTGCGCTGTAGGAGGTCCGTGTATTATTCTCCGTATTAATGTCACCCTCGTGACGTTTTGACATGGCAAAAATTAGGGCGATGGATAAGAGAGATAAGATTGCTGAACACGAATTTGAACGAAAAGATAAATACATTTTTGCTCGGGAGATATTTCAAAGGAAAAACAAAAATATGCTGTTTGCTTCATTTCGGTGACAATCAGGCTCCTCGAAAGACAGATATACACTGAAACGCGAGAATTGCTGAACGAGAGATACATAAACCGTTGAGTAAGCACGCCGTGGAACGAGACCTTGGACGTACAAGAATATCGGGAGTGAGAAGAATCTCGGGGGTTGCGTAGTTTAGGGGTTGTTTGCCGTGTGTACGAGGGTTCGTGCCGTTTTAAGGGGGACCTCCGTCTCACTCGTTTTCTATTTGCTTCGTTGCAAACGTCGGCGTAGATTTATGTATATATTTGTATTTAACGTACGTACGACGCTAGTCCTCTCCGTGCGTGCCGATTCCCTGAAATACCGATTTAACCGTTCAATATGTTCTAACAATAATACGGCGTGTTTAAATTCACATATGCTGTTGGAGGTCGTCAAACATTTTTGCACCCTCTTTTATCCTCTCTTCGGTTATCTCGAAAATTCTTAAAGTAAGAACGAAAATGTCAACGATTCCGGATTTTCTTCGTCAATGAATGTGGTCCGTTAGCCCTAGGGCGTCTTGATGCTTCTCTCTGTGATGCGCATTCACCATCATCCGTTTCGAGGCTAGGGAGACAGTACTCTTACAGCTTTTGCTCTCTGGCAAAAGCAGAGGGAGAGAGAGAGAGAGAGTGAGTTTGTCATATGAGAGGGACAACTCAAAAGAGGGATGAGATTTCTCAACGGACCGAAAACGCCTTGGGCATATCTTGGAGATCCGCGTTGCCGGGTTATGTTAACCGGGGAATAGAACCAATGGAAAAGTAGCGGAGTAGGAAAAAATGGGAACTGCAGAAGTGAAGTAGGACAAGCGGTCTCACTCTTTTTCTCTCCCTCTCTCTGCATATGTAGGTATATATAAATCAAACGTTCCCGTATGCGTTGCTATATTTATAGATATATTTTAAGACGTAGAGTTTGCAAAAATGCTCACTAAATTTATTGACCCGTAATCCCAGATGACACATACCTGAGAACGATGCTGTTCAAACTTCGTAGCTTCAAAGTTTCTAAGAAAGATTCGATCTTGCCAGGAAAGCTGCAAAGAGACGAGAACTAGTATTTGCCACGGAGGAGATATATATATATATATTATATTCGCATATTTGTATAGTCCAAATTTCTTCTCTAAATTAACCACTTGATCCATTTCGTTCGTTTGGGTGAGCACAGTCAGAAAAGCTGACAAGGGGTATCGAAAAACGCGTCGTATTCTTATTTTTTTTATTAACGAGTACACTTCGACTTGATAAAGCTCAAAACTGTAACTACGTAATAAAAACAGTCACGTTTGAGCCCTGGAAACGCGATGGAACTTGAGTGTACATTGGAAAAGTAGGGTGTGCACTCTTTAATTAAAATTGATGCATCATTATGGCAATCTCCACCTCGTTTCTACACTCTAGCCATAAAAGCAAAATTGTTCTTATAACCGTGGTTTTAAAATGTTCCATTGTTTTTTTTTAATTTTCTATCTCGAACGCGGAAGAAATTAAACCCCGGAGAACCTACTCATTTACTTAAGCAGCAGGTCTAGGCTTAGTTTGACCTATTGCTGTGTCAGTTAGGCACTTTTTCAAAGCTCGACTGTAACGCTAATTGCTTCGTTTTTTGTTACGTGGATACCGGCATTTATCGATAATGAGGGTTTCTAATGGCAACACGAGAAAGTGTGACAAATATATTTTTTTCCTAGAAGATAAAATAACACGTATGACGAAAAAATAGCCATTTATGAATCTCAAAAGTTTATTACGTACAATACAGCTATATTTTCAGTATGAAGATTGAAATTCTCAGAGACCGCTTGCGACGTCTCGCAATTGATGTATGTGGTCTACACTTCGACCCTATTATATATAGATATAACTAATGGAAATTCGAGTCTCCGTTCGTGAATTCGAGCATGAGCGCGCGCAACACCCCTACTTTCTTTGGCATGCGTGTCACGTATTACTTTTCAGCGTGCTTTCCCCCACTCCCCCGCCGTGTAAACACGTCTGTTTACGGTAATATCTCTAATGCTAACGAGCCAACGTTATCTCACATCCTGACGGACATTAACATCTTTCGTGTGCTACTTACCGATTACCCCGTTTCTCATATACTTGGCTAGTTTGTCAAAAGTAGATTTCGTTTTTATGTTACCTCGGCTAAATCACGATAATCATTACTCCTTTGAGTTTGACCGATGAATACTTTTTTGATTTCTATTTTTACCTCAACCGAGTATGAAAATTTCCAATAAAGCAGAAAGTAATTTTTTCGTGAACGCGATCGATCACTATTTTCCATCACGGATTCCAAGAATTTTTTTTAACTTTTCACATAGATTCGGTTAAAAGATTTTATTTTTTCAAGAACGACGTATACAGCAATCCCCTTTGAAATATATATATATGGATATATGTATCGTATATCATCGCGTTCTGTCGGCACAAAGAAATTCCCTATCTCGAACTCTCCTGAATAAATATTATGGGAATATGCGAGGAAAAAACAGAACTCCCCGAAGGCAAAGATGTAGCTCGGGGTCTTACGTTGTATGTATAATATATACAGTAACTACCACTACATAAACTGTGGTATACAGTATACGAACATTAGGGAGCTTGCCGGCCCTTCGAGAGTTCCCGCGGCTGAATCAATCGTCGTGTTCGATTATTTAATATTTCACAATACACCCAAGTGCGGAAGGAACGTGTATAACGAATAACTAATTTCGCATTCTCCGTATCAGTATTTATGGGTAAATTGTAAGATTTATTAATCATGTCGTAGAATTTGACACTTTCTTTTTGGATCTAACAAATACGAAATTTTTCGAGCAATTGGTATTTGGAACGAGAAACTCAGCGTGTTTACGTCTGCGATCCATTCCGACGTCTCTCTCAGTCCCTTCCGTTGGACGGTGTGGCGAGTAAATAATTTAGTGCTGCGTGCAATATATTTCACCCGCGTATACGTATATATATTTTTACTAGTGATATAGAGGCGAATAATCGCGACCTGCCTGTATAGGAATAAGACAGGTCGAAAGTGCGTGGGCAAACCACTTCGAGGGTTTAGGGATATACATATATGTATATAACAGTAGATGCATTAGTCGAGTCGTGTGTATGAGCTCCCAGGAGAAATCATGAGGTCTTACCCTCGCGTTTCTCTCGGTGTGGCACTTCGGAAGCCTTCAGAATTCACGGGGTAAGCAGAGAGGAGAAAAGCTCTAGTTGCCTCTAATAAATCCTAATACTAAATCACCCTCTATTACTCATATCTTCTTCCTGTGACTGTTGGTTTGGGTGTAGAAAAGATATGAGTCTCACGCTCTCTTCGCTCCTTTGAAATATATATTTCCTGTATACCGTTTAGCAATTCCAATGTTTTCTCGGAGGGAATGAAAATTTGTACGACTTGAACTTAATAAAAAACGAAGTAAGCTGTGTTTTCCTTCTGCTATTGACGTTTTCGTGACACAAGTATACCGACGACGAGGGTATATTCATTAATTAGTATAGCGATATTGCAACTGGACCAGACATAACGGCGCCTACGACGATTAGTCGTCTGTAAGCTTGTGGCCAGTAGCGAATTACCCGCATAACGCAAAGGGAGCGTGATTACATCTATAGATATACACCTGTATACCTTACGTCGCATGCGAGTATATCTATAGATACATGTATATATGTATGTATAAATATATATATAGTAGAACGAAGAAAGGACACACGTAACGTTGGACGCACGTGATCCCGTCTCAGGAGGTACGGGACGGACACACGCGCGTCACTTGTCCACTGTTGGTATATACACACTCAATATCGTTGCCACGCGATCCTCGTGCCACGGAAAAGCGTGCAGCATTTTTCTGTCGCGACGTGCTCACCCCAGCATAGAGTGGCGTGCGCCAATCGCGTACTTACTAATGTACACATATACGTCTATATATAGATATGGATATTATACGCGCATACACGTGTACATACCTTGTATCCCTTCATCGTTCTTGCTGTATGACGCTCGAGTATATATATATATATATATACAGATATAACTCGGCATATGCTTTTTCCATTCGCATCATCCGTTTGTACCGTTTCACTCGCCCTAAGCTTTTTCTTCGCTTTTTTGTTCTTCTATTTTTTTGCAGAACGCAACGGCAGACTGTCTGCCTCCGTGCCGGTGGTATAATTACACGTATAACGCACGCCTCCCCTTCCATCCTCTCGAGGAACAAAATTATTACGCACTCGTGCCCCATCTACACAGGCAGGTGAACAGTTCAAAGGCCGAGGTGTACGTGCCGCAAAGCGAAAACGGGGGGAGGGGGCACAAACCGAGAGTACGAATGATGCGCGGGTAAAAAAGGTTACAAATGTGTTTTACTGCATTTTCTTCCAACCTTATTTCGGAACACCGTCAAATTTATATCTACGTTTATAGGTTCACCAACTCCGTACTTCGTCTTCAAGAATAGATATTCTCGTTTCGTCGAGGAAAATATAAAGACTGCTGGTATACGATCTTTTATAATGACCAGTTTCTGGTGTACTTCCCCCGAGAACGGTAAAAATCGAATTGCCGTTCTGAAAACACGCCGTTGACTCGGGTATTCCTCGAATGGCTTATTGCGTCTCTATGCATGCCGCAGTACTCTGACAAGTCCTGGTTTTTGAAAAAAATAAAGTCCCGACCTCGATTTTATCGTTCTGTACGATCGTCGGTCCTTCGTCTTCTACAGCCTTAAGAACACGAGGCGCGTGTTCCGGCAGGTGGTTAAATGGGACCGGGTGGATCGTAAAACGTTCGAGTTTATACGAAAATTAAGGGTGCAATCAATTGACTTACGCCATCAATCGATGCGGACAGGTGGGTGAGCGCATTTATTTAGTATCCCAAGAAGCAGAAAACGGCGCATACGTCGCTTTTTACCTATATCAAGGATGGAGACCGCGAGGGAGAGATCGCGATACGTGAACCCTAGAAGAGCCTATTGAAGAAACGTAGCGTGACGCAAAGCCATTCACCACAGTGGCGGGAGCTCGTCTTCTCCGTTGTGAACGCGCGGGACTTCGACCCTTCTATTCCTGGCTACGTTTCCACCCGCCTTCCCCCGAAACCAATTATTTGCTTTTGCCGAAATTAACTTTAAATTGCAAAACGTTTGCGGTGGCGGTATAGCACAATGCAAAAACGAACGACCCCTCATTCCCCAAACGTCCCATTTCACCTCCACAAAATAATACCTCCCCCCCGATTCTGTCATACCTATCTTCGAATCATCGTTATATCGGCGCTTGAACCTAGCTTCATAGGCCGGTGCGGAAAGAGATGCAAGCGGCTCGATTGGAGATTATTTTATCCTTATCGCACATTCCGATTTGCACGCCACATTTTGTCGGTCTAGCTTGAATGACTGGAAATTTGAGAGCCGACATTGAATAGCGGGACGGATAGGCAGGACATGTGGACAAAAAAGACAGAATACTGGTCCAAATAACTCGATACTCCATTCATTTATTACAGCGCCAAAGTGGGGCTATGGTAAACGAGTGGTTACAACCGACGATTAGTTTCGAAAATTATTCGCGCTATGACCGACTTGTTGCCATATCGGTAAAATATAATGGGCAACGAAAACATCAGATGCACATCAAATAGACATTAAATATATCACACACATTCAACATAGACTAATTTGTGTCTACTGTCCTACCTAGTTCACTCTGCCCGTTCCACCTGTCTTTTCATGCATTCATTTCACCCATGTGTCACTTCTGCACGTCCATTCCGTCCGACTGTTCTCTTCGTTATCCAACTGTCGATCTATCTATCCGATGACGCTGCTGTTAGATAGATGGGTATAATCTATTCCGTGATTTTTCGTTGATCTGTGTTGCCGTATCATCGCGTTTCAAACCTCATTAGCGTTCACATTTTCACGGAATAGTGATCCGCCTAAAGGTCTCCTTTGTATGTATAAGCCGTGTACGTGCTGTGGCATTAACTCTGTGCTCTGTTCGACATCCTATTAAAAATATCACAATTATGGCGATACGGCCTCCAGTCTGCTCTCTTGATTTTCATGCATTCTCTCCCAGCCCGGTCTCGTTCGTTCCGCGAGAGCAGCAGCAGCGAGTACCTGCGGCAGCGGTCATTTGCATATGAGCACGATGGGCACGGCTGGTGGCGGAGAATCCGAACGGGCGGTTCTAGGGGGTATATACATGCGCCTGACGGTGCTCACGGTCGAAGGGGTTGGGCGCTTTAATTCCCATGCATCATGCATATTCAAACTCCACTTGGTACAGCTGTACGCGGAAGTTAAATCCCAATGCGTCTCACTCGCTCGTCTTCCAACAGACTCGTTCGTCTCTCACTCTCTCGGTCTCTTTTCGGTCGCGGCGAAAGCTAGCGCCTCTTATTGAAAATCAAAATTCAGACGGATTAGTGAAGCGCCTGGAGAGAAGGCAAAGCTGCCAGGGCGACTCGAGCGACGCGGTGGGCACAAGGCAGCACCGATGTGATGGACTTTTGACTCTTTTATCGCGTAATCATCGAAGCTTTACCGACTATTACTTCAACGGTGGAGTCATATTGACCACTATCCTGTATATGGCAAAGCGTCAGCCATATTGCTGTAAGAACCTATCACAGTTTAGCCAGCTTTCAGGTTGGCATAACTACGCTACATACTTACAGGAACCCTCTGCTTTCTTTCACCCAAGCTTCTCAATCGTTTGTGCACTGCCATCAGGCTTCCATTAGAAACAGCCTACATGTTTCTCGCTCGGATGGAACCTCACTACAAACAAACTACATTTTAATCTTCAGAACCTGGGAATTTACTTACGGAATATCTATTTCATCACTTTGAGTTTTCAAATGAATAAGAAATGAGATCAAAATTAAAGAGGTTTACCTTGGTCTCATTCCCATTGATGGTGTATATTAACCTCGCGCCGAAAAGAGAGTCCTATCATTTCCGTTGCAACTTTCTATGCTCGGAGCTATCTGCCGGAGTGTCTGCACTCCGGCAGATAGCGGAGGTTGTGTTAGCCTCTCTGCACGAACGTTAATAAGCAGGTCTGACGTACTTATCGCCCTCGCTGAATAAACGTACTCTCGCGTTGCTCTACTATCAAAGAAATATAAGCAGCTTATTTATTTCAAGCTTTGATAAATAACGGCAATTAAGCTCGGCTCGAGAGAATCAACGCAGGATTCTGCCGCGTCTGGGGTGGGTACCAACAAAATTCCTTGCGCTTGGGGAGTAGCGAGGATGATGCACAAGTACGTAGAATTTCGGGATGGTCGTATCGAGAGAGGCAGCAAGAACGACAGAATTCTCGAGTGAATACTCCGCGAGTGTAAAACACATCAAGGGTATATAAGTGGATAGCGCTGGTAACAGGTAGTATACATATATGCGGAAGTATGGTTTAGCGTGGCTTTTTCTTATCAGTAAGTTCCAATACCCAGTTCCACCATCTCAGTTTTCCATTTGTCGAGAGTTGCATCTCGGTCTCTTGCGTATCATCACAGCGCCCAATACAGGATTACATTTTTGTGATAATTATCCTGATATATGTTGAAAGCATTAGTACTTATCGGAATTGACCACATTATACTGATAATGGATTACCAATCTATCTAATGTTATAAATGATGCAAACTAGTTGCGATAAAATAAATAATGATGAACTAATGGTGGCTGTTTCGTCAATTTTACTGACTACCTATATACATGCAGAGTGTAAAAAGAGAGAGAGAGAGAGAGAGTAGACCAAAAATTCGCTATGCTATTTTTCTGGGAGCGTGGAGGGCGCAGTTGACTAGAAATAATCCTAACCTTGACAATGTATCTATACTATATTTTCGAACCGGTGAACGTCAAGCAGCTAATACATGTGTATATTCCACTGACTGAATAACTATCTCCGAGGGAAATAAGGATGAAAACTTTCGCAAAGTTGGGTCTTGCCAGGAATTAGTTGGGGAACGGGGAGCATATATCAGCATGGATTGCGAGGGAGAAGGAAGAAGAGGATCCATGGATAGAACACAGACCATCGGAGTGGTCCGGGACAAAGGTTTTAACGACTCCCTGAAGGGTCTCCAGTTACCACGCTCCGATGCCTACCCTCCCGACCTGTCCGCCCTAGAATAAAGCTGGTGGGTAGCTGGTCGGCTGGGAGGAAAAGGCTTCTTTCGTGAAAATATCCATGAAGTCTTCAACAGATCCCATGGGAACGCGAAAAGGGAAAGCACCTATATCTTTGTTATTGAACGTCGAAAGTAGCGCTTACTTGAAGAAATGAGAATGAAAAAATGTAGGCGTTTAAATCAATAATTAAATCTTATTAAAGATTTGTTAAACGTGATATAACGCTTATAGATCGTCAAAGTATAAAGTAGCAGAAAATGTTAACAATTTGTTGGCCTTTCAAAGTCTCGTAATTTCTCAGTCAACGGCAGGATGATACGTGATTTTGTTATGAAAACGATAACAGTATCGATGCCAGACTGCACATATACGCCCTTAACAGTAAAGCGGTGATCAAAAACTGAAAATCCAGCGAATACACCCCAAACAATCGATATTAGTACCAGCACCTTCGTAGATGGCGCGCGCTCGGCCGGCCAGCACCTCTTCACTCGTTCGTGCGAACGGTTCAATAGCGGTTCGCTTATTCGCTCGGGCTCAAAAGGGTGATTAACGGCGCTTCGCACCGCCGAACTACGCTATAACATCAACAGCAGCAACATTGTACCCGGCCTCGGTAATACATCGACGAGAAATTCCCATAATCACCGTGGATACAATATTAATCCGTTGGCCGATGCGCCGAGCCATGGTTTCTTCGGTTTACCGGGATATTATTAGACCGGCCGAAGAGAGCCTGAGAGATGAGAGTCAGAGAAGTAGAGATGGCTGGTGTCATGCATATTCAGGGCGCGCCTCTCGCGGGGCGTTTATTATCAGATTGGCCGTCGGTTTGGCCGAAAGGTGGGGAATCTTAACTCATGCGCCACGTAGCTGTGTTGAAACCCGTCAGTGGGGTGATGGATCGTGGCCGTTCAACTACGTGGCTTCTCAGGTTAAGAGGGCTAATTTGAATTTAATAAGGGGTTGAATTGCTATTTATTCGACGCGGAATTTACACACTTGCCGAGGGTTCTGTTTGTCGGCAAACGGGAGTGTGTTCCCCACGTGACTGCTATACATTTCTTGATTGCCCCATGAATGTACCGGTAACATTGCCCGGGCTCATTGTAGTAGCAGCTAGCAGGAAAGAGGAGGTCCGCCGAATAACGCCTAAATATCTGATCCTACCGTACCTCTATTTTTCTTTTTTTCGCAGGTTGACATTCAACAATGAGAATTACTTCGATCGTCTTCAGGACCACTAGGGATTTAATTTGACGAAGTGTCGAGAACAACGTTGAAAAAAGTCGCGTTCTCCTCAATCTCTTCGGGCCAATAGAAAACTCGACCGAGTCGCGCTCCCGCTCAAGCTCCAAGTCCATTATCGTTATGAAACCTAGCTCTTGATTTGATTCACCCTTTTGAAACCACAAAGGAACCGGGAGAAAGTGAAAGCGGAATGAGGTGGAGGAAAGCCGAGTGGAGAATGGGCGAGCGGTGCATGACGAGAAGTCCCCGCGGCTTTCCTTCTCACTCGCTCTCTTTCTCCCTGAGCAAATATCGCAGCAGAGGTTCTCCTACAGTTTGCTTTGTGCTTTGAATGCAAGAAAATGGGTCCCGGTGTGCCCCACCGACGCTACGGTGGAATATATATCTCTAGACAACGATCCCGGATTATATCTGGCTAGTGCTATATACATAGATATTTACTCACCGTAATATATTGTAACAGTGGAGCTCGCGCAGCTGCTACGTTTGTTCGAGCTTTCAAATCTCATTGTAATCTCTTACTTCGAGGCTCATGGATCGAAAAATCATAATTTAGCAGTGAAGAGTCGACAATCGAATCGATCCCGGTCTTTATCCAAGCTACTTGCGCCAAAAGAATTCCACCGTTCTCGGGTCGACGCTCGTATTCCATGAACGTTCGAAGAGAATCGGGGTGGAAAACCGAACAGGGTCGGCGAGGCACTGCCAGTGACGTCAAATACCGTGTCCACACACGAGACGACGACGCCTCGGACGATGAAGAAAGCGCCATTCGACCGAAAGCACTTACCCCGATTTCTCGTTACCATAAACGGCGAACCTCGGGCTTTTCCCAGAGTCCCGAGTTATGCCCTTTTGATGTTTTCCACCAAGAGAACTCCAGCGACAACAGACAGAGAGAGAGAGAGAGAGAGAGAGAGAGAGAGAGAGAGAGAGAGAGAGAGAGAGAGAGAGAGAGAGAGAGAGAAGGAGGGAAAGTGAAAAAGCTCTCACTCAGAGTTCGAACATTCTGCGCGACCACGGTGGAACCTTATGGCCAGGCTAGAATTCCAATACGCGCGATGCATCGGATTCGTTCTATCGAAGTAGACCAGCAGTCGTAAAAAGAAACTAGCCTCTTGCCCAATGCCCTTTTTTATCATACCCTCGCGCTCCGTCAATGGGAGCAAGTTTCGTTTTCCAAAGAAACATACCGAGGGTTGGATTAAATTATGGTAATACTACGACAACGTATTCTGCCGTCCAAATGAATGGAGTGCTTTCAGTAATTTACTCCAACACTCGCACTATTCGCTGCATGAAAACAACTCAACCGATGGGGGGATGATTGAGATGACAAAAATGTGTCCGAACGATAAAAATCATCACAAATAAAAATCGGACAAAAATGATCATGTTTCACGTAGACTTTGCATCAGCTCTTTTTGGATATGAATACTCTTCATTAAACTGTCACTCTTCACTACCCATATAGGCTGCCGAAGCAAGTAACTACGAATTTATATACAATCGCTGGAATATAAAATGATCCCAAGAACCTTTGAAATGGGATTAAAAAACGAGGGCACATTTCTTGACGGGCGTGTATTTACAATGATAAAATCCAGAGATGCTGTAGTGTTATCGGCGAAACCGATTTATCAAAAGATATAAATAAGGGTCAAAATAGACTCGTGCGATATCTCGTTGACGGATCGCTTAACCCAGTAGACATCGGCGGGAGAAGCGAAACGTTTTTCTTTTCTCCTCCTCGCTTTTTTTTGGGCAAAGCCGCGATTCTCGAGTTACGAATACAATAGTAATATTCGCCCTCGCATCAGCAGAGTCACGATACAAGTTATAAGGGACTACGGATGGGCAGTTGCTGGTTTGCTGCTGTTTTGCCAGTGTCTGCCTCCGCGTGGACCACTTTCTTTCCTGTATGCATCATTCTCAGTGCCCAGAGCAGAGATTTATGAGTTTTGCTATTCTTCCTCCCACCTCCTCCTTTCCGGTTTATATCGCGAATGCATTAAAGGAGGAAACGAGAGACGGGCGTTCCTCGACTATAAGTTTGCTTATACCTACATAAGGATATATCTATGTAAAACTATATCGTAAACCCGAAATAACGTACATGAGCGAAAAGCGCGACTGGGGTAGTCCTGGCGGTGGTCGTAGTGGCGGTACCCTAATAAATTGAAGCTCCTGATCCCATAAAAATGCATTGGATTTCTCGTTCGAGGCTTTCCGGTTCGCGCTGAGCCCAAGAAAGGATTGCTAAGAAAATAAAGCTGGCCAGAGCCAATGCATACGGAATATTCCTCTTCGTGAAAACGGAAACAGCGATAGGAGTCGCGATGCGGTGAAACTGTGAAGGAAACAAAGAATAAAGCAAGAGGAAACGCCGTCGTACGCGACTGAGGGTGGTTCGGAAATCAAGGGGGTGGATCGGGGCAACGAAATAACCACGAGTTCCACCAACGAGTTCTGGCAACTGATCGCAAATGCGCGAGACCCCCAGAGACCCGCGGAATATTCCCGAGCTCGTTCGCTCGCTCTCGCCAAACGAAAAGCAACCGGTGGATATTTTTATTTCAATACCCACCAGCTCCGGATGGAACCTCGTATTTCATTTTTCCTTCTCACGCGCACCACCGCGTTATCACATAAATTGTGGGAAAGGAATCGGGGATCGTAAATATATCGATAGCCGTATATATAGTTACTACCAAAGAGTCTCGATGATCTCTTCGATCGTTGATATCGGTTCGAGGCAAAATAGTTTCGAGCTGCTTCCATAAATAATAGATCAAAACTCATTAGTGAATCATAAGCGATCCTTTACTCCCTCCGGGGGGGGGGGGGGGTGAAATATCATTTCTCGGTCGATAATACGAGCACGACCCCGTTGAAGCTTGAGGCGAACAATTGCAGTTTAATTTCTCCTGAGTTCATTCATCGCTGATGAATATCTGTCCTCAATCAGGACGAGCATTGACTCATCCGCTCGTTCTCGTTGAGATCTCGTTGTCTAGATATACATCCCACTGTAGATGGGTTTCTATATCGAACGGAGAGAGGTGCTCTCGCGCTGGCACACAATGTCGCTTCTGATGTCAGAGTAGAGCCCAGGGGTAACGGGCTACGTTCGACATAGTCACCCTCCAACCTATCGTTGGCGCACGTCGATAACTCAATCTCGCTGGTACTGCCGCTCCTCTCGCTGCTAGTGCTACTGTGACTTGCCTCGATCCTCTCTCGTGTACAGTGTGTGTGAGGGAAGTTCACCGAACGAGCCAGGGACGGACCGAGTGAGATTCTGTGACAAGGAATAGACGTGCGTGAGGTGAGATGTGAGAGGGATGGAGGGAGAAACGCGTCTCGTCCGGTAGGATTATGGAAGGATGACCAGCGGCCGGGATCGCGACCCCGGATAGTCAACGGATTGAATCATCCGCCATCGAGGCTTGACCTCCACGAGAGACAGACTCATGGCGAGGAATCAAGTTAAACGCCACGTTTCATCCTCCCTTATACAAGTGCCGGATCTTACCCTCACCCCAAGCCTTCGATCGAACGAGAGTCCTTTTATACCTAAGGAAACAATCTCGTGCCTGGACTGTGATCAATGAGATATCATCCTAAAACATCCAGTTTCACTTTTGATATCGCCTAATCCAGTTCACTTTTCCAAATGTTATTGATAATTCCATCGTCCATAATAATGAGGAATCGATTTGGCGTTCATACCCAAGTAATATTGTTCGGTAATCCGAATTAGAATTGGCGAGGTCCTCTGAAATTCTGTGGTTAAATAGCCCCATACACAGTGATCGATTCTCAACGGCATTTGCCACAAATAACTTGCGGTACATAGGACAGATGCCGATGATATTACCCGCCAGTTGGGTGCACCCCTCCATGACGAGATGACGACAACAGTTGATGATTGTGTTGGGGCTGGCTACTGTCAAGCGTCAAGAGATGCAACCACGCTGTCTTCCACAAGACGCGGCTATACGTCAGCGGTTGTTCTATCAGTGGCTCACTGGTCTCGTGACTACGTTCTCAATTCGTACGATAAGCAGGAAACGACCGCAGCATTGCCGCACTGCGAGAACAACGTGTCAGGTCAGAGGCCATGTCGAGACCCGAGCTGTAAGGCCTGGCAGCTTCCCTTAGTTGCCTACTCGTGGTTTTGACAAGCTCTAGACGCGAATGCGAGGCTACCCGTCGAGTAACCTGATATTACGTACAAAGACCCGTCTTCTCGGGTGGACGATATCCCGAGGGTAACGGAAGGACCAACCTAAGCTCTGCGTCGCCCTGAATAATTACATAGTTGCAGTTATTACGCAGGATATACTGTAATTTAGCGACCTAGCAGCAGGCGATTCCTTACTCCACGACAAAACGACTCGTTCAATCGTGGAAAATTGATTCACTCTCACCGTGACAGACTATCGCATCCCTTTATCACTATCCGTTTTCCAGTTTCCTCGCAGTGTCTAAAACAACGATGATCGTGCACGTTATTCGAAATCTCGCGTGCCTTTTGTCGCGATGCTCGTCCACTGTTTTGAGTTGCTCGTAACGTTACCGCTTGTGTACACAATATGGTGACCTCTAAGTTGTCGCGGGGGTGGTTGTTAATACCAGGAAGATGAGTAAAATGGTTCCACAAACCCGCAATCCTACTCGCGATGATCGCATGGCAGCAGTACAACCGACTGGTACAACGGCGACGCCGAGGACGAAGACAACATTGAGGAAACTTTCTCCTTAGGAGCGGCCACTGGTGTTAGCCTGTGAATAGATAATATACAATACCCGCTGAGCTTTCTCTCGGTCTCTCTCTCTCTCTCTCTCTCTCTCTCTCTCTCTCTCTCTCTCTCTCTCTCTCTCTGTTTCGCGGTATCTATCCCTTCAACCTCGTGAGTGTTCGCGAAGCTGCGCACACCCTCGGGATACAAAGACGTCGCCTCTAGCCCCGTTCCACCCCATTCCTTTCCACAATACCCTTCCCTCGATCGGTTCACCGTATATTCGATCGAGTTGCGCTCACAGCGTCGCAAGTGTCTTGCTCGCTCCGACAATTTCTATGCACGCCAAAGTTGTATAGTGCTGTATCACACAGTGGTCTCGTCGAGGAACGAGACCGCAAACTTTCCCTACAGTTTCCATGCGTTGTACCCTATACCTGCCTCGTGGCTTCCCCGTACACACTCCAAAAAGTTATTCCACCTCGTCGAGTGTTTCCGTCGAAAACATTACGTCTTGCCACGAGAGCTCCTCCAATTCTATGGGTTTATTGCATTTCAATATTATTATATATATGTTTGTCGTTCGACAATCCCTTTTTATTTTTCATAACAAATTTCTTGATAAAAAAAACCTCGCGTCTAGCGATACTGAGAATCGATAGAAGAGATATGCGGTCGCGTATATATGCGCGTGTGGGAGAATGCTGGTGGGGTTGCATTTCCCGCCATCTGCTACATTCCTATCAGATTATTATCGGTACGCAATCAACTCCATCCGAGTCGTATTGGTGTGAGTATTTTATACAGGTGTGAGCTCTCGCTGTCGTTGATCGGGGGGCCGGCAGCATCACGAGCAGCGAGTGGCGCTGGAGAGGTAGTAGCCCGCTCGCCGTTCCCAATAATGGAAACTACGTCGTCGATTCTATTTTCCGCTTGCCGCGCCCCCCACGGGAATTCCGAGTATGGTCTCTGCAGACCCGACCGACGCGAACCGCATTCGCCTACAATAATGGTTATTTATTAGCGCTAAATCAAATGTGTTAGCGCTTGGCACTGGAAAGGGTAGCTATAGGTAGAGACGATGGCTACGAAGGCACAAATATATGTATAGGCGTTCTTCTGCCTCTCGGCCCAATATATATGATAATGGTAATAATAATTCCGGAAGAGACCACTCGGCTCGCGAATGCTGGAAGGAGGTGCGGCCCCTCGTTGTGTCCCACAGCTGAAGCTCTAAATCGAGGGAGAGAGGAGAGAGAGGACGAGAGCAGACTTCGAGTATGGTGGAGGATGCGAAAAAGAGATATGGGGAACAGTACGGTGGAGAAAGAGTATTCTGTGCGGGCAATTGCGGTAACTGTAGACCACGGCACGGCTTAACCACACATCGCCCTGTGAACAAAATTTCGATAAAATAATGGTTCGCGCGTGTTAAAATTCCCTTCAAATTTCATAGACGTAAATAAGAAGTATGTAATGTAATAATCGTATACCTACTTATAAAATAAAGGCAATCTTACCAATGCTGGAGTAAAACATATTTTCCATTTCCGACTCTTTTACGGATAATCTAAAATAGGATATGTTCGTTTTCTAGGAGAAAATTGAGAGTTCCAATTCGTTGTTGCCGCGCTGATGAGGAGTAAGCTTAATGTTGCTCTGACACTATCTAGGCTAGCCCCGAGTCCTCGGTATTCTTCGTTCCGTTGCTCACGCCATCCTCGGAAAGTAGACCAGCACATACCGCAAGCGCGATCCTTATTAGGATTGTTACACTCACCGCTTGCAGTGGTTCCAAACAGACGTAGCCACCAATGTCAGGCTATCCGTTTTATGTTTGCTGCATTCTGGACACGGGAGACACGAAGATTTTGTGTTACAAGCGAAACGAAGTTGTTCCAATTTACCCTGTGGCGTTACGACGTACTTTAGTACTCGCCTCATCCAGCCGTTTCCGCGCGCTCTGTCTCTCTCGTTCCACGTACTTGTTATATCTGACTCTTACACACCAGAGCTCCGAAACATGAAAACTAAAACATACCTCTCGACGTGAAAACCTGCTCTACCCCGGCCCCCAGTTGCTATTATTACCCTTGTACACCTACGCAATAGAAGTCACATTGGTAAGTTCGTACGGCACGTTTTCCCAAACTTCCCGCAACGTAATATCCACTATGGGTACATCCGTGCGAGGTGCGAGAATAATTTTCGCTGCAAATGTTTAACGAAGCGAATCGTTCGAGTTTCACGTTAAAATTTCTTTAAAATGGATCATTCGAAGCTCTGTGAGAAAGACTGAAGAACTTCAAATTTGTCCGACGTAATTCGATACATAGCCAATTCGTTTGTACAGAGGCAGACCAAGGCGTCTCCATTTCGCTTCCAGGCAAATACAGCTCTGCGAGTATACATCCGTATACCGGTTGTCCATCGGTTTCGGTATCTCCGCCCTTACGCTGGATGATTCCTCCCGTGTCTCGGTCATATCTCAGCCGTGGATGCACGAGGAACGCGCGCGACGGATCGTGGCGAGGGTATATGGCAAGGAGGCAAACGCTCGCGCATAGTACGGAGTTCCATGTAAACACAAAGCCCGTGTAATAGCGGCAAACCTCCCGCCGGTATTGTGCGTGAATACTGATGTTTCATTAGCCGACGGTTCGTGCTGTTCGGACTGTCAATCAAGTTCACCGCCTGCGGCCGTCCTGAGTAACCCGTGCCTTCACCACCGAGAGACCTACGGTGATTCAAGCTGCTTAGAGGGGTTGTGGTAGGCACACGCTCATCCATATACCTACTTCCACGTAACGTAGTCGCACTCCTCCTCACTATCAAACAATATATCTCATGCGCGTATACATATCGCCCGGATCGAATCGTTCGCCGGCGTGGATGATCCCCGCACTCTCACAAGGGCGAAATGCAATAGTAGGATGTTTGATTGCCCTTACGTGGACATATAAGCCGGGTGTTCCTTACTGCAACATCAGAATCTATAGCAACCCTCGGTGCACCTGCAGCCCTTGCCTTGCTTGAAACAACTGTTGTATGCAGGATTGCTGTGTATGGAATAGGATAGAAAGAACGAAAAAAGTGCCGCGTCTTTGATGGATATTCTCAGATGCGGACGAAGGATGGCTTTGAAGAGAGCGACGTTGTAACTTTGTAATCGATTGGGGAAGGGGGCTCAAGAACTCAATGTACCGTATACGAGAGCGTAAACTATGATATCTGATCATCCCTAAAACAGTCCCGTGTTCCGTTGAGATACGTCCGCACCCTCGTTTCCACTCTGGGTGTATATACCCGAACTACGAGCGACGCGGGGGTTCATGGTTTTAGTATAAACGAGAAAATTCTATAGACCGGTCCCCGACCCTGTTTTGCCCTACGAAATATAGATCGACCAGTGTTGCCAGCAATGGGGCACGATATGAAAAGGCAACGGACCGACCGCGGCTGGGGGGGGGGGGGAGAATGGCGAGGCATTCATCTCGTTCTAATGAAGTAATCGACTGGCAAGGGTGAAATTCGATGGGAGAGATTCCACGGGGTGTTTCAACTCGTCCGATATCTGATCATTTCTGTAACAACCCTACCAACGGGTAACTGCCGTTATAGCCGATATATTTCGAACCCTCTCCCATCGCGTTTATTCAACACCGCGCATACCGGAGACGAGAGGCGGCGTTCGATCGATGATTTTCGGAATCGTTCGTAGCGTCATGAATAATTGCAACGAAGTAATTCACCGTTTGTATATACATACCGCGTCGGCATAATTTATGATTAACCTATCGATACATGCGATAATTGGATTCGTCGAGCGTGAAGGTAAAGGGTGGATACAGGGGTTGGGAGAATGGTACGTATGGAGAAACGTGGTATCGAGGGTTACTGCCACTTTGGCGCGCTGCAGGTGAATAGATCGCAATCACAAATAGATTCCGGACTATTCGATGCTGTGTTCCAAGTTCCCCTCTTCAATGGGGAGCTTGAGTTGCACATCCGATGAGAGGATTCGAAGTCTAGAGCGCGCTTTGGAATTCGCGAGGGGCTCGTTCACCCGTGGCACCGAAAGTGCGTACCGAATGTACCGGTGTATAGTCGAAATTTTCGAAACTGATTCACCATTTTGATGAATAATATTCCTGCAATTTTCGCCGGTTTCCACGCGAGAGATTTCACTGTAGTTTACAATTGCTGGCTCGACGACAGTAGCTATGAAACATTATATGGGTGTTTCGACTATCCGATCGTTCCTAAAACAGTTTGTACCGACAGAGGGGAATACGATAAAGGGAGGATGCGCGTCCACACCATCGCACCCTATCTCGTACACGTCCGTACTCCCCTCTCCCTCTTTTATGTCGATGCTCGAAGTAAAACCGCGCGGATATAGAGAGTCGCGCGGGTTCTCTCCTCTACTGGTTTGTTCAACGTGTGTGATTACGTTGGCAATTACTCCTACCCTCGCATGCTTGGGCTACCCTTTCGTCGAGCCGCACCAGCAACCTCCTGGCATCCACTCCTGCATTCTCGGCTGGGCGCGGAGAGAGCAAGAGAGACAGAGAGAGAGAGATGGCTGAAACATATATAGCGACAGTCAGGGGTGCCTCGCCCCTTCGGTGCTGCCGCGCGGAAGGGCTGTAACTCGTTATTAGCGAGTAACGTGGGTGGGGGTTGATTACTACCCCGAAGTAGATTCCCCAACGATGATAAACACGATCCTCGACGATCGCCGGACTCTCCAGGCTTGCCGCACACGCTCTCTTTTCCACACACTCGCTAGTTCTCTCTAGACGTCTCACGAATACGCTCTCGTTGAAGAACGCACGGAAGTTGCGCCAAAAGCCGTATTGCCACGATAAGCGGATAGAAGATCTTACCGGCGTTCAACGTGTGATGAGACGTGAGGAAAACTTCCGACAGTCGTGCGAATGCGAAAGGGTGCATTAGCATTCGACGTGTACGAGATTCGTGCGACCACGCTATACCACCGCAGCATTATTATTTCGAGCCCCCATGCGATTTTGCGAATTGAGAGAACATACCTAATTATGATCTTATTATTATACGATATGGAGATCATTAGTCGTGACATCAAAAACCTTTATGCGATGGTCACTCGAGCGAGAATACACGGATAAACTGTGAACCCTTCTCCGTCTTCCTTTTTTTCTTTCTCCGAATGGTACTTTGCCAAGTACCTCCCTAATTAGCGGTGACCGTGCGCTCCATTGAACGGACGGCGCATCCTTTGTTCGGCCGAACGGACGTCGACGACGTAAGGGTTGAAATGGCCAACTCGTTCCCACACAGTTCTATATACGTATATATTGTCTATATAAATGTTGCCTATCTCTGACTGGTCTGCCGGACTTCTAGAGGGCATATTATGAGGGGTCATTTGGAATAGGGATGGAAGCGAGAGTGGCCGTACGCGCATTTTCAGAGACGAGAGTAGGTTGCGAAGCAAAATTGCCTGGAGATGAAGCAGACGAGTCGAGGTGAATTCGGAAAATGACTTTGCCTTTCACCTCTGATACCGTGCCAAAGACTCTTGTCCCACATGACGAACGCACATAGGACAGAGTGGACAAGACTAATTGTAATATCATACGTGTTCCTTTTCCTTATTTTTCGTTTGAAAATAATTACAAGGTCATAAAATACGGAAGATTATATTCGATGTGTGCACGGGACTCGCATGTACATTGGAGAACGCCCGCGGCGAAATTTGCCGCCGTTTAGGTATATACGGCGGCTCGTCATGTATGAAACTCGAGAAATGTATTGCCTCTCGGAATACGTAGCTCTCAAAAGCGAACAATTCCGACGACAATCTATATTCTACTTTGTACGAAATTTCCAATTGAAATTGAAGGAATGCAAACAGCCTTCTCAAAAAATATACCGGTTGAAATATAACGTAGGGGTGTGAAGAAATTGCCAGCTTTTCTTTTCTCGGGAACGACCTCTGGCTCGCAGTATTTCGGGCATCTTTTTATTACCCCCGATCTTTAATCTTCTTAACATCTTGAAATCCATCGCGGCCAACGATATCACCATAAATCGTCGAATATATAGATCGAAAGAACCATCGCAGGAATCCCCTCCCTCCACCCTCTGCTCCGGGGGTGAGCCAAAAGTGTCTTTATGAAAACGTTTAATTAAACGGTTTCATAAATCACACGGGCCTCAACCCTCCCCCGTTTCGTAGTGAACGAGAAGGGCGAAAGGAAGGTGGAGGGGAAGCAGTTGGGAACAAATTAATAAGATTAATTGGTTGACAGTCGGGCAACACTTTGGGCTGCTTCGACCTCCCCCCCTGTTCCCCCCCTCGCCGCCGCGTAGTCTCAATCGCAGGAAAGAACAGGGTGCCGACGACTACGAGAAGAAAATTAATTTTTTTTTCTCACCACAGTGAGAGCCGAGATCGCAGCTTTTAGTTCGCCAAAGTTTTTCTCTCGTACTCCCCTCCACAGCGGCTACAATTCCCTCCTGGTGTATCGAGTGAAGGATTCCAGTCTTTAAAAGAAAATCAAGACTGCGAATCTCTCGCACCGAGAACAAAACGATTAATTCGAAACGTAGGGCTTTTGTCTCTTATAAAAAGAGGTTCGACCTGAAATGGAAATTCTGTCAGTGCCTGGAGTGTCTCGAATATTTTTCTATCTCGATGTATCGTGACCGTGGCATTTTCGGGCCGAGCCCGGATTCCCGTCCACTTTGTGTTGTTTTTTGAGCTGGTGTGGATGGTCGAAACCCATCCCGTGCCGATGAGGTGGACACATATTCCTGTACATTTGGAGGATCCCGCGAAAGAGCGCGAGGCGACAATGCGATATATAGATCCTGAAATCCGACACGCTTCAAGCAATCTATTTGCCGAGCATTGTAATCCAGGCTCGACATTGTTCTTTGCAAACACTGTTTTCCAGGTGTATGACGTGCTTTTGCAACGACAGGTATATCTATTTATCTATCTACGTTCATAGATCTATATATATATATCGATAGTGGCGTTGGCGAAAATTCGCGCGCTCGATTCGCACGCGGTCGCCGTCGCGTCACCGCTTGACACCGAAGCTCGCGGATTTTTCGTGCCTTCCATTGTCGTCGATAATTTCATCGGTTCTCCTCTCGCCTGACGCAAAATAAACGTCGATGTCGCGCCGTTGACCGAGAGTTTGAAAAAGCCGAGAGAAAAAAAACAGGCGTAGAAAAAAGCCCGAATTTACGCACGTATAACACGAATATACGTATGCGATATATACAAGCGGATTATTGTGGCACGAGCGCTCCATGTTACGAATAGGGTATTTATGTTTCTTTTTTTAACTCGATATACTTGGAAACATGCTTAAAAATGATCTTCCGGTTTGAGGCTTTTTTATATGTGCGTTCGATATCTCTGTTACATTTTTTCACGTTTAATAAATATTTGAAACGTCTCTACGACACTCGTGGCTACCGCATGAAAAATCGCACGGAGATGAATTTTTCGCGCTCTTCGGGCGAATGAGAGAGATTGAGTGTTTTCGGAGTGCCCATCGGTTTTTTAGCACAACATTCTATGGGCGTTACAAAATCAACCATTGCTCTCGACATTGGTCGCAATTTGACGTTCCGTGCAATCAGATTTTAACTGTTTTCTGTTGCGCGCTGTATCGGCCGACAGTGACGTTACGTGGATTTGTGATAGTCACGAGAATTTCACGAGATCTCGCACGGCCATAAAAAAAAGAGATAACGAGATTTAACACAAATTCGAAATGTTTTGGAGCGCAAAAAATACCGTTCGAAAACCTGTCAGTGATAATCAAATTTTATTGTTGGGACATTTTTCGCGCTTTTTTCGGATTCTCCACGAATACGGGTATAGATAGATGTACATTAATGATTGGATAAATGTAATAAACAGATTTGTACTAATTCCCTAATGAGATATTCGATGATAAAAGGGACGTTGATCAATCCATGACGCATTATTCGATGTCACTCATTTCGAAATTCCTTTGACGGATCTCGGACGTTTCACGTAACAGAATTAGCAACGAATCTAAGAGCGTGATTAGCTCGGTAAAATACGAGAATATTAAATAGAAGGTGGTTCGGTCGATCAACTTGGACGGACGAGCACCTCTACTACGTAGGAATAAATAGAAACCACTATTCAACTTCTCAGCCCGACACTGCTCGGCTTATGCGTCCCGTCGCGACGTCGACCCTCTTCTCCTACTCTCTATCCTGAGTTTTTACTGACGTCACTCTAGCTTCAACTACTGCATGTTTCATTCGATCGATTTTCACATGACGTCATACATGCAAAGCCCGTTTGCGGATTAATATTTCTCGTTCGAAATACGGACATGGACGTACTAGACGTGTTCCATCATATTTATGAATGCGATTTTATACGCGGAAGCTTCGACCGTCCGATAAACTTGTCGAACAACACACGAGTCTTGTTCCTCGTTTCGAAAGACACGTGATACGTGATAATTGTTCAAACGAGAGAACTCGCTCTTTCGATGAACACATTTCTTATCGAGTTACATCACGCGTAGATCGTCCGACTGGTACAAGATGACCCTGAAAAACATCGTCGAGTCGCTATGACGAATCCTTTTGTTCGGTCTGCGGCTGGAAAGAAAAGCAGAAACGCAGAGAGAGATAGAGAGAGAGAGAGAGAGAGAGCGTGGTAGAGCGACGCGCGTTCATCCAGACCCTTTTGGTTTGTGGAGAGAACCCTCCGGTAATGGGCGAAAGCGCGTACGACTCTCGTCTGTCCGTCCGCGTGTACATGCCTGTACGTATATACGCCTATGAGCATGTATGTGTGTATGTCCAACCCCCGTGAGTAATTGGATAGTAGTGGTAGTGACGCCCGCTCGCAGCCATACGCGTGGAACGAAAAGATAACGCAATTTATTTCAGGCTTTATTCATTCTCTCTACGGTCCACTCTCGGCGGCCGTGCCTGGGACATTGCTATACATTTTTATATATTTTTTTTATTTTATTTATCTCCGGAACGGTCTCGTCTCCTCCCACTACCCCTTCGGCTCTTTCCGCACATCCCCTCGTTTCCATTTTTCTCTCTTCGCTCTTTCTCCCTCTCTCTCGCTCTTTCTTCTTGTGCATCTCCGTGCTCGGAGCTTCGTGCGCGAGAATTTTAATGCACATACGTAGTAATACGGCGAAGCTTCATTACGGACGATGAAATCCCGAGGACGCGCGTCGCGATGCGCTCTTTGAAAAAAACAAAATCTCTCGAGCCATCCACGCGCGGGAAACATCAACCTCCCGTGTTCGCGCGTGTCCCTGACGTAATTTTTGCCGGAGGATTCGGCGATTCGGATCCGGTACCGCTTCCACCCTCGTGGATAATTATAATACGCGGCGAGGGTGCGCGTACGCTGAAAAAAATTGTTTGTTAAGCTTCTCCCGCTATTAAACGCTTTTTCGTACGTTTTTCCGTGCGGACATTTTTAGTCCAGGACTAAAAACGTCCACGGTACGAAATGTCATAAGGTAGTTTATTACAAACTTTGCGATCATCCCCCGAGGACACTCATCATGCCCGAGTCTTCGCGTTTTTTCGACCCGTTCGTTCACGAAAAGCCTGAACCTCTCTTTTTTTTTTCTTGCGTTATTTTCTTCGAAAATTCGTTTGTCATCGATCGCCGTTTATACCGAGCATCGACGAAATTCGAGTTCGTGCAATACGGGAGAGAGAGAAAGAGATAGGGCGGTATAAGAAAATGGTCGTTTCGGAGATATATAACAGAGCGTCGATCGTTCTAAAGGTGTACACGATGTTGAAAGGTGTTATTACCCAATTTTCATCCCTGACAGTATCGCGCAAAAAAAGTTGTAGCGCCTATTACCTTGATTAAAATGTCCAATAATCGAATTCTTCGAGGCGATAGGAGGCCGACCCCGATATTTCATACGCGAAGAAGAAAAAGATGCAACTAACAAACACAGGCGGACGCGTGTACGTGAACGAGAGCGACGAGAGCGAACAACGATTGTGAGAATAAAATACGGTGCATGGCCCGGAACGCTGAGAAAGAGAGTTGATTAATGAGAGGGGAGTGACGTGGCGCGTGGAGAACCTTGGTTTGCCCCATTTTATCTACACTCACTATTCCTCTCCCGCGTTCTCGCTTCACCTCTGGCCCCCTGCTTTTTCAACCCCCTCTCAGCTCATTTTTTGTTCTCTTCTCTCCCTCTTCTTTTTTACCTCGCTTTCCGACGAGACTACGCATCAGCACCCTCGCTTCTATGACCCATCCGACATCGTGTCCGCTAAACACCGTCGCTCCCTTTCCTTTCTACAAAAGTATATCGAACTATTTTTGTTTTAGTAAAAAAATGTGTTTCGATGAACTTTTTGGTACGGTAGATGGCGTTGCTGCGTTATTCGACGACCGAAAAAAGAGTCGAGAGATCGATACTACTATGTATATAGAAGTAAGCAGCGATAATACAGCGATATTCCAACAAGTGAGAAGCCTCGGTAGAAGGGTGGAAACAACCGTTGAAACTTTATCGTAGATTTATAGTCATACCTCCCGTTAACGCCAAGGGATACAGGAGAGAACGGAGATTTTTCTAGTCTATCCCTAATCTACTCGATCCCTTGGGGGTGGGTACGGGCGGGAGAGGAAGAGCTACTCGGTAGCTCCCCCGAGGAAAGAGAGAGAGAGAGAGAGAGAGAGAGCGTGCGAGTAAAGGAAAGTTGGCGATACGACCGATGTGCCCCGAGAGTTTCGAGAACCCCCCCGTAGCGCACGAAGAGTTCGAAGACTTTTATCGAATTCACGAGATCTTTTCGCGATTTGCATGGTTTTCTATAGTTCACGAGAGAGAGAGAGAGAGCTAAAAAGAAAGGAAAGAAAAATTTCGGGGTTTCGCGATACACAGGATCACGATCGTCACGTAACTCCGATAAATTATCAGGGCAACTTTTCGGGTCGTTCGGGAGATACGTTCGCGAATTGCCACGCTGGATTTATGGCCGGGTTGCTACGAGTTAATTGAAAAAATTTCAAATCTACCGACTGTATGTTTAAAGAGTCGCTTATGATGTCGACCATACGGCGGCGTCGTCGCAAGGCTGTAAGTTCCATTCGCAGCGCTGAGCCGATCTCACACGCTCGACGGATTTTCGATAGCCACCCGGATCGTCCGAGCCGAGAGTACGTAAACCCGTCTCGAAGAGTGTATTGTCGTGTTCTCGGACGTGGTTCAGTGACCAACCTCGAGTTTAAAACACGATCTCTCTCCGCTACTTGGAGGATCGTGAGCTTATGTGTATAGAGAAGGGCGTTGAAACTACGGACAATGGCCCGACCGCACCACCGTCGCTGATGGGAAAAGGGAACGAGATCCTCTGGCAGCGGGGAGTTAAGGGTATAAGTAGATCGATATACCATGGAAAGTCTCTCTCGCGGTCCGCAAACCCTTGACTCGTCGTTCGGAGACCGTAAAACCGGCACATCCAACTCCGCACTGACGCGCATTTCGACCCGGATAAATGTTACCCAGAAATCAGATAGCTATATACACACGGGTAGACACGGGGGATAAAACCGGTGGTGTTTTTCCCACGGATATCGGTTGTGCCTTAACCTTCGTCCCGGACTGAAAAGTGATAGTGAACTCTTAGCCCCGGGTTACTCCAATTACCACCGTCACCGCGTACTCGATTACGTCGCAAGAAAGCTTTTTTCACCCTCGAAATACCAACCACACCTTCTTATCGTCTGAAATAAACAATATCATTGTTTTTTTTTTCACTTATTCTAGGAGACATATTCAACGTTGAGTTACATCGATCTCAGAATGTACTTGGAATTTTTAACTTCGTATGCTCAAGAATAAAGATAAAAAAAATGTTTGGCGCGATTCGTCAGTTTTATGACGACGGGTTGATGTAAAAGAAAAATTTCTCGGCGCGTTACACAAGCTGGGAATTTGCGACAGATTTCATTTTTATAACGTCCGTCATGGGTGGAAAGGCTATAAAGAAAAAGTGTGGGAATGGATGTAAATCACAGAAAGAGAGAGAGAGAGAGGCTGAGGAGCGTTTCTTATAAAAGAGAGAGAGAGAGAGAGACACGATTGCATCTTTCGGTATAGGTATACTTACATCTCGCGATGAGACAATAAAACCAAGGCGTAAAAATTCGTCCAACGTTATTTATGGACTCGTCAACCTCCCACTAAATTCGCAAAGAGAAAATCTGCCGTAACAAAATGCATATTCCGAAACTTTTCGTTCTTGCTTTCGATCTCGGCAATCTTTTTTTTACAACATATTTTGACGCGCGATGAAATCGTACGTCGAGAGTCCCGCGAGAGAGAAAGGGAGAAAGGGCTTTGAGGGATTAAAATAATAATAACGTTGGAAATTGGACACGGCGCGGAGGTGCGGGTCCCTCGTAATCTTTGGCTGCCATATGCCCGGTGGTTGCCCTGGAACGAAGCCAGCCGAGTGTCGAGAGAACGCGAGCGCAAGAGAGAAAGAGAGAGAGAGAGAGAGAACGAGGAAAAAAATGATCGCGCAACCTAATCTGGCATCGCGAAAGGGGAGAATTTATTCAATTGCCAAGCTGCGCACAAGTGTATATACATGCGTATGCGGGCCGAAAAGAGAGACGTCCGGGCGTTACGAATCGCCCGACTGGCACGTGGCCTTAAAAAAGAGCGTTTCGCTACGCAGCAGCGTACGAACGATTGGATAAAAAAAAAAGTGTTTGGATAACACAACCGGAGTGAGATCGCGATAAGCTGGACTATGCGAGACTGCCGCTTCGATCATGGCAGTAAATTTATTTAGCATTCTACCCGTCTTGATAAAAGAAAATTAAATTTTCGAGGTAATATTTTTCAGAGTTTTAGTAACGTTATTCTTGTTCAAATTGGAAAATATGTTTCTTTTTTCACTTCGAGTCATATCGAACTTGGGTAAAGTCTTCGCAACGATGAAACGGAGGATGGAGCACCGGTCGAGAGATAAGAAGTCGATAACCGTGTATCAGGGGATGGTTCGACGTCGAGAGAGGCAACGCGAACGAGGAGAAAAAGAGTGGGGTAGTCGTTCGGTTAGTGCTATAATAATATAGACCCCTTTTCCCTCGACTACCGACCCTTCTGATACCGTATAATATATGGCATTGTTCGCGCTCTCTTACTTCCAAGAGTGGAACGAGTATATTTATAAGGGGTGACTTTTTCTTTCATATGTTAAGCAGATCAGTGTCGGCTAGTATGGAAAGGGTGGCAAAGGCTTTACGCACGGTTGGCGAGCTCTTGGTACTCTGCAACAACAAATTCACCTTCTTTACTCAGGCGTTTCGAAATACTAATATACCTTACTCCAGCGGTGATTTCAACGACGCTCGAAGATCTAATTACCATGTCCCCTCATAAGCTCGTGGCTCACTTTATACAAATATCTTTGTTTTTCGCTACTTCCCCAAAAATTAATTATATTTTCACACGACTAATGAAATTTTTCTTTTTTGCTGTTCCAGAACATGTTCGAGAGTTCAGCTGCGGAATGCTATACTACAGGACTTTGTACCTGGACAGCAAGAGGGATGCCATATACGTCGGTGCGATGTGAGTTAATACTGCATAAAATATTTTCATAATTACGTCGTCGATTATTCACCGTACCTTTTTGTCGAATTGGATATTCCTCCGCTCGAGGAAAGTACTTCTTCGAGTAATGGATCTGAATAATTTCGAGAAACCCTTTTTTCTAAATGTTTGATTGATATGTACTAATCGATAAGCTTCTATCTCGTCGTACGAATTGATTTGTCGCCGGCGAACCGATGGAACGAAATTTAATTTTCGACCGGTCTTGCGTGCTTCTAACAGTGATCAAATTTTCAATAAAAAAATTCATGACATACATTTCACGATTCGACGAAATTGAGGACTCCAAAATATTTAACCTCAAAAAGCGAACTCACCTTAACGATAAATTTCATTTTACCTAACTGCAAGTAAACTGATATTGAAAGGATTAAATAAAAATTACTTTATTTCAACGTTATATCGTATAGTCTGGTCTGGCCGTGAACCGAATAGAAAGCAAACGGAACTACCCTATATACATATATACAAATATCTATAGTACAGTTAGCGTGTGCAAAAGCCCATCTCTTGTCAAATTAACCGACGAGAACTTTTCCGATAAATCACGAGTCTCGGCGCGGTTGTTGCCGGCGACTTTTGCTATTTCGAGCCTTCCACGCGATTCTACCGTGGTCTCCAAACTTTTACGAGCTTTCGCTCCTCGCGTATACGCCCTGGGTTTTGTTTAGCTTGTGTATTCTCACCGCGACGGTGGCGCCACCGTTACCCACGTTTTAAAATACAATCATGATTATTTCTCGTTAGGGCAGCGTTATATTCCTTAGCAGTCTGGTAGGTCCTCGTGGAACGAAAATATAGAAACTAATCAACGAAAACAAACAAAAAAACAAAAACACTCAGGCTCATAATAACCAGCATTAATGTACGTGAAATAAGATCAGTTTGCGAGCATTATTGGTTGACAAAACTTTTACGCGTAACGAGGAAAGGTATTCCGGTGATTTGAAATGGTAAGAACGTCTCAGCATTGTTATATATCAGCGAAGATGTGGGTGATTCTTCTAAACCCCCCCAATCCGTACCATCGAAGTACCTCGGCATATCGATATTATTTCAGTCCTGTTAGTAATAGAGGGGGTTGCAAAGCTGTCTCGTATAGTTAGCAAAGGGAGACGCGAACTGGTTTCTCGTTGCTGGTCTCTTCTCCTTTCCAGATTGTCCTGGGGAAACTCTGGTGGTCCTGCGCATCATTATATACCAGCGAAGTATTATTACTTGATACAGTTCCAGTGGGCTTTAGCCCGACGGGCCAAAGCCCTGCTCTCAACTCATAGCTCTCGCTCTGTCTGACTGTCTCTCTCTCTCTCTTTCTTTCTTCATTGTATACGCACCAAGAGCAGGGCCAACACAGCCTTTTGTCAGACTCCCTCCTTAATTTGGTAAATGCCAACAAAATGCTACACATAGAGTGTTGGTAATAGTCACAGGGGGTCTCCACGACCCCCTGTAGTGGAGGGAGGCTTCGTCAAATCTTTTGCTCCGAAGCAATAGTAGCCAAGGGGGTTGAGAAGAAAAAAAAATACCGATCCCTCGCGTCTCGTGTCTTGCGCACTCACTCACTCTCTCTTTTTTAACATCCCTCGCAGGATGATGCCTCGACAGAAGAGGCCGCCTCTTTCTTCACATCTCCCCCGAAAGAATCACTCTCGGATTACTTTTTTGCCGGTTCGTTCGTGGAATCGATTAAAAGTTTTGAAAGAACCCGCATCCGATATCTCTTGTGGAATCTGCTTACTCCCTTAACACAATGTACTTTTCAATATCATTCCCAGCCCGAAAGGATGTTCAATTAAAAAAAATGAAGAAAGAACTGTTGGTATCGTATCGAGAAGATAAACAGGGGAGTCTCCGTCAATCAATTTAACCGGAAGTAAGTTTGCTGTGTAGGAAACGCTTTGAAGGAAAATCTAAGCTTCGATATCTTGAAGGAAGTTCCAGGAAGGGGTGGTGAATGTTCGAGTCTCTAGAGGTAGAAATGGACGATTATAGGTGGACATTGTCGAAGCAGAAATGAAGAGAGAGGGGGGGGGATACACAAAGAGAAAAAGAAAATGATAGTACCGCGGATACTCGAAGTGAGCTCGGGTAATAAAGCAAAAGTAGAACGTAAACTTCTCTTCGCGTTTAAGCTCAAACCCTCTCGCCCTTGCTTTTGTAACGAGTCGATGGTACGGAGGATTCCGCGGGAATTTCTCTTACTCTTTTTCTCTACGTCCTCCAGACATAAGAGAGGACACGCTGGCGATTCACGAGAGCTGTAACGATAAATTCCATTTCTTCTTTCTCTCTTTCTGTTCTTGTAAAGATGGGTACTTTAATTTTAACGTTTTTCTCTACTGCTACTTCTGGCTCGGTTCCACGTACCTGGCTTCGTATTTGGCTCTCTCTCTCTCCCTCTTTCTCTCTCTCTCTCTCTCTCTCTCTCTCTGCCTCTCACTCATATTTTCCGATCGTCTCCCTCAATAAGATTGTAAGCCTCTCTTCGGCCCGTCAGCTATCGAATTCCGATGAGACGAAAAAGAAAAACGTCGCGAAGATCCCTGAGATCATACGTTTGCCGCCTACGATCTCTCCAACGAGATTTCGTACATCCATCTAAGCTTCTATCGATATATCGATCATTATCAATCTCGTTCTCTTCCTTTTGCAATAAATTCTCGCGATACAATGCGAATAAACCTATCGTCTTGAATATTCTTTTGCTTTGTCGTTTGTTTACCACAGTTTCGATAAAAGTGACTAATCGCTATTTTTAAAGAATCCATCGAATTATCGGTGATCGATGTACTTCGATTCATCTATATGATAATAATAATGCAAAAATAAGCACGTGCTTCCCATAATGACTTTTTTTTCTTACCCGGCATTCGCGAACTCTTTCTCGCTCACTCGAGCCTTTTGCATGCATACCCACTTTTCATTCCATCCGCGATAATCGATTCACATTTCTAGGCTGTACCATCCCCCTCCTCCCACACCCATCCCCCACCCCTATGCTCTGTTAATTAGAAAACGCGATGCTCTTGGTAATTAGTATTCGAGACTTGGCGCTACGAGCTTCGTTCTCCCTCTCTCTCTCTCTCTCTCTCTCTCTCTCTCTCTCTCTCTCTCTCTCTCTCTCTCTCTCTCTCTCTCTCTCTCTGTCTCTCTTTTGCGTCGCTCCCGATTAAAAGTACACTAATTGAACTCGCCTCAATTATCGGAGAAGGTACGGACGTGGAACCTTTTCAAAACTCCTAAAAGATCCACTTTTCATGTACATAATGCACGTAGATGTGTGCGCATCCGTATCTGTATGTGTGCTATGTTTCATGCGCTTGTACGTAACTGCTACACTCAATACACTTTCTGTTTGGCGATATCATTTCTTTTTTCCTATCCAGAGATGCATTTAACTGATGTCCGATGACCTCTGAAAATTGTGCCTAGCAACAAATTCTGAGCATGCCGAAATATAGGTATATATGCTAATATTTGTTTATGTATATACATTAATGTATATACGTATGGGTTGAAGCGCGCAACAGTACGAACGAGTATTCGCGCTTCAATGAAACCTCGGCTCCGGGCTCACTGCTTATATGCCTTTTTCCACTCGAAGCGCATGCGCTCAACCATATTCCTACTGTACTTGCTCGTTCTATATAAACATACAAAACTCATATACACCATATGATTTATAGAAGTACGTGGATATATATATATACGTATGAAAAAACGAGGGTAACTCGTTGATGATTTTCTCCTAGAGTGATTTTTCTCATGCTCTCTCACTCTCTCTCTCTCTCGCTCTCCCTCTTTCCCTTTCATTTTTTGTTCCATCGTCGCATACAAATTTCACGGGAAACGCTCAGTGAGCCAATTTTTTCCCTCAAGAATCACGTGTTCGTAGTTCTCATCCCCGTTGAGTTTTTTCCCTCGGGCGTCAAACGACGACAACGACCGTCGCCGTCAACGAAGACGAGATCCATTTCCTTTTCTTCTCTCGGATTTTTCTCTCTTTCCCGGCGGACCTACGAGGTCGACCAGCCGAAGGAATTCACGGTACGCGACGCCAAATTACGATTCCACACGTATCTCCCCCCTACGTAAAGTGAAAATGGTCAGTGGAAAACGTGTTGGTATATTCCCGACTTTTACGTATTACACTTCGGCGTGAGGATACGTATATATTCATAGTCTCTCGCCGAGCGGCTGTAGAAAGGCAATAAGCGGGCTTACCGCGCGTTTAAGAGATGACGCACGTAAAGGTACACACATTTTTGCGGTATTTTCTTTCGTCGGAAACTTTGTCATATTCGAGGGAAGCTTTACTGGTAAAGATGATAATAAAAAAATAACCGTGTGAACAAAGTATAACGGAGGAAGAGGCGAAGAGGCACTTTTGTCTGGATAGCGCAATGACTTAGATAAGTTGGGCATTCGTCAAACACATCGACAAAACTTTTCCCAGATTTCTGGCTCGAGCTTTCATCGTGACAAAAATTCGAATTTTCTTCTCGCGCGCGCCACCACCGAGACGTTAAAAAATCTCCGACCGATGATTCTTTCGTCCTACGCACATCGATCTAAAATATTTTCACTCTCTGCTTTTCTTCTTATCAACTTTCTCACGCATTAACCACTTTTTGCAAATTGAATTGTGAATAATGTTAGCCTTTTTTTCTTTTGCCTACCGTTGGATTTAAAATAAAAAGTTGGAAACTTTCCATGCGCGACTGCCGCTAAAAGTTCCTCTCGATCTCGCCCGAGCGAAGTTCGATGATGCTGGGCAAAACGAATTCTCGAGTGAAAAGTTAAAATTCCAAGTCGGATTTGTTTTTGCGTGAAGAGGCTTGCCGCCTCCTCGGCACCGGCCTATCCATGCTCGTCCGTATCAGAAGGGTATTTACCTTTCACGGGGTGCTGGCCAGGATGAATAGAGAGAGATGCTTTCCTCCTTTTCTCGGGATTGCTACCAACCGCGGTACATACAGAAAACCGAGCGAGAGTAGAACGAGGTGCACCATCGCACATTTCCACTCTGGCGCACACCTATTGAAAGCCCATGACGAATGGCTATTGAAATAAAGTTATGCGGCGCGTCGAGTCTAATGTTGCGAAACGTTTTGAGAACTTGGGAATATTCGATTTATAATATATATATATATGTATGTATATATATCATATTTATGGCAGTACATAAGAATATACCAACAATTCTTGGGTTACTAGAAGTCTTGGAATAAAACGGGCGGATTGTAGACGGGAAATAGGGGAAAGGTATGAAAAACCATCGGAAGGATCGAAACGATCCGGAAAAGTCGAGGGGCCTAAGGGAGGAATGACATCGCGGCATTCAGAGACACGTTTATTGCCTCCACTTTGAATAACGAAAAGTTGGAAATGTTCCGGCAAACGTGACGAAACTAAAACCATTTTGCTTTTACCTTCGAATAGAGAGAGAGAGCGAGAGTGAGAAAGGCTGAAGATGGAAAAGAAGGGTTCCGTCATTTCGATCAGCCGATATGTATTCTCCGAATGGCCAGAAAACTTATTTCTCCTCTTTCATCCTTCTATTCATTTATCGTGTGTGTCGCTCTCTCTCTCTCTCTGTGTTTCTCTGGCGATCTCGTATCCCAAGAAGGAACCTTCAAGTCGGAACTTTAAGTACGGACGAGAGCCAGCGGAGAGGGCAACTCGTCGGTCTCTCGTCGTTGCGAAACGATGAAAGTTTGAACGTCAACCGGAAATGAGCGCGAGGAGAGAGTGGAGAAAGAGTTTCGTCGAGCGTTATACGAGAGCTGAAAACACGAACAAGTCCCTCGGTCCCTTATACGATATATATTATGGGGAGTAACATATATACGTATGTATATATCTTACCCTCTGGTAATTCTCATAGAAATTCTACGAAGCTCGCGAGCATTTGTCCCGAGATGTCGTGAGAAGCGAGAAGGTTTTTCCTCTCGGCTCCTTCACCCCCCCCCCCTCTTTTCCCGACGTCCAGAGATGTCCCGCGCTCTTCGCCATATACATAACTGATGCGAGATAAGAGATAAAGGACTGTTGAGAGTCGTGGGGGGATACTTTAACGCCACACCGGAGAGACTAAGGCGAAATAATGTATGAAATGTGTACTTGGAATTTTCAATTGTTTTCTACCCTAGTGACGTGCGGACACGCGATGTACACATACACATGACCATATATATATATATATATATAGTGAAACACTACGTAACATACGAACATTTATATTTACTCTGTGACTGATCCGATTACCGCTAAAAAATGTCTTCTCTCTTATCTTTCCAGGGACAAGGTGTTCCGGCTTAATCTGAGCAACATCAGCCACTCAAATTGCGAGGTGAGTAACTTTTCCTGTAAAGCATCAATATTAAACGAGCCGAGATTTCCGAGATTATCTTAATGCAAGCGCGGCTCTTTTTTTTTTTATCCATGGAGAATAATCCGTTACTTCCTTTATCACAGAGGTAAGACGATAAAGAAGGATGAGAACGTTGAGATTCTTGAAACTACGTGAAATCCGCACGAGCGATACAAGCTCGGACATTCGTCATCCCTCACGGGGATTTTCCCTTGTTTTGCCTCAAATGCATTTCTCGCCTTCTATATATACACACGTGCATATATGTATATATTCGTATGTATAGGGGGTCACCCCGATTCCGGATGTAACGAGGCGCTATTCACCGCGCGATAACACTTGACCCGCATAGACGTGATTTCGGGTTACGATCTCGTTCGCTACGATGCATCCTTCTCGACGTACGCAAAACTGCAGTCTCCCCTTATCTCTCTCTCTCTCTCTATATATATATATATATATATATATATGTACAAGGCCGATCTAAGCGCGTACATGCGCGATATACGTGTGTATAGAGATAGTGGCGAGCCTCGAGAGCGTTCGGACCGAGAACCTGATCGTAAATCTGTGAACGAGGTAGGGAGAGGAGGGGGCCTCGCGAGGCTTCTCCCCATAAAACTGTCAATCATATATACGAAAGCTCCCCCTTCGCGGCATCCGTTCACTCCACGACAGCTGACACGTCTCCGGCGTTAAGCGATCCATTGTCGACGCTGAGGTCGGAAAGTGAGGTGGGGCGAGGCACCCTTTTTTCGATCGCTGGCACGTTCTCTAGACGTGTAAAATGCATCTGTATCTATAAGCGTGCCTAGGTATATATAGACTTTTTTTCTTCTTCGTTCGGCACAACCTTTTCGGGACGGCTCGAGTCTCGTTAAATTTTTCACACGGGTCTCTCGCGATACGATCGACAGGCCACTCGAATAAAAAGGATCCAAATTCGCGAAGAGAAAAAAAAACAAATTGTGAATTCACGCTGCGAAATATATTATGTATCAATTGTGAAATAATTATATCTAATTTATTCTTGACCCACTCGATAAAGGTGAACACAATTTTCAATAAAACTATTTATAGATTGATGATAATTCAATCGACGGAAACTTCAAAGCGTCGGTGTAGAGGGAAAGAGGGTAAAAAATGAGGCAAAGAGAAAATAGAAAAAAAAGATGATCGCTATAAACAACCCCCTTAACAAGCAGCTCGCAGCCAGGCACTCGTCGCTGTTCAGTTTGAATATAAGAAATAAAATTAAAAAAATAAAAAAGCGTAGAGAGAAAAGAATGCTGAAGTGTTGCATGTACTGCATAGAATGTTTTGTTTTTAACATTATACGGTGTATCGTTCAAAGCGTTCGCGAACGGGACGGGAGAAAGAGAGGCGGCCCACGTTTATGCACACTCTACACCGCGACCGGGGGTACGTTCTTCTTTTTGTTACTTTCCGCGCCGCTCTTTGAGCCACCGCGATAAAAAGTGCTTTTCAGGCTAGATACGACGATAGGTAGATGAAGAGGGCGCGGAGCGTTAAGGTGGGCGGGAGGGGGATAGACGGGCTGGTAGTTGCAGGATGCGAAGGGACCGTGCAAACGTCGAAACTGTACGTGGCACGCGATCTGAATTCCCAGGAAGGTTTCCGAGGGAATGAAAGAGAGCAAAAAAAAATTCACTGGGCACGGAGAGAGCCCGCAAACTCTTGATAAAAAAAAAACAAGACGTCCGCCGTTACGCTGTCGGCACGCAGGCGAGAGAGGGAGAAAGAACATCTCGTGCCGATTTGAAAATGCAATTATCCGAGCGCGATGACGCGTGCGGACCAGAGATATCGTTCGTAAAATTCGTACGTATATAGAACGTTTCTCATAAAACGGGACAATTTTTCGACCTCTCTATAAAAAAAAAAAAAAAAAAAACGTACGCGAGACTAGTACTGTCGAAATGGAACAAAAAAATATAAAAGAACACATTATAATATCGTTTGACGTGTGGCAATCGTTCCTCTCCACGCTCGCTGCATATTCGACCCCTCTGGTGCACCACGCTCCAAGAGAGAATCATAGACTCACACACGCAGACACATACGATCTTCGACAGATGGCCCTGCTGCTCGGAGGCCACAAGGCAATTTCTTTCCTTTTTTCGATCGCGTTTTTTTTTTTATATTCCTTCTTTCGACACGCCTCGTCCAAACGAAAATCGGAACGCCTGGGCTCTCGATCGATACGGAGAAGAGAATACATAAACTGCGTCGAATGGCAACCCCCTCGTCGAAACAACCCCCCGAGCTCGGCGCGCAAAGTCTCAACGTTTCTCTTTATAAACCGATTTTATTTCGTTCCTGGCATTAACAAAGAGAAAAATTGACGATTTGCATCTTACTCTCGTTTCGTCGCTCGAACCAAGTTTGGACGGAATGATTAATCGTTCTCTCTTGCGAGAGCTTTAAACGCGAGCACTTGCACACTCGCGATCATCATTTGGCCTTGATTAATGATCGAACAAATGACGAAATCAATATTAAGTAATCACTTTTTTGTTTCTCGTGCGAAAGAGAATCGTGGCTTGCCGATCGATAAATTATTCATATAAAAGTAATGTCACGCCTTGTTCAACTGTATAACGTACACATGGATATATGGGGACTGTCGGAAGTTTAACACGGTGGTGGTAGTCCACGGTAACGTGTGCGTTTACGCACGTCTATGTCTTTGTATATATGTGTGTGTGCGTGTGTGCAGATGTGCGAGAGAGTCGAGGCAGGTTACAGCAAAATCCCATTGCAGCGGGATCGCCACCGCAGGCTTCGATTCCATTGAGAATTAACAGCGTACTGGGACGAGGCAGGGAGGTGAAGAGGAGGGAGGAATGGGGATTTCGATTTTCATTGGAACGCGGGGAGGGTCATAAAACGTTAACGCAAAGCCGCAGCAGAAGCTCTCTCGCGACAGTATATAGAACACCCTCTCGATGCTCGTCCCTCGTGCATCCGTTTCGTCCATATTGTATACATGTACGAGTGTTTGCGCGCGTCTATACGTGCGTATACGTCACGCAGATGTCTCATATAGCAACTGTACAGTTTCATAAGGACAAAGAACCGTTGCAAAAACGAAAGTGGATCATGGACGTGGTGGGAAATGCTGAAAAGCGTATAAACATAATGCGACAATCTTCAAACGATTCCGAGCGCGCGCCATGTTTCTGCTCGAAAATGAGTTGTGTGACGTAAATATGAGGGTGAAACGTTCTTTGTCTCCTTTTCTCTCTCTTTCTCCAGCCATGTTGATCGAATTCAAGACACTTTGCATAAATATAACGCGATGCCTCTTCGCGGTTTAATGCAAAGGCATATTATGCGTGACACTATCGCATGTAAGGCGCGCTGAGAAACTCTCGCGAAACGCAATAATACACATACCTCTCATCCGTAGTACATAGATATATAGCGGGGAGGGTGTAAAGAGAGGAACTTCGATCGATTTGATAAGTTTGTTGGATTGTTGTATATGCATGTGGAAGAGAGAGAGAGAGAGAGAGAGAGAGAGAGAGTGGCTGAAACGTGTACACTCTCCCCACGTCGCCGAAACAACAATATTCTATGCTAATGTCGCTGTCGGAGCTCCGTTACAATCTTGGCGTCCAGAGGGGTGGCAAGCTCGAGCTTCTCACCCTCTGCACATTGCGCATATACATAGATATCGTTCGAAAGTGACTCTTTGCTCATCCCCCGAGTTCCAAGGGTGGAGCAGGCGACATATTTCTTGAATTGAATATCAAGACGGATACTAGATACGTAGAGGGTTGCTGTATATTTAGATGAGACAGCGGCCAAGTGCGTCACACGGGTCATACATATATAACGAGTATACCTAAGCGACGTCACAGAGTTCATCCCAAAATTTCTATTTTAATGGGATTTTGGCTTCGAAACAATGTCAAAATGATTTTTTTGATAAAACGGTATTCTCTTGAATCAATTGTATAATATTTGATGCCTGAACTATAAGAATGAAAGACACTAAAAGGGAGGATGATTGTCTCACCCCCCGTAATCGTCAATCGACAATGCGATGCAACGAACTTTCGAGACGCAGACTTACCTCTCGTGGCTCGCCGCAGTGAATAAAGCATGTCCGGTCGCCCGTTCCGGATTTTGCTGCCTCGCTCTTTCCCTCTCTCTCTCTCTCTCTCTCGCTCCGTCTCTCTCACGAAAGCTTTTACTTCGTTGGATATTCGATTGCGAATCGGGTTTCTCATCGTATTCGAAGTGAGACGCGAAATCGGAATCGATAAACCACCGCGGCTCTCACGGGAGAGCCGATAAAACACAGAATGCATATACATATAACTATACCTTCCTCGTGCCTCGACCGCTGCCTCTGGACTCTGCAAAACTCAATTCCCGCGGTTCTTGCGCATTGGCTCACGCCCTCGGACATTCGGGATCTATCGACAAGAAAGTATACATCGGCGAATCCGTGACATGCGCAAAAACAAAAAAAGGGAGATTCGAGCGTTAAAAAAGGAAAGAAAACTTGGAGAATTTTATTCTCCAATCGTTATTTCTCCCATCTTATCGCCCCGGTTTACATTCTCAGCGTTGGGAATGTATCGGGGCAAAGTCGTAAGGTTTACCATCCACTTGAGTACGCCCATATACATAAAATACATATATACGTCCTATGGATACCTAAATTTTTTTTTATTATTTTCTCTCACCCTCCTTGAAATTACGAAAATTCTACGTGCGTTCCGATCTACAGCGATAATATCGAACGGAAATTCAGCATATTTTCTCTCGAAATACCCTCCTTTTATGTAAAATATTTGGCTCGTGTTTTGCTGGGAACACGAGAGAGGGAGATAGAGAGATAAAGAATCCGGGAGTCTACCTAAAAGCAGTAAATATATCTCTCTACATATACATACATATATATGCGAATATTCGCGAAAATGAAGGGAGAACGACTGGCAGTTGGTATACGGACTATGCTCGCTTTATAGACAAAAAAGGGAAGTAAACAATCCTGCCAGTCTTTGAAATATAAACGGGTGATCCTGTTGCTTTCTAAAATGATGGTATTAAATATACATCTCGCCCCTTGCTAACCTCCTCAAGTACCAACGAGATATACATACAGTACACGTACGCGCATCATATATGCGTGGAGAAGCTCGGAAGGTCCCGACGCTCGAATTTTCCTGCAGCCCCCTTTCACCTCGTACTTCTCCATCCCCTAAGCTTCATCACGGAAATGCGTTTCTCGAGCTTTTCGTATCCGTTGCGGCTCTCCTTCTTCTTCGTCTCTCGCGAAGAGTGAAAGTAGAACGCGGCTTGAAGCTCCCGGTTGGTCGACCGAGACCTCTACCAACGGTGGGTACCTACAAGTTGTAACGCGGAGTTTATTGCGACGATGAATTTGGTATAAGCTCCGCGGGAAATTTCAGTTTGATGAGCTTTTCCGGGATATGCTACTCGCGAAAACACTCTTCCTTCTTTCACTCTCTTTGCAACTATACGAGCGGCAAGACCTCTCTCTCTCTCTCTCTCTCTCTCTCTCTCTCTCTCTCTCTCTCTCTCTCGCTCTCTCTCTCTCCCTCTCTCTCGCCTTTTTTCTCACCGAGATGTTGAGAACGAGCGTGTGGAAAACGCGTGTGGGAGAATATGCTCTTTCTTGATGGTATTTTGGCCCTCGGGAGGAGAGTTAACCGGGGTGGAGGGTGGCGCACTAACGTCTTCTCGTTTACCTCTCTTTCGCCATTCGTTCTTGCTCCAACTCCCCAGCTGGTCATATACGTATATATATATATATATATATATACATGAAACTCACGTATGTACGAGCATTCTGAAAATGGTCGAAGCGACCCCATGGTATTTTTGCAAAAACCTGTATTTTTCTAGTATCTAAGGTTTCGCGTATTATTCGAAAATGGTCTAATATCGTTCAATTTTGGTATTTCGTGGTTGAAAAAAAAAATATATATACGTATATATATATTGACAAAATCACGAGATTGCAAGGCAAGTACGCGTGTATTAAGCTCTATTCGCGTGACCTGCAGGAACATTCGTTATGTTTTTACCCCGTAATTTTTCATTCGTAAAGTTCGACATTTGGGCATTAAAAGTATATAGTCGTGTATATATGAGGGATAATTTATCGAAACTTTTCGAAGCAAGATTTATTCCTAGATTCGAATGGATGAAGGCGAACTTTATATACGTATATACGTATTAGTTTGAACTTGGTAAGATCGTCGAACATCCGAGTGTAGTTTTCCGAGGTTGATTCAGAGTATCTGCCGCGGATTTTCTCCGAGCGAGCATCCGGTCTGCGAACCAGGGAGAGAACTCCTTTCTCCCCCCTCCACCCCTCGCTATCTCTCCCTAGGGCAGACCATTCATTATTTCTAATCAATGGCCTGCATCTCGCTCCTCGTCCCGTTTCTCAATCCGACTTCTAGCCCCCCCCCCCTCCTGCCACCCTCTCTCTCTCTCTTCTCTCCCTCTCGTCTCGTTTCATACGCTTTGAAAAAGACTTCGGTCGCTTTCAAGCGCCCGATGTGCACGCGGAAGTAAAGGGGGTGAGAGCGAGAGATTTTGGAACTTGGTAAATTCGGGGTTGAATCCGAGACGCTATAGAAACGGGCGCCCTCTAGCGATCCCACACTTTTTTTCTATCACTGTATATCTTGGCAACGAGTTAAAACGAGGCTCGTCTTACTAGAGTGTGTGTGTACATATACATGGAGATACTCTTTCAAGGAAATTCGTCGAGTCCCGTAGGCAACTTTTTTGCAACTACGGGGCTATCTTGTCCCTCTCACCGGCCGCAAAGACTCGACAGAACACGCGCGCGAAAAGTAGAAGAGGGATATAGAACGCTTGATGAAAGAGCAAACGAGATGGGTAAGGACGCTGTGGTAACTCTTCCAGACGCCCGAATAAACATATAACAGAGCCTATGTACGTATATATATATATATATATATATACAGTTAAGCCTTCCTGGTACCCTGTTAGTCACACTCGCGATCTTACGCAACTTTGTAAATACCAGTACAGACACTTGTTTCCTCTCAGTGTCTTATCTCGTTTGCTCTTCGTCCACGAAAGTACAATTCTGCTGCCGGTTTATATGCGGGAGTGAGTATGGAAAACCTCATGAAAATCGATGATGACATCTGTGAAAAATCTGGATAAACGGGATCACATATGTCGTATCAGGCGTGCCTTATCGATGTTTGATTCAGCCCCGATGAAACGTCAGGCACTCTGATTAATTTTCTACTCTCGATATTTCTACCAACTTCGTCAGCGTTGGAAATTGAAAGACTGAGAAAGGGTGGTACTCGCGACCCTCATCTTCCTACGGTATTAGGCGAAGCGAGGAAAGATTCGAGGAAACGCGAATGTCGGGGTAATGTCATATACGTACGTTTATATAACTATATGTATGTCTTTCTTCCGGAGGCCCTGTGAGCTCATCGGACCGGCGAAACTCGAGGGTGTACAGAGAGAATGAGGAAGCCGTGAAGATGCTACTGGGGGACCGTAAGATCCGATGAGAAAAGGAGGGGTAGGAGGTTGGACAGAGTTTCTGGCAACTTTACCTCGCGATCCTCTATTTGTCTTTGCACCTACTCTTTCGCTGCTTTACGGCTTAACTTTTTAATTATAGCTCCGACTCGTGTTTATCGTCACATTATTTTCCCCTTGGTGCTTGTCGTTTCTCCCTCTCTCTCTCTCTCTCTCTCTCTCTCTCGGTTACACTCATTTTCTCTCTTCGTCAAAATCGTACACGGCAAGAGCTTTGCGCTAACGAGTCTAGAATCGGGGTGGACTACGTAGGTTCTCGGTTCAGTGAGAGTATATTGTACACGAAAAGAGTAGAAGTGAAAAGCTCTCTCTCTCTCTCTCTAGAAAGAGAGAGAAAGAGAAAGGGTGTGAACCAAGTCTCGAGAACCCCCTTTACAGTTGTAAATTTATTACCAGTAGGGCAAGACAGAGGTAGTTACGTCACAAGGTACATAGAGAGAGAGAGAGAGAGAGAGAGAGAGAGAGAGAGAGAGAGAGAGAGAGAGAGAGAGAGAGGGAAAAAGCACTAAGGGTATTTTAAACATACACTCGTGTATAGGGCGTTTCACAGCGTGTCGAGTAACTTTTCGTTGTCACGACGATTTTCGGTCCATTTTATTATAAAACTCGCGATCGATCCACCGATATTTGACTGCGTGTATTTTTTCAACGGAAAAAATACACGGGGGAGTAGTGGCCCACAGAGAAATTTATCCACGTCAAGGACCCTCGCCACTTTCTCCAACGAGTGTCTACACATTGGTATGCATAAGCGAGAGAGCCTCGTGTATTTCGATAGCATTTTTTCGATACGAGGAGTCGAGCGGATCAAACCGGAGAGACACACTCGCGGAATTCACCGAGAGCAGGGAAAGTCGATTTGTTTCGATATCGAGCGAGCGGAACAGAGGGATGAATTCTCGTGACGTAGCCATTCGATTTTTACCACGTAGTCGATGGTACCCCCTCGCGAGAAAGAGCGCGTACACTTCAGTATCATACACACGGCTATGTAGGTTGTACTTTTGTTTAATCAACGTGAATGGCACTGCTGTAAATGCAAGCGGCAGAATGGAAGAGGACGCCAATTGAGCGCGTACATTTTATTTTTTTATTCGCGCGAAATTCTCGCGTATGCAATAATGTTAAAAGCTATTTTTATTAACAGCGCCAACGAGCGACCGGGTGTATGTTGATGGAGGGAAAAAGAGTGCGTGAGAGGGAGAGAGAGAGAGAGAGAAAGAGGCGAAGAGAGACGAAGAGAAAAAAAAGGTTAACCATGAAAGTTCCTGCTCGTTCGGTTATCCGCATGAATTTCGCATATACGTGTTGGCGATCGTACGACCACGCGAGAGGTATTGTTTACAGCGGCAATAAAATTTCAAACTACCGACTGATGGTCGCTGGGAATATGGCAAGGGCTGTAGATATGGCTCCCGTTCGAGCGACTCACGCAAATTGATGTAATAAACCGTCACCCTTGTTTCTTTTTAATATTTAGGAATTATTACGTCCGTGCGAGTCAAAATATCAACCAGACGGCACTAAAAAAATAATAATACGGCGTTGAACAAAATAGTCCCTTACTGTAAATCTAGCGATGAATCGATCTAAATTTTATTCTTAGCTCATTGAAATTTTTACCGATCCGCGTGGAATTTTTGTAGAGCGAATGCAAGCCTGAATGATAGAAAACGACGTTGGAACGGTGATATACGTATGGTGGTAAAAAGTGCACTGTAAATCTAACGCTGTCCTGGAATTGGTAGATACCGAGTTGCGTATGTGGATCGTGCGTGAAGGATCCGACCTGTCACAGGAGAGAGACAAAAATTGCAATCGAACGGGGCGACTCATCGAGAGAACGAGATGGCCAGACGGCGATGTCTCTGCACCGAGGAAGCTATTACCTTCGATTCTCCCTCTTCCCATTCCACCCCCTCCTCATCACACTTTGCATCGCGAATAGAATTGGACGACATTCGATGACGTAGAGAGTGCATCGCCGTCAGAATTGATCGACGTCGAGTGCGACATCGAAATGGAGAAAGAGAAAACGATAGTGAAAGAGAGAAAATAAAAAGAGAAACGGAAGGGTGAGTACGAAATCGAGGGATGCTCGCGAGTTCCATACACGTTGCCTTTTTTCTCGATCCGCGTTCTCCAGCCCCGGTGTGCGAGGCTCGCCCTCGCCCCACCTCCCTTTCTCCTAAGAAGTAAATCACGAGAAAAAATTGAAATGCACGTTATCGGATTGGAATCAATATTGAATGCAGATTGAATTCGGGTCCCGACTAGGGTGGCCGTAGAGGATGCCGGATAAAAGGCGCGGAGTGACGGGTTCCATTAGGAGATTGTGACTTATTGTATCGGCCGACAGCGAAAGGCACTCCGCAACGTGTTGGCATCCAGAAGCTCGCAGACGATGGCTTAGTCCCACAAGCGCACTTCTACGAAGTGCCTACATCCTGATACCCCACTTCCGCCATCTCCTTACCTCCCCTATTATCCTCTTGGCGCATACTTAAGTATGTTCCAGGAACATAACCGATATAACTATCTGTCGCTAGTACATTTCGTTAAAACGCCAATGTCGATCTTCATAAACGGGTATAATAGTTTTTTCTCTCACTCGGTACAATCCGGTGGGAATGTTGAAAGAAGATTGGTGTAGTGTCGACGATCGAAAAATATCGGAAAGTGGCTAAGTGAAATAAATTCAGTTTCAACGGGTCCGCTGTTTATTGAAAAATGTCAGTCGTATGATTTAAAGATGGAAACGGGGTTTTCACATTGATCGAAAATTTATACGCTCAAAACGGAGTCAAAAAGCAGGTTCGATTCTGTTACGAAAATTTCACGAGTTTTGTATATTCACGCGTGTATACATATATTTATGTAGCGAGTATAGTATGCAGGAGAGCGTTAATGTTTGATGAGATAAAAAGGGCCGCGGTGGAGCAGTGGGCCTCGTGAATTTTTTAAACGCTTACTACGCGCAGGGCGCAAGCTTTATGGATATATATATATAGGGGTTGAGGGAAAAGTATCGTGTACGTACTCACTGTTTGGTCCACCCTCAGACTTTTCGAAGGTTTAGGTGGGTGTCGGAACCCTCGGGAGGCCAGCAGTTTTTATCCCTCAATATTTTATGACGGTAAATTGTACGATCCACAGACATCACTCTCGTTCTTCCGGGTATATATTCATTTATATTACCAGAGTTTTCCCCGTCTCTCCCTTTTCCGATCTTCGGTAAACGACTCTCCTCCGACTACATAGTTCGGCCGGACGAATTTCAGTCCGGTCCAGTCAATTTGCAACCACCAAGGGGATCCTCTTTCGTTCGCGATTACACTGTGGAAAAAGTGATTCTCGAGGTAATTCAGGAAATAAATCCCGAGATAAACATTGATTTGTCAAAAAGAAAGGATTTTTTTCATCGAATGAATAATTAGTAACAATGTGATTTAGAAATTATTGTTCACCATCGGATAGAAGTTTGAACCAGTAATTTCAACATTAGATACTTGCTAATATCGATGAAACATCTCCAAGTTCGTCAGGAACTTGTATTCGCAGAATATTGATGGTTTACCGTACAATTTACGCTAGTGATTAATCGATGACGTCGATTAGAGTCATCAACGAATGTACGTAGTGTCGCGTCGTGCTCGAAACTAGATAGCTAATCGAATGTCACTTCTCCGTTCTAGGAATTTCTATGGACGCCGCTCACACCCGTGCTAGAATCTAGTTATATGGTCGGGGGAGAGAGCACATCGTCGTCGTTCTCGTCGTTTCACTATCGGACATTGGCACACTTGACGGCGATCCGTCCGATAAACGCGAGAGAGCTCGTGCCGCGATCGCCCCGCATGCACACCCCGTGGAGTTTCGATTTTCGATTCTGGTCACGAACGGTAGCAGCGAAATTATTCGAACACCGGCAATAACATTTCTCGGCCGAGGTGCGGGTTAGAGCTATGTCCTATATCCCCTCTGTATCTACGCACACATCTAGGTATATCTTGCGAAAGAGAGAGAGAGAGAACATTGCGAGAGATGATCTCTCTTTTCGACTACGTGCGGAAACGTAAAGCACTTCAGCGATGTCCAACGTAGAGAAAGCTCTTTTCCTCGTTTACCGTCATCCCGGCATCGATAACTGCCGCGTAACGGTACACTGAAATAGTCTGCCATGTTCTTGGTACACACTCAAAACGGAATATTTTCGTCATGGTTCGATGCATCGAAGAGGAATATACACGCAGCTTTCGTACGTTAATTACAGGAGCTAAAGCCAATTGAGGGACGATGCGCTTTCAGCAACGAACCCGGAATCGACGTAACCGTAACATCGCATGTAGCATTCAAAGCTGCTATCCGGCGGATGAAAATTCATGCCGGTTGCAAATATCGGAACTGCCCGCGCGATACATTCTGTGTTTATATGGCATAAACGTTCTACACTGAACTATATAGTATCGCCCCACGGTACTCAATTTTGTTTCTTTTTTATTAATCAATTATTAAATATTCCATAATTTTTCGATATTCTTTCAGAAAACTATAATTCTCCTTGGTCCCCGTTTTCGTCGTTCATCAGCTCTGTGATTTTCCTTAATTTTATGTAAAACGTACCAGAAATAATAAAAAATCTATATTCTTGTACTTTAACAGTTTCGATACATATATATATATATATAAACATGAAAGGCAACCAGGCTGTGCCCCAATAGCGAGCGGTGGAAGTTGAGACGCGCAGGGTGGAATCGTGTTTCTTATTGCGAACTGTGCCAACGAGGAAAGCACAGAGTTCCCAGGGTTGTTGCACAGCTGCAGCCGAGAGAACGTACTATACGTATCCGCGAAAGCAGGTCTCGCGAGCGCCTTCCTAATGATCACGTCGAATTACATCGGACAACGCGATACACCGCGCCCGTCGTCTATATCCCTCCACCCTCCTGCCCCACCTCGCTAGCTTTTGCTCTCTCACTAATTAAAGCACCGTGCAGCAGCCCGGGGAGATTCAATACCAAAGTTTCTTCCAGCTGGCAACTGGAAACTTGGTATAGGAGCGCATTGGCGCGTGAGATTTTAGGTTCTACGTTCCTTTGCCGTTGGTTGTACAGTACGGCCCAATCGCCCACCGGCCGATTCTCCGCCACGATGCGCTCATGACTCACCCACTACCCGTCCACCCGTTCTTCCACGCCCTGATGACTTCGTCCTTGAGGTATAATCTCGCTTTTCCTCCATCTATCGTCCGCGAATACCCCATCCTACGTCCAACGACCGTGTAAATCTCGTGAACTTTCTACTCGATACAACGACCCACTTGTAGGCACCATTTTACTAAGCCAGGTTTCCTTTATAGAGTTTCATTTCCGGAGAAGTAGGGCAAACCCTGCGCCATTGGTACTCTCGTTTTGAGCGAGGGAAGGACGAGGAAGACGGGGTTGAAGGAGGTGCTTTAGGAAGAACCAATAGGTACAATGCGATACGCGTAGCAATGCTGGCGAATTTCGTACACCGGCATCGACTTTATGACACCGGCGTACCGCGTGGCATGCAAACCCTTCTGCTTTCATTACCGACACGCCACCCTGACTATTAAACAGGAACATCCCAATCCTTTCGCAATAGGCGTATCTCCCTCTCTCTCTCGTTTTCGTGCTCTCTCTTGTGCTCTTCGTACTCGAGACTCTCGAGGAATTCGGTTCCTGGGCGAATCCGCTGCTTTATACTTAGGATGCTCGTTGTATAGGGCGTAAGAGTCGGAGACCGTGAGGATGTTGGTGTTTCCAGCAACCTCTGCTGCAGTATTCGAGCTACAGTCACCGAGTTTTCCTATTGCAAGGCCACCCCTGCTCCGTCTCTATTCTGGCATGGATATCCCTCTCCGCGCTTCGGGCAGAATCTTGCCATCTAGCTTCAGCGTCTTCAACCTACCTAGAGAACGCCCGTACTTCGAATCTATGCCACGTTCTCTCCCTCTCTCTTTTCCCTCGTTCTTATACCCCCCAGGGACAGGGTGGATAAAGCGAAATAACCGAAACAACGTTTGGAAAAGGGCCGTACGCCGTTAGAGGATGCAGCCACCCGCTGGCACGGAATCGCGCGCTCTCACCAGTTCTACGGCCAACCTATACCACCTTTCTACGACTCTGCGAGAGTAGCACGACCCTTGAACTCCCGTAAAGTCTAACGAGAGAGATTAGTGTCGGTATTTAGAGAAGAACGGAAGAGAGGCGAGATACATGCAATGAGGATTTTGCGGGGCTCAACCCCCTGACCTCGTTGGTGTAGCAAATAGTGGGGGAGGAGGTCGTTTCAAAAATTGAACGAAAGAAGAGGATAGGATACGAAAATACCAATGAAGGGAGTGAGGAGGTGCCTGGATGATTGCGAGATGGCACAGCATCTAATCCAAAAAGCTCGAGAGTGGGGGGACGGGGGATGAGCCACTGCATCAAAGGGAAGAACTCTCACGGGCACGTCTCGTTCCAGTTTGGCTACCAATCCCCAGAGTCTCGGCCGTGTCTTAAGAGAGGGTGAAACTGATGGTTATGTGTATCATTATGGGTGGGTTCGCGTGTAATCAGCTCGGGCCGCGAAGACCTTCCTCCTCATTCTCACGTCACGAAAAGTAACCGCTAACGGCGTAGACTTTGGAGCGCGGAAGCAAGCCGTCACTGGCTCTTACCCTATTCTCTACGTCGCGTCTCTTGGATCACTCGTGACTCGACTAGACGAAAGCGTTCGCGTCTACCCGCGTCTATTCAGGTCTTTCCTCACTAAAGGCACGAGACTTTCGGCGAATACCTTCAGAGTCTCGAGGCTTGATTAAGCCTCTGGCAAGATGGTGATGATGATGTCGCGGAGGAAACCCTGGTGCATTTCCCATTTTCATCGCATAGCTCTTTCTTTGCCTCGATCCTCCACGGGTCACGACCCTGCAACCTTTCCTTTAATCATTCGTCGCTGAGTTCGCGCGTTTCGTCGTGCACGGAATACTCTACATACGCGTATGGTTTTGCACACACGCTCGCTAATGTGGCATGAATTTCATTCCGGCAAAAGCTCCGCCAACGACCGACTTTTCATCGTTTTCCATGATTGTCGAGACCTATTTTTGTACCTACGTACTACGGTTTTTTATTTTTGTTTACTCTCATAAGTTGTTCTGTCTACGCTGGATTCTGAATTATAAGGAGATCTTTTCTAGGACCGTTGATGAGCTACCAAGGTACTCGAGAAATTCGAAAAAACTATGTATCGACGTAACTCGAGTGCAGTGTCACTTCCCGACGGGTATGCACGACCGCGATATGCACATCGAAAGTTCTAGCGTATGTACGCAAAGTGGGTAGCACGGTCGAGTCGCGGTCTGATGTGACGTCAAGGTACGAGGGTTGGCGTGTTGGCTGACTCGACCAGCGAGATCCAAGAGAGCTGAAAGGTTTGATCGTACATGGCTGGTGACGCGTCTCTCTCTCTTTCTCTCTCTCTCTCTTGGTGCACTCGCTGCGCTCTACTTTCTAGTGAGTACTCGACCTCTATGATAAGCACCGGTGGAGTACTAGTCTACCACTAGACTCTGTACATGACTGGCCAACGCTGTATCGAACTTAATTATCGTGCGAAGGGAAGGAACTGAGGACGTAGGTACGCGACGAAAGTATTGAAAAGAGAAAAGTCCTCACCATGAAGGAAGCAACGAGACGTGGTTGTCGTTACGTCCTGGCATCAATCTGAAACAAATAATCAATGGAATTTGTCGATAGATGAAGAAAGGAATTATTTATATCGAACTATTAAATTTGAAACTTGCCCGCATATTTAAATACATAGGTATACAGACCATGAAGAGAAAATGTGGCGAAAGACTTTTCAAGCGAGGCGGTCGGGCGAACTCGTTGCCTCACTCGAGTCGTCGACAAGTCAAAATGAGAAAAGAGAAAGAGCCGTGCAAGATTTTCTGAAGAGGGGGATGATGAAAGAGAAGCAAACGAGCGAATGCGCTAGAGAATTCACAGGGTAGAAGTAGTATAAGTACTCGGAGGGAGAGAGAATGAGAGAGGGAGAGAGATAGATAGACCTCGACTTTTAATCCAGCCTCACTCTCGCTCCCTCTCGCAAACGTCGTACAGTGTGTCAACCCCCGTTTCCCACGTCGTGTATATATATAAGCCTTGACCTTATTTTCCCCAATGCGTTTGTAGCCTGGACAACTCGTTTCAAACGGAACTGTCGCGGAGACTCGACAAAGTTACACTCTTCTCTCGAGACTTGGGTGGAAAACGTACTACAATATCACGCTCCGGCTTTTTTTCTGCATCGACGCTAGGTTGTGAATCGCGAGTTGGCCCCCTTTCGGCCCGAGGAAAATCTAGCGCATGCACTTCCGGTCGAAGCTGTCTGAGACCGCGATGAGAAACGTTGTGCAGCCTTCCATACGTTCAAAGGAAAATGTGATACAAAGAAGAAATGAGATTTCATCCAAGGGGTCGCGTGTATCTCGGTTTATTCATCGTTACCGCATCGCGAGTCGGATTCATCCGTCGCTCGAATTTTTTTTTCTGTCGAACAAATTATTGTGTGAATTTTGAAAACAAAATTACGAGTTTATTAAAAAGTTCTAATAAGTCAATTATTTTTTTGTTACAGAGAGATGCTCTGAACCTTGAACCAAGCAACGTTGCCAATTGCGTTTCTAAAGGAAAGTCAGAGGTAAGTTTCTAAGTTGTGCATGTTGTTGACCGTTTTTTTTTTTTTTTTTTTTTTTTTTTTTTTTTTTTTTTTTTTGTAAAAAAGATGTCGACAGAATTTTATTCTATTTTCGAATCGCCACACGCATACACGGTGAAAAACGCAGACGAGTCGTACTCGACGTCCCTTTCACCCTCGCGAATATTCCCCACGTTTAATTGAAGCGTAAAGTCGTTCTGTCCTCGTGAAACTTCGATTCGAAGCCTCCCCGTCGACAAAGCCAATTTCAACTTTTTTCCAAACTCTTTTCGATGGTTTTTTCCGCGTTGCGGGACGTTCCGACGCGGTCGGACAGTTGCCTGAAAAAAAAAAACATATCTGCTATACTCCCACGTTTCGAGGCCCACCGAACACTTTCTAACATTTCGAACGAAAAATGCCCATCGAACCGACACAGCTCGCAGCCGCGATCTATCGATAACGAATACCGTACGCGTGCAAAAGTTTCTCTCGTTTCATCTCACTCCTACGTTTTTTTGTTTTTTTTTCCTCGAGTTCGATTATTATTTTATTTTTTACGGCAATCGACTCGATAAATGGCTCCGTTTATATTTGGCTCTCTAGCGACGGCCGAACGGCCAAATATTGGTGACAGGTTGCGCGCACACTGCGAGTTGAGTAAAAAGGAAAAATTTCAGAAAAATGTTGCTTATATTTGTTCGTAGCACTTTGATTGCCGCAACCACATCAGAGTCATCCAGCCGATGGGCGATGGCAATCGTCTCTACATGTGCGGCACCAACGCTCATTCCCCCAAGGATTGGGTCATTTACGTGAGTACATCGTTCTACCCGCTAGACAATATTAATTTATACGATCGATACAAGATGATTCATTTTGCGAAAAGAAGAAAAATATCGTGACAGAAAAGAATGGCCACCATCGGGCTAAAAACCCCATAATGGGCAGGCTACGCGCTGTTTTACTCAATATCCACGGGACTGTTGGATCCCCCTGTAAAACACCGGGGCTCAAGTACCCGTGTAACGATTCCACGTGGATGTGCACGACGTTCGAATGTATGGCTTACGTGATGTCGAACATTATACGAGTCCCCGGTGCGCCGTATAACCGCGGATCCGCGAAACGACCGCGCAGTTATTTTTTGTCATTTCGTTTCTTCCCTTCGGCAAAGATCCACGGCACGTACCACTTGCCAAAAACATTTACGAATGTTAATTTGCCCACGATTCCGATTAACATATAATTCTCATCGTTGCCAAATTTATTTTCAATTAAACCGTAACGATATGATTTTTGCCCACATATTTGTATTCGGAATGAAATCGCGTTTATCTTTTATCTCGTTATACGTTAATGTGCGAACAAAGAACAATTGTGTTCCACAACAGAGCAATCTGACTCACTTGCCACGACACGAGTTCGTGCCAGGAGTCGGTATGGGCATAGCCAAGTGTCCTTACGATCCTGCTGACAATTCGACCGCTGTCTGGGTCGAGAAGGGCAATCCTGGCGATCTGCCGGCACTTTACTCCGGCACAAACGCCGAGTTCACCAAAGCGGATACAGTCATATTTCGCACGGATCTTTACAATCTGACCATCGGACGCAAAGCCTACAGCTTCAAGAGGACACTCAAGTACGACTCCAAATGGTTGGACAGTAAGTACCTTCGATCAGGAGAAAAAAGAACGAAAACTATGTACCTAGTCTCCTTTCTCCGTGTCTATTTGGACGAACAATTTCCTATCCTTGAAATCCTCTCGTCTTCTTTCAACAGCCGATTATTATTTACTCGGCGCAGCCGAGTGCACTCGTACGATGAAAAATAAGCCTCTTTGAGACCCTCAACGTGGAGCTCGATGGAACGACCCCCCTCGGAACGATTTTGCCGACGAACAATGAAAGCGAACGTCCATTAGGCGTGCAAAAGTTTTGATAGGAAGACCCTTTGCAACCTCCTCATCCCCCATAGTTACTCGAAAGTTAAAGACCCTAAAGAAGCATCCATGCGTCGAAGCCTCGCCACTTCCTATCTTTCTCTTACCGTCACCCCGTCCTCCCTAAAACCTCTTGTACAACGGTACGTTACTTTGAAGTATCATTCGAGAAATTATACGCTCCGGAAGCTTCGTGACGCGGTTTAAGAAGAACTTCCGCATCGACTTACGAACATCCAACTCTCGGCTCGCGCTGATCGCAAGAAACCCTAATTTTAGAGCTAATATCGGAAAGCGGAGCACCAAATTGGTGATAAAAAGATAATTTCTTTTTCGTCTCAGCAGCGATCTAGCGCCAAGTATGAAAATGCACTTTCGAGTAACATATTGATTAAAATATTTATAAAAAAAAAACACTTCTGTGCTTTTCATCCCCTGTCGTAAAATTCCTACTTGAACAATGAACAAAAGACGAAAAGCCTCGTATTCGCCCGCCCGGTTGTTTTCCCTTCGCCCAAACGTTTTTGGGAGTAGTTATTCGCGCGATACGTATAAAGCGTTGAAAAACAAATTGCCGGGGTTGAAACGGGGCAGGAGGAGGAGGGGATGAACGCGAATCGGTCAATATGCGCCCATCGAGTCGGCAAACGTATTAACGTTAACTGCTGGGGATGGGCCGAAGGTGTACCGGCATCAAACGTCGCACTCATGGAGTTTCACGGAGAGAGATCGACGAGCGTACGGGGTAATAAAATAACGCCCCCTGCGTTCCACGCCTCTCAACGCCGCGACGACGTTTTCGAAGTAAACGTTCCACGTTTGAAGCAAGCCTGTCGAGCGGCTGCGAAGAACTTCAACTCGAACAGCCCTACCCTAGTCGCATAGTTGAAACAGCCCTCCCCCCCAGTCGCGACTCTTCGTGTCAGAAGGGGTTGAAACTCGCAGCGCGCACCTTGCGCTACTTCGACCCCTCCTGAAGGAATTTCTATCCCGAAGGTTTATTCCCGCGGCCCGCGAGACTCTGCAGTAACGCGAAGACCAGTTAGGGGGGTAGCGCGGGTCTGGTGTGTCCGTCTCTTCGCGAAACACGTCAACCCTCTCTCGCGATCCTAAGATACTCGAATGCTTCCGTTTATTAATTCACCCTTCTCGGACTCGCGAATGTTCTATCTCGCGTATATCCATACGTAAGTGGTTTTTATTCGCGAATCGTCTCATTAATTATTAATCGCGGCACGAAACTGTCGACCGTGAGTCGAAATATGCAACCACGAAATTGTATAAAGGGCGAGCTATGTATCGATCTTGAAAACGGATAACTGTGGAATCTTGGGGGGATGGCGCAGGAGGGGTAAAAGTTAGTTTAAGCTTGATGGATCGAAGGTCGCTATCTAACCCCTCTGGTGCTCTTTCTCGCTTTAAGGGGGACGTTCGCCGACGCATCCGAAAACCTCGTAGCTATTCGGCCGGGCGCGCGCGTCTCGCGTGCCTTCTCTCCCCGTTCCAGGGCCCTTTAGCGCCCTCGGGATGCATGATTAGCCATTTGTTTCGTCGTTTAATTCGCACGGCCGTATAGTAACCCCTCCGGATCTCTATCTCTGTCTCACTTTTCTCTCGCTCTCTCCTGCCATCAAGAGCCATTCTTTCCATCGAGTTTGTCTATTAGCAGAGGCGTTGATTAAACACCCGCGAGGGAAAGTGGAGGACTGAAACTCAAGAGACGGATCGCGTCACGTGCCTCGCCCTGTCAGAGTTTAAAGTAGTCGCAACGAGGGCCGATAGAAAGCGACGTTGCTATATAGCCAAGTACGAGAGAGGTGGGTAAACGTTAGGGGGTGTAACAAAAGTTGCCACGGGGTGAAGTTGAATCGGTGATTAACCAGACGCGAAGAATTATCTCGAAGAGATGTATTAATTTGTCGAGTATCATTTCCCTCCGAGAGGAATTTAATTTTGTAGTTTTCCGTTAGAAAAAAAAAAGACGAACCTCGAGTCGGACGACCGGGTCGATTTTCTTGGAACGACGCGCACCATACCGTGCTTCTGTACCGGATGATACGACGGACGGGCGATCGTTTTGGGCGAGTCCATTCGGTTTCGAAATTATTAACGCTTTTATCGTCGTAACGCGAAATGGCGAGAGAAAGAGAGGGAAAGAAAGAGAGAGAGAGAGAGAGTCGTTAAGCTATTTTACGGTAGCTCCAGTCGTAAACCGACAAGTGGATGATCATTGAACTTGCGTTAAATTCAGGGTGGTCCGTGACCGCGGCGTGAGAGTTCTCCTTCTCGCTCTCTACCGGCCACCTCGTCTTTTCAGAGAGTTTTCTGCCCTCACCTATCGTGCACAACCTCAATGAAAACTCCAAAAGTCGTTGAAGTCTTCCCGTTCGACCATAGGAGCTTTTCATCGTTTATCGTCCACGTTCTCGCGCGCTTCCCTAGCCGGAGAAAAGCGCCGGTTTTACAGTTTTCTCATAGTTTCGCGGGGGTAAAAGCGCTTTGGAAACTTTACGAATGACACCGCGGCGACGAAAACTCACGAGCTTCTAGGTCATATAACTCGCAATTTATCGGGGATTCTATTTCGATCGTTATCGTACATAGAGGGAGAAACGCGCGCTGGAATGTCAGTTCTACGACATATTTATCCGACGAGACGATCAAAGCCCCGTTTCTCCTTACAAAGCTGAAACAATATCTCCGCTCCTTCCCACCCATTCTCGTTCAAACCGATTCTTTACACTGACCAACGATGTCTAAAACGTTAAATTTTTTTCTTTTATTTCTATTTTCTCTCGTTCTCTCGTGCAGAACCGAACTTTGTCGGATCCTTTGACATCGGTGCCCATGTGTTCTTCTTCTTTCGCGAGACTGCCGTCGAGTACATAAATTGCGGCAAGAGCGTTTACTCGAGAGTCGCCAGAGTCTGCAAAAGAGACACCGGCGGAAAGAACATACTTTCGCAGAATTGGGCGACCTATCTCAAGGCACGATTGAACTGTTCGATACCGGGCGAGTTTCCGTTCTACTTCAATGAGATACGTGAGTATATTCGACACGAAAGAATCCTCGAAGAATGATTCGTGGGTCGTGCTACGTTGTCACATCGGTGATGACGGGATTCTCCTTTATAAATTTACGCACGACAACAATGTACCACGAATTAATCTTTTAATCGGCTAGCAAAATAAATCTCTGACTTTGACATTCCATCTCAGAGAGCATTTACAAGGTACCGGGCGATGACACACATTTCTACGGTACATTCACGACATCGACCAACGGTCTCATGGGTTCGGCCATTTGTTCGTTCCACATAGACGCGATACAGGAAGCCTTTCGTGGAAAATTCAAGGAACAGGCGACGAGCAGCAGCGCCTGGCTTCCGGTACTGTCGAACAAAGTACCGGAGCCAAGGCCGGGACAGTGCGTCAACGACACGGAAACCCTTCCAGACACCGTACTCAACTTCATAAGGTCTCATCCACTGATGGACTCGGCAATATCCCACGAGAACGAGAAACCCGTATTCTATAAACGTGATATCATGCTAACAAGACTGGTGGTCGACAAACTTCGCATAGACTTCGTTGGGATGGATCTCGACTATACCGTGTATTACGCCGGATCCAGTGAGTAAACCATTCGTCCACGATCCATCTCCCGGCACCCGTTCTCACTCGCTCTCGCCTCGAGTGTTTTCTCATTGCGTTCCGAGTATTAACCCCCGAGCCCCGTGCGATGAATCCACCCGATATTATCCCATGCTGGTATACACGACGTTTCCAACATATCCTCGTTCTACGTCATACCTATAGTATAACACCGGTGCATTGTACCGAGCCGATCATGATATTCGGTCGCTTCAATCTCGTCTTATAGGTGACGGTAGAGTGCATAAGGTCGTTCAATGGATCGACAATAACGGCGAGTCACAATCGATTCTATTGGACGTGTTCGACGTGACGCCAGGTGAGCCGATACAAGCCATGGAGATATCCAAGGAGCACAAGGCACTCTACGTTGCTTCCGATCATCGTATTAAACAGATCGATCTCGTTATGTGCTCGAGACGATACGACAACTGTCTTCGATGCGTTCACGATCCCTACTGTGGATGGGACAAGGACAGCAATACTTGCAAACCGTACACTCCTGGGTAAATACAACTTGTGATTTCGGTCATTGAATTATTTGTTTCGGTAATCACGACCATATTTTTCCCATGTAAGTGAAATATTATGTTAGTTGTGAATCTTATTGTCGATAATCGTTGATGAAAGAGTAAACATGTTTTCAACTTTCCCGTTGGCTTTCGTCTTTAAGAAACCGGGCGAGGGATGAAGTGCTGTATCGGATAAAATGGAAAGTCCCTCGAGTCGCTAACCGGGGCAAAAGCTCCGATAATGAATCGAGTTGATTCTTGTGTAAACGCTGGTCCATTTCCCTTTCCATCTTACCATCGTGCTAGATTTTCCTTGTGCACAATTCAGGTCACTTCGTTTCAACTTCTCTTGGCTCGAACAGATACCTGATTTTTCTTCAAATCCACCCAACGAGATTCTCGATAATTCGATTTCGCGGCGTTTTTCCTTCGACCTCTCTCCGGAGTTTATATTTTACGATCCGATAGAAAAACAGTAGTATCGCAGCACGATATCTCGTCGCCCTTGCTTATACCAACTTTCCTAGAGGGAGAAAAACTTATATTATTTTATTTGTATTAATATACTTATATATTATTTTATTATCTACGTTGTTTGCTTTGTTCGTCCCGCAGTCTTCTTCAAGATGTTTCGAACAGCACCGCGGACGTTTGCGACAGCAGCGTTGGAAAACGCAAGCTTGTCGTAACATGGGGCCAGTCGGTTCATCTTGGATGTTTCGTCAAGATGCCCGAGGTACTGGCGAATCAGGAGGTCAGATGGTACCATTATAGCAAGGAGAAGGGCAGATATCAGATTGCGTACAAGTACGGTGCCGGGGGCGACAAGTTTATCGAGACCTCCGAGAAGGGTCTCGTGATTGTCGGTGTAAATGAGCAAGACGCTGGAAGGTACGATTGTTGGCTAGGAGGTGCCCTATTATGCTCTTACAACATCACCGTGGACGCTCACAGGTGCTCGGCACCTGCCAAGTCAAACGACTATCAGAAAATTTACTCGGACTGGTGTCACGAGTTTGAGAAATACAAGTCGGCTATGAAGAGCTGGGAACGCAAACAAGCGGTAAGTACAAATTGTGTCTGTCTTCCTTTATTTTAGTTTTAGCTCGTTCAAACAAATTCCAGAGTCGAGTCTTCTAAGTACTTTGAAAAATCCATCGTTTTTTTTCTAAAGATCGATTTTGTTTACAATTTCAATTTATCGAAGAAGAGAACAAGACGAATTGTTCAAACGGAGATATCTGAATACGGAAATCATCCGTTGTTCTGTTGCAGCAATGCGCCTCGAGGCAAAACGACAGCAATCAGAATCTCCACACGAACGAGGTGTATGGTACACCGTTAGTGTGATGGACTCGCGCGCTGGACCCTTTGTCAAGTAGAGATTACGACACGATGATCCGCATAAGCGTTCTACCGAGGAACAATGCATCGTCCCGTGGGATCTTTAAAAGCCTGCGGATCATCGTTGTACTCCTGTTAACGAGCCACTACCTCCTCTATCAAGACTGGATATCTTCGTCCATCGAGTGAACGTGAGACTTTTTATCGCGTGAAATCGTGAATATTCAAACGAAAAGTAACAACAACAACAAAAACACACACAATCGCAAATTAACTCGAAAAATAAACCCATTAATATCTGTTTCCTCTCGCGATGAAAAAAAGAAGAAAAAAAGAAAAAAAAAAACGAAAACGAAAAACAGTGCCACTGTGACTCTCTCCCGTCGCGCGAGTTCAGAGTTCGCGCCCGAAATATTTGTGTTCGTGAATTCGTCAAGCTCGTCGAACAAACAAAACTAAAACGAGAACGAAAAATCAAGTGGATGCTCCATTTTTTTTATCATTCACCCGAGATTATATATAGTGAGAAAAAAAAAACGTCGCACGGACACGCACGCACGTTAGCTTAATTTCTGCATAATATCCGCTTGCCTAAGATCCGCGTGGAGACGAGAAGACGAAATCCTAAGGATTCATCGACAGCTATTGCATGACAATTGAGAGTGGTATCGATACCTACGTAAACATTCAAATTATCATATATATATATATATACATACATACACATATGTATATGTAATCAAGAGTAGGGGAGGTCATGACGCCATTCTGTGTACGGATTTATGTTCCCTAAAGAAGAATTTAAAAAAACAAAGAATAGAGAGAATGAAAAGAAGGAATGGAAAAAAAAAGATAACGATGAGAAATTGGACTCCGATTGGGGTGTTCTTTTTCGCGATTTGTAAATAATATATAAATTTTACGTATTCGGGCTGTATCGAGAACGTCATAATTATCCGTTTGATTCCTCTTTTGCGTTAGAATTTTTCTTTCTTTTTCACATAGTTAAGTATTATACATATATATATATATAGATATATTCGCAAACGACGCTCGCGAATATAAAGATCTCGACGTTGTGGCGATTTCCCGCCGCGTCTTTCTCGGGCGAACGAAGGGTAATCTCCAATACATGATAGATTAATGCGAGGATAAAAAGTAGGAAGAAAAAAAATCGCGTAATTATTAAGCTCTGTACAAAAGATTTAACGAGGGTGAAGGAAGATGAAAATGCAGAAAAATGCTCGCCCTTACGACCGGGAGTAAGAAAAGAGAAAAAAAAGGGACAGGTGGAGGAGGACACGGTTAGACGATTTAATTTTTTACCACTTTCCACGTTTTTTGCGATAAACGTGAATTTTTTAAACTTCTGTCGAGCCTCGTTGAGGACGGACCACAACGAGCCGTTTTCAACGACCGCACGGGAGATTAGATGAAAAATATTTAAAGAAAGAATAGAGAGTGAAAAAAGACCGAGGAGATGAAGAAGAAAAAAACAAAAACAATTTTTAAAGCCAACTAACGGTTAACAAAAAAAAAATTAGTGCGAGACCCTCTAGCCCATAGGCGTAATAATTGACAATGCGAAGGAGGAAGTAAAAAAAGCAAACGACGACGAAGAGAAGGCGAAGAAACTAATCCTCGAGTAATGTACTTGCTATGAGCTTCGACAAGTATTGAATTAGTATTATATGAATTTAAGTAATAAGAGCAGAGTTAAAAGAAAACGTTAGGGGTCCTTCGCCCCGCGCAGCAACACAGAGACGATTAATAAATTATTAATAATCGCAGAGTTCTACATACCTCGCGAACTCGACACGTTTTATTTTTTCGCCTCCCGGGTCTCGACGGATTTTTCATCGCCGATTACAATAATTTGTAATCACAGCGACGAAGGAAATCCTTTATTTATTATTATTATTTTTTAATTACTGAGTTATTCATTTTTCCAGCATTAGCATTAAAAATTGGACAATCGGGGAATACGATTTCTTTTTTCACAAACGATTAAGGTTTGTTTTTGTTTCTTTCTATTTCTGTACGACGTCAAAGCGAGACTCACGAATCTGTGGAGACCCGAAAGTCACAGATGTCTCTCGATCGTTTCTCGACAGATTCAAAACGGGAAGATCGTAGTTCGAGTGCGCGAAGCATGAGAAGAAGAAGAGATTAAGAGAGAATCACACATTCATCTACCTATCATACGAGTACGAAACGCTATATATACATATATATATATATATATATATATGTATGTATATATATATACAAATAAATCAATAAAATATATATATATGTATATACGAGAGTAGAAGGGCTGGTAGGTGGGAGGCGAGCGTATAGAGTTAAGAATAAGAAATAGTAAAGGTGTATATGATCTTTTGGCAGAGATCGCGAGGCGAAGATCGGCGCGAAACCATACGAGAACTGTAAGAGGAACAGAAAAAGAAATCAACCTCGTTCTCGTCGAACTTCGCCACCGCGAACTCCGGAAAGTCGACAGTGATTACGGAAAGCAATCTAAGACGAACCTAATGTTGTTAGACATATTATTTGTAAGATTATCATGTAATGTATATGTTAAACGATCTTTCATTATTATCATTTCTTTTTAATAAATATTTTTATTTTCTTGCGAGTATGGTTGACACGGCGAAACTCTCCTCCGACGCTATCGCAATATTAGAGAAAAAGATTAAAGAACAAAAAAAATCATATATTAAAATCGAATGTTTCATTGTGTGGCTCATTTCTTCGTAGATGCATGAAAATTAAACCGTTTTATTAGTTTTTTTATTATTTTTGTTTTTCTTTAATTTCATTTTACTTCCCACTATCGCGACGTTTGCGAGCGATATTTTTTTCCTTCTCGCAAACGGACAAAACGAGACACGAAAGACGTGTCAAAGTGCGACACGAGTTTTCGTCGCGTCAACCGCGGGGAGGCCGAGGTAAGACTATCATGAATAAACAATTTTAAAAAGCGATAAAATTGCGCATTCATTAATATTGTCATTTAGTAATTATTGTTATTATTATTGCTGACATTTTTTATGTTAATTATTATCGATAGGACGAAGGATGAGAGAGGATGATAAAACGACAAATTGAATAACGTATCACGCATTAAATCACTTAGAAAGTAACAGCTAATGACTGCCGATCTTTCCGACTCTCGTCTTTGCTTCGCGGTTTATGTTTTTTTTTCATTTGCCTCTCCCATTATCTCTTCGGTCGCGTATATCTCTATACCCGTCCTATCTAGAACTCTTTTCTTCCATCAGTCTTCTTTTTTTTCGCTCAACCATTCATTCGTTCTTCCTGAATTACGATTCTGAGACTCCCGAGGGCGTGACTGAGGTGGTTTACCGCTCAACTGGAAAGCCTCGTGACACAGATACGAATGAGGCGGTCGCGAGCTCGAGACTAATAATCCATTCATCTCGTAGAAACTCATTGTTCCTCTTCTCACCCCCATCCACCCTCGCCCCCTGGGCCCATTCTTTTTTTCTTTCTTTTTCTTCTTATTCTCGCTATTTCTAACCTCTCGACTCTGCTGCTTTCCATTATTATCATATCTTCATGGCATTGCGGTGCCACTACTCGCACGTGTCGAGGATGATCGTTTCTAGGAAACGAAACATCCCCTTGATTTATGCAACCGTATTGGAAAGTTTATTTTTTGCTCTACTATTCGCCTTCGCGCTCATTTTTCGGATATAATCACACAAGGGAGTCGAGTTCCATAGTCTACGAAAGACTAATTCGAATTCACCGCTCCGGAAAAAAGTAGATTTTCTTTTTGTTTTTTTGTTTACTTATTTCACTAATTACTTTTCATCGAACGCATTCTCATCATAGCGAATCTTCTTCCTACAATTCTCACGATCGAAAAAGAAAATGTTTCGATTTTGAGGTAAAATGAGATAGTGAAAAATTAGAAGAGCCCTCTTTAGGATAATTCGCGAAAACTGCACGACCTACAGACCTAATCATCCGATCGCTATTTTTATCAAAACGAGAAAAACAAAATAAAAAAATATTCACGGAGACGATGAAAAGAGACACATGTTAAAAAAGAGAAGAAACGAAAAAAAAAACCTTTAACAGTTATTCATTGTTCACTATTGCTATAATAAAGTTTTGCTTTGATAAACGAACCCGATCGATTGTCACAATTATTTCGAGAACCAGGAATCTTCCCGACACTGACGAAATATGGAGTACGAAACGCTCGAAGAATATTAGAAACGAGTTTTTAATCCAAAGGTAAGTGATATTTATTTATTAATTGCGTATTAATAAATTACATATTAAAAGCTCCCAGGGTCACGGAAGATTATATAAGTAATATAAATTCATGAGTCGATATATACCTATTATTTACACCTATCTTATCATTAAATTTTCAATACGCGAAATAGACGATACACCGAACGATCAAAAGGGTATAAAACCCGATATAAAAGCTTGATGCCCAACTAGGAAAACGAGGCCCATGAGGTGTTTTTTTTACCTTTACACCATTCTTGCTCAGCAATCGAATCGATTGGCCCTCGGTCATCCATAACTTAAGCCATCTCGATACTCTCGACGGGGATCGGCACGGAAACGGAAGTTTTACTGGTGAGCGGCAGTCTCTCTCTCTCTCTCTCTCTCTCTCTCTCTCTCTCTCTCTCGCTCGCTCGCTCGGAAATAAATGATTCAAACTCTGTACGGGCAAACGAACTACATTTTCGATACTTTTCTATAGACAAGCGGGCGCCGATCGACACTATGCACCGTGACTACGTCGATTCACGGCATATTTATTATGTATATAGACAATGTGTGACGTCACCGATTCAGAGCCAACTACCTAGAGCAACAGTACATCCATCGGGGTCATAGCTCGAAACTTTTTTTTACCATTCGTAACTCTGACGTCATTGGTGATAACGTCACGAGCCGATATGTCAGTGGGACGTTGACTCTTTCGCAACTTCAAAGATATGACGTCGCGCATTCATCCGTGACGCTAGCTTGCATAATACAACCCCTGTCCGGTACGTTATCCGGTCTATAGAACCTCGATGAAGGTCTCTCTCTCGCTTTCTCGCTACAAGCAAAGGTTAACGGAACGTAGTTTATGACGTCAAATCGTCAAATAGGCGAATAAAATTCTACGTATTATATTTTTGATTACAGATCAAAAATTACATTAAAAATATTGATGATTTATAACCGAAGATTTTCATGGGATAAAATAATTACGACAGGAAAAACATGAAAAATCGAAAGTTGAGTTGTGTCGAAATAAAAAGTTGTAAATTACGAACGTCGAGGCAGCTGCGATATTACGTTTTGTCGACTGTTGGCGAGTTGTATACCCGGAGGGTGTATGAAATGCCGATACAATCGTCCAAATGGCCCAAGTTTTAATGGACTCCGGGGTCATTGCGTTTTAATTAAGTCTTAAACACTCGACGTCGCTGAATGTGAAAAATTATACATATATTAACGTGCAACGGATTTTGTTCCCAATGGTTTCGTCATCGTCGTAGGCTCGATGCGAGAGGCGAGATTACGCGCGAAAGTGACCTGTCGTTCTGCTACTTTATCAATTGTCGTCGACTGTACTTGCATAAGGTCACATTGAATTTTTCATTTTCCTCGAGTCTACGTGCTGTCTCTAAACCCGCTCGATAAAATTACGCGATACACGAAAAAGCTTCCAGTGTTAATTTGAGAGACGACCCATGACAATCGTCGTACTGATTAATACCCCGATGAAAAGCTTCACCTTGGTAGGACGCAGCGGAATTAATTGATCGATCTCTCGAGCGGGAACGTCGTGAAGAGTCTGCAGCACGATCCGATCTATTATTCCGAAATTAACGAGTCTACTTTTATTCCGTCATCGTCTCGTCGACATGAAAGTTTTAATTCGTGCTGCGAGAACGATGGCTCCGAGACTTGACGCGGACGGGAAAGAGGCGAGATACAAACTTCTCGTTAAACCGAGCTCGCAAAGATGTTCATTAACCGCGAAATGTTCTTTTATCTCGCGTCACACAGCGCGTCGCCTTCGTTCCCATTTTTTTGTATTTTCTTTTTTACATTTTTTTTTTAAGAGCGCAAAAAGAGTCCGTTTCTGCGGTAATGTGAATTTTTGCGCGCACGAGGAAATAGAAATAAGGATATGTCCGACACGTGTGTGTATGTCCCACTAATTAAATTTCCGCAACGCTAACTTCGCCTTCGTCGCGCCATACAGAATATATATATATATATATATTCTGTATGGCGTATTGTACTGTATGGCTGTATTATGTATGTATATATATATACGTACGTGTATATAACTGTATAATGTCCAATGTCCGTAGAATAGTACGTTATAAGTAAGGTTCGTACGAGTCCGACCATAAAAAAAAAAAAAATTTCAACCGAGGAGCCAAGCTGCACGAACGAGGCGGTCAAAGATTTTCCTCCGCTGCATCCATGATGTTGTTCATACTAAAAACATAACTGCACCGATAAATATTTGTATACAAGCAAATAAATTTATTAAAACCAAATACACTCGGAATCTTGAACGAAAATATGATTTTATTAATATTTTCGTGAGAATTTTTAAAAATTTTAAGATTGTTAGGAGTCAGTGACACGGAGAACGAGATATAAAGATCATCAAAGCTCGGTAACGAAACGAAAGCTTCATGATTATTTCATAGTTACAGGAAAGGGTTGAAAGGGAATTGAATAAATTTTCAGCGCGTTCTCTTTCGCTCCCTCCACCCTCCTAGTTCACTGGCTGTGTACTGTGGCACTTTTCCCCCGACTAGGGAATCCGTGACTCGCAGGGTCTTCGTCAAACACGCTTATACTCATAGAGAAAATGTACTAGTATCAAATATAGTAATATATGTGAACCTCTGCATATATATATATGTATATATGGGAAGAGGAGATGCTGCGGAAAATGTAGCAACGGTGTCACGCTGTTTTGTTGCTCGTCGTCTCTCTATACCGGCATGCAACACATATCCCTTTGGTGCACAGGCTATGAATAAAGGATCGTGTACGCGTATATAGTTATAGACATATACGTCGTTACACCAGTATATATATATATGTGTGTGTGTCTCGGTATGTACACATACATATAGCTGGCTACAACTTATATTTCCATAAACGTTCACTTCGGGGCAAACGTAGCATAACAGCGGCTATCTTGCACGTTCTGCCCACCTCTCTCTCTCTCTCTCTCTCTCTCTTTGCCTCACACGACTATATCGCACTCTAACGTAGACCTTTCATTTTCATCGAATTAATTTACTCGTATCAATTTACGAGATATCATACCGCTACTCACGATCATCGATCGCTCGGCCACCTGCGACTTAGTGAGTTCCCTCGTAACACGGTAGTCCCTCGTTCGCTTATTTTATCAAGATCTCACGGTATAATCGCCCTTTAGAATGAAACAGAATTTCCGTGGAAGGAGAATATAAGTACTTTTTTTTGGACGTATCGGAGCAATAAAGAAATACTCGCGGGCGATCGGTATTTACAGGGTTACATATATTTTTTTATACTCGTATTTTACCAAGCACCCATGTGTTTGTTCGAGTTTGTAGGGTAGAATATATACGTATATATAAGATATATACGTGTATAGTGAGCAAAAGGGCGAGGCGAACGGAGATTTGCCGATTGGTATCATTTGCATTTAACGGCCGACCGTTAAAAGGACTCTAAGGCCCGTGTAAATTATTGTACCGGAATACGTTTTTTTTTCTTCCTTTCTCTTTCTCCTTTCTTTTTTTTTCTTCCCTCCAAGCTCCCTCTTTCGAACTCCTTCCAGTAACTCTTTTCCCATTCGCGCCGCGACGATTGTTTTCCACCACGTTCGCGGTACTTCAGCCCCGTGGACTCGGTCCGCGTAACGAGGCGACGTCAACGGTTGAAGACTGAGAAACGAACTGGCTTCGAAGTGTGCACGCACGTATACAAGTGCGCGCCCCGTTTGCGCTCATTAAACTCGTTGAAAGTGTCGTAAATTAGTTATTTACGATGTTATGATAATGCCGAGACGCTAGTCGCGAGAGATTTCCCCCTTTTTTTTGTTTCGTTTCTTTTTTTGTTGCCTCGTTAGTCGTGTCGTTTCGTCTAGGAATACATACGGGCGTTATTGGTCCAATGGAGCATTTGCCGTTTCTCGGTATCGAGAATAAATCCGGGTGGTTCGCGTATTTCCGTTTTGCGGAAATATGTAAAAAGTTCGTGAGAATAGGAAAAAAAAAACGAGAATGGAAGGGAGAAACTAAGAATCGTTACCGTATGCGAATATTTCGTCTCGCCGGTATCGACATTTTTCATTTACATTATTCTTATCTTCTTTGTCACTAGTCCTGTACCTATACGAGTTTTATCAATCGTGGGAAATTTTCTGATGGAAATTTTATCCGCGGATAAAAAAAAAAAAAGTACGGGACGAGGACTCTATCGGTCTGGATTATATATTATTTTTCATGCGAAACAGCTTAAAGAAGAAAAAAATATATAAAAACATTTTTTTCGGAGGTGGAATATTTAAACGCTTCGATTTTTTCGAGCGCATGGCTATTGCCTACTTTATGTACACTTGCACACACACCTATATATATATATATTTACTTATGAGTATTTTGAAGCGTAGAGGATTACGCGAAGCAAGTAGAGCGTCGACGGATCGGCGGATTTAATATCCGAGTGGAATCGATGAGGCGGCAAAGTTCTACGTTATTTATTCCCTTTTATTCTCCCCCGTCGCACCCTTATCGCATGTATTGCATACATACTCGACGAAATGTGCACCGTCGGGGCTCAGACCAGGTGGAGTGTGTACCGTGATGGCTTTTATCGAGTGTACGAGCTCCGGGAATTATTGACTGTTAGAAACTCATAAGCGCATCGTGATACGAACGAACGTGTAAAATTTCAGGTAGAAAAACGAATGACCTTGCGAAAATTGTCCACCCCGTGTTCTACAGGAAAATAGAACGCGCGATAAATATTTTCCACGTCGCTGTAATAACAATTTTTTGACGATGACTCTCGAGATCGACATTTTTACTCGTACGTAAAATAATAAAAAAGAAAAAAAAAAGAAGAAAAGTTGATCAGCCGATAAAACGTAATAATAATAAAAGTCATCGAAAATTTGGAACGATCGACTAACAATATGAACGATGATAAAAGTCCTCGTGGACGAACGCGAGTACGCGACGGTACTCTATCGAAATATTGCAAGAGCATCGATATATGGCTGATCGATGAATGGAAAATTCATTACGTACTCTGATTGAAATATCAAAGCGGCGCACATTTTGCTTTATAAAATATCGAATGATATTGTTCGACGCTGGCCCGCGATACGAACTAGAGGCTGTGATGAATGTCTACGTATACACGCGATCCGTATCGAGGGAATTGCTAAAACGGACCTAGAGCAGCGCATAAACAAAAATTTCTGCGTGTTATCTTTACCCTACGTACATATATATATATATATATATATATATATATATATATATATATATATATACACATGTATATATATATCTTAGTTTGATGATGCTGGGCGTAGGATCGCGCGCGATCGTTCATTATATTCGATTTTGCTCGCGAGATCGGGAAAACAGCATGGCGAGTGCCGATAAATGCTGCCAAGCGTATGTAGTGGCAATGCCGAGCGGCCGAGCGCGTTATCGAAATGCAATTTATCCGCGTAATACACCTGGACGTTATGGAGAGGGGGAGGTTGTGTCGTTTATAAAAGCTGAGCGTGTAATGGAGTCGTATATTAAATCGATTGGACAACGCGTATATACGTACCGTGCATAAATGTGTCGATATATTTTCCGAATCGCGTTATAAGGCAAAATGACTCCATTATTACGCGAACACCTGAGGCACAGATTATATTTCGGGGATGAGAATCTTTTATTGCTTTTCCGAGTCGTCCTTTTAATCGATTAATATTTCACGTATCGTCGAACGAATTTCTTCAAGCGTCGAGTCGAGAGAGCGTCGTTCCTTCGATCTCGTCCCCAAAACCATCGAAAATTAGCACTCGCGTGAAATATCCTGCGAGCTCTCGACTCTCTTTCCACTTTCTCATTCCCCATGTCGCCTTGTCGGGATCCTTAGAACACACATTTTTAACCTCGTAAATGAGTAACGAGATTGTCGGATAAGAGTGACGCGTCATTTTTCCTTCGGTTAAACTTTAGGCCCCCTGTGACTCTCGAGGGATGCAGGAGAGAGAGAACGTTTAAAAATGTATTCCGGACGGTAATTCGAACTGACGGAGGATATGGTTAAACTTTTATTTTTGTGCTTGTTGTTGTTTTTTTTGTTCTTTTTTTTCCACCTGGCAACAAGTGTAAGCGATAGTACGCGATACACGTTCCGGTTCATGGGCGAGAACCGCGTACCCCACGGGACGCGTATAATACGAGCGTACCAGGCAGCGAAGAATATCATCATGTCCAACGACTGAGGCATAAATCGGGTACGAATCATGTACACTGTGTACAACAACATCCGACATGAACGCGTCAGATGGGACGGGGTGGAGATGCGCTCACGTAGGGCTGTACCTATAGGCGTAAGCACGGAACCGTTAAATTCTTTAGGTGGCTCTTTTATGATCCACCGCGTGCATGACCGCGCAACACAATTTTTGTTCGCTTTCTATCCGTACACGCCATGAAAATCCTATAGACCTTACAACTCGTATATCCATATATATATATACGTAGAGGATGATTCAGGATCCGACCCCTAAAGTCCCGTTAAACCTCGTCCAGAATCTGATTGGGAATGGATATAAAATTCCAAGTTTTCCATATCCTGTATTTCATCGGCTCGTTAGCTCTCATTTGAAAGTATAAAATTTATCGACGTCTCCGATACGTCGACGGTAGGAACAAAAGGAATATGGCAGATGGGATAAATCGAACGGCGATGCGAGACGGAAAGACGAATAATGATGATAATAATAATAATAATGAAAATAATCAGAAGCAATAAAATATCATGCAGATTGCGTTGACGTTTCAGCCATTTTAAGAAAATGTGTGCTAAAGTACTTCGGTAGGCGAGAAAATATATCGTTGCTATTAGGGGGATGAAAATGCACGGTGCGAATTATAGCGACGATAAAAAAAAGGAAAACGAAACGAGGAAAGAACAATAGGGTATAAAACGTGAGAAGGGAATTTGTAACGTGTTTCTTGTTCTTTGCAGCCGGTGAGATTTCATACTTCGCATCCCCTGTACAAAATACACACGCAGCGAGCGTCGGGGTGGCAAATGGGTACGGTTATTGGTCCCTTGTACATGAAACTTTCCACTTGGCACATATTATATACTTGCACATACATTATATATATATATATATATAATTTGTTTTATCTTGTTTTGCGCTAAAAGATCTTACGATTACTCGTTGCGGTTCGAATTCTAAAAGTTTTATAGAACAATCGATCGAATACATTTTATTTGAGTATTTAATCGTAGAATTCTCATTATTTTTAATTGTTTCCTATTGCCGCAAGGCGTTTTTGTTTTTTACGTTGCTCGAACGATTCGCGAAAAGCTGAAAACGTATAGGCGAATGGTAGTACGTTTGTCGGAAATGCCTCGTTTTGTTTCGAATACTGGTAGGAAATAAGCGAGAACGTGGAGATGCCAACGTCGGCTGCATTCTCAACGCGATCCCGATTCTGCTTTGTGGAGTCAGCATTTTTCGGTGAGTCGTCGGCGAGAAATGCTTGGAAAAGAGGAGGGGTATGGAAAAGAGAGGGCAAAAGCGACGCATTTCGAATGGTTTTACGCCGTTGTACAACTGTATTGGGTGCGGTCGTAGTTTCACAACGACACTCGTGAAAGCTCTACTCCCGGGCATCCACCCCCTCCCCTATCCGCGAGTGTACACGGAATATTGCGATAGATTTCAATAAAACATTGCGACAGAGGGACTAGCGGTTGATCCGTTCTCTCGAACAGTCAGTTACACGAGCACAGTTGAAATTTTATCTTTGGCCGTTTTGGTTGAAGGGAAAAATAATAAAAGCTGAACAAAACCAAAATAACCAAAAACGATTTTAACCAAAATGAATATTTTAAAAACACAGTATAAACGATGATAAAAATAAAGATGGAAGGAACGATAGAATTTAATTTTTTTTCACGAATTCGAATATTCCGTAAAAAAGTGAATTTTCATCAAGATACGAATAGTTAGTTGGGGTCGTACGAAATCCACCTTCCAAGAGAACCCGCTGAATTCTTTCGAGCTGTATGTATGTATGTATGGGCAGCAGGTAAAAAGCGTCGAGTGGGTGAACCGGAGGCTTTCACACTGAGTTCCACTCCATAAAGCAAACTTATGGGGGCTACTGTTCCGTGCGGCGAATATTTATAGACACTCGTTACTCTTTCTCTATCCCTCTCTCTTTCTCTTTCTCATAGCAAATATATAGATATATATATATATAAATATATGTGAGTGGCCGTCAAAGATTTTCCAGCCAGCGGAAAACTAGCGTTTGCCAGATCTATTCGGGCAGTCTCTCCTGCTTGCATAACTAGTCGATAAATTTGGATTTTGTTAGTTGTCCGGACGGTAATATTCAAACTTGGGCTCAAGAGGAAACATTTCCAAGTACCCGGCCGCGATTTCAAACTTTATTTTCTCGTTCTAAAAAATAGTTCGCGAAGAATAGTTTATCCCCTTAAAGAGATGTTACAGTTGCAAACGATATTGCATATGTACCTCCCTCGCACCGAATATATTCGTAATAAGTCTCATAAAAATCGCGTACGTTTTCGAGCGTACCGAGGTCGAATTAATGCCTGGCTTCGACGCAAATTGACACAGTGGCGCCACCTCGCGACGATACGCACTTACTACATAACATATCCGACCCAAACAGAATTTCGACGTAATTAATTATTTTCAGCAACAATTTTGGTTTTATTGTCCGAAGAGAAATGTAACGAAATAATTAAATCTTTAATCGTGATCGTACAATAATTGGAAAGTCGGCGCTTTCGGAATAATGTAAAAGTTTTATTAAAAGTTGTAAGGATTAATTAACGCTGGTCGATAGATTATTTAATAGAAGGCCGAATGAAATAATTGATTGCTCGAAAGGTGCAAGATATTTTTACGTGTAAAAAAGAAAACAGGTCAAAAGGGTAGAATTGGCAAAAAAAGATTTCTCGAGTTGCGCCGTGTGTCCCATCCCCCGAGGGCCCCGTTTCAGAGTTTATGCGCAATGTGTCCTACGGGCTTATAAATTCTTCCGTAAAAGAAAGTGTTTCTGTGTGTGTGTGTGTCTTCGATAGGAGATACGATCACCGTTCGAATAAAACATAATTCTAAGAGATTTAATATTACTTCATCGGGGGTCGCAATACTTTTTTTTTATTATCTTAAATTATCTATAGATTTATGCGGAGCATAAATATTTGTGTCATATTGACGCGTGGTTAGCTCCCTTCAAGCATCGTTCTGTATATGACCGTAGCGCTACGCAAGACTCCGTGGGGACGGTATTAAAATTGAAAAAAAAGAAGAAAAAATAATAAAAAAAAAATGCTAATTACTACCTTTTATAATGGACATCGAGAGGGAGCAGGAGAAAACGAACTCTCGCGTAAAATGACGCCAAGCACGCCATATAGCCCATATGGGCTATAAGGTAATAAAGATGGCATACCCGAGATAGAAAACGTAATAAAATATGGAGGCACGCTGGTACTCTTTCTCTCTCTCCCTCTCTCTCTCTCTGGCGAACCGAGCGATATACCGAGAAAGTGGAAGAGGAGGTGAAGGCCCCGCGATGTATATTTTCACAGTTTTGCTGACGGTTGTGTGCGCATACGCTACGATGAATTTTCCTCGTGGACAAACTGAACGGTTTTGCACAATGATTGGCCATTGAAGCAGATGAAATAAAGACACGATTAATTTCTTTGTCTTTTGTTATCTGAAATATTTTACGACGGACTGCCGATCACTGATGATACGTGGCCAATCACTGCTCTAGGCGCTTCGATATATGAAAACGGATAGCACAGTGATAATTATCAATCTCGCTCGAAACCGCTCGTCGTTAATCGAATACCGTTTCATCGTTATTTTCGTTATTTATAAACGTTGAGAGCGGAATAGCAAGAGACAAAAAAAAGAAGTATGATTTTTATTTGGCAATTTTACTATATTTACACTTTGGCGTGTTTTCTTTAGCCGTGGGCTATGCTGCGTTTACAATTTCCTAGTTTCTATCTCTCTCTCTCTCTCTCTCTCTTTCTCTCATGGTCGTTTCTGTTATTCGCCGTTTCCACGCTCGACATTGCTACAACGACATACAAATTCATACGTAGTGCTGTTTTTTCAAGAAAAAAAAAGCCTCGAGAGAACAAATTGTTATGGAGTCCTTCAAAAATGTACGAAGGACTTTAATAACGAAAGCCAACATTTACGTATCACGGGTGATGAAAACAACAAATTTCTGCGTGAATATTTTCCCGAATTCCTTATTTTTTTTGTTTTTTTCGACACGCGGAATTATCTTCACTCCAATCTACGCGGGTCATTTCTTCGATGAGAGAAACAGTAGCGAATGATTAACGGGAATTTCACGGCTGGTGAGGGGAGAAAGAGGCGGGAGGGTCACGCATGACACACAAAAGCAAGAAAAACAAATACGAGGGAAATCCAGCTCTGTCTTTCGACGCGAATCCTCGACAATTTCTCGCTTCCTCCTTTGTTTTGTGACTCTCGCTCCTTTCTGCGTCTCACTGAATATTCATAAGGACATAAGAGAGAGAAAGAGAGAGGCAGAGAGCAAAGTAATTTCTTACTCCATGATGGATGGTAGACGGAACTGGAAACGAAGCAAAAAAGAGACAGAGAGTTCAAGGAACAGGAAGACAGAAATATTCTAGTTTCTTTCTCTCTCTCTCTTTGTGCCCACGCCGGATGACACCGAGGCTCTTTCTCCCTCTCTGCCATCTTGAAAACGAACAATGGCTTCATCTATCACAATTGCTTTCACTTCTATACGTATATGTATTACGGAGGAGGCGAGTTGTAACAAAATCCGGAAATTCTTTTGACAAAAGTTGCCGGTCACCGAGATGGACGGGAAAAAAATGAAAAAAAACAATCACATTTCAAGTTTATTCCGACTTTCGATTTTTAAAGTACGGAAAATCGTTTAAACGAAGTGCTTTATAAGATTCCGAGCTTCCAAAAAAAAAAAAAACAAGAAAAATGTACGGGGAACGAACCGAGAGACTCTCGACTCACGGCAACTCGTCTTCGTACTTAGCCAGACTGCTTTAATGCATCGTCGCGAATTAAATTCTCACCACCCCCCCCCCCCTCCCTCTTTAATATCTCTCTCATTTCACACGTTCTTAATGCAACGTGCGCGAGACGTTCCTAAAATTAAGAACGAGCTCGCGTACGTCACGTCGGAAATTCACCAAGAAAACGGAATAGAGAGTGGGGATGCGACGGAATACACGGTGGATAACGTGTTCCCCGGCCCTCGCGGTCTTCGTGTATGCGCGAAGAGGGGATATGAGGAAAAATGTCAAGCCAATTTTCTTCCTCGAGTACTGTGAGCGAAATTGAGATTTGCACAAGTCTCGTCCTCGAGCTCCGCGCAAGCTCTCGCGGCTTGCGCGGTTGACTTTCAAAAGAAGCCCGAGCTTGGCCGCGAATCGAGGGCAAGTCGTGGGGGGAGCTGGAAACGGGAGAGCGAAGGGAGGGAGGACAGACCAGGTATATACGTATACGAGGCTGAATTATAATGTGCAGCGAAGAAGGAAACGAGAACGAGGGAACGTGTACGAAGAGCTTTGCAGATTTTTCGCTTTTCTCCCTCCGAACTCCTTTGCCCCATACTTTCTTGATTCTAATTTTCTCTCTCTCTCTCTCTCTCTCTCTCTATTTCTCTGTCGTGCTTGGCAACACTCGCGAACGAGACACACACACAGTAAAAAATCCTCTTTGAGGGCAAAACGTCTGGAAGCCAGTGAACTAGAGAGTGAGTGAGAGAGAGAGAGAGAGGGAGAGAGAGCTTGATCGAAACTCAAGTGTTTCGTAAGTGTGGCAATCTTGGACCTTTGGGGTGGGGGGTACGGGAAGGAGGGGGGCGGGGGCTAATTTTGTGCAAATAGTAATATCGTGCAGACCTACTGGCTGCTGCTGTTGTTTTCCCATATGCACTTATTATATACATATATATGTATATATTTATATATGTATATATATATATATATATGTATAAGTATAAAGACTATGGGGAGTCGCGTGTCGACGTATCATTCGCATTACGAGGCAGGCGCGGAGTCCCGTAGTTGCAACGATATTGCGAACTACCAAAGGTACAAGATAAAACCAATTATAAAGGCCTATCCACATCGATATCAGCCGTCGAACATTGGTCGAGTAAACGGGCACGTCCACGCTATACCTACTAATCGCCACCCAGTGGCGATTTCCCTCGGAAAGGGGATTGTTTATTGCCAGCGATTTTTTTTCACACAATGTTTTTACGATCCAATTTCTCCAACTATTTATACATTTTTCATTGCGAACAACTCGATGACACGATATTTTTAATCGAATCATACAAATTTCCAATTTAATCGATCTCGTTATTATTTGGGCAGGGGCGATGGTCAGCGATGGGACGAATGAAAAAAAATTACAACAAAAAAACAAAAAATTCATTTTCAACCCTCCCGGTAAACGCGAACGGGGTGGTACTTCCGGATAAACTAGAAAATTGCCGCGCTATTAAGCCTCGTAAATCACGAACGCCAAATCCCAAAATTTCAAATGGATGATTTATCGCTATATGCAACCCCCCTCCGCGATATGCATGGCAAATTTTACTCCCCTGTAATATGAGACCCGTGTATATAATACACGTATGCGCTATATCGACGGTTATGATACATACAGCGGAGAGAGCCGATCGCGTGACGTTAATTCAGGAATTACGAGAGAGGAGACAAATTTTGCATAAGAAAGAGAAAGCGAGAAAACGCGACCGTCGAGACGGAGATCGGGCGATGTATTTACACTCGCGTGGTTTTCTTTTTTCGCTACACATCCTCGCGACTCTCGGCATTCTCGAACGTCGTCACGGATTCGTACAAAAAGAATAAAAAAAGAAAAAAAAAGAAAAAGAACGAAAAGAAAATACTAAAAAAAAAACAATGAAAGTTACGAGATCGCGTGTGTATCAAACGCAAAAATTGAGTCGTGGTATTTTCTCGTACGAGCGAGAGTCGCGATTCGTCCGTCTCGTGTCTATAATATATTATTTTTTCTTTTTTTTTCTTTTGCCTCGGATAACAAGGAATGCAGATGACATCGATTTCGTGGAATTGTCCAACTACGAGATTTTATCGCTCGGATATTCTTTATGCGAGTTCGTTCTGAATTAAACACAATGTTCTTTACATATTTTATCCCGCGATAGAAAAATACCATCCCTGAATTGTTCGAGCAAAAAAAAATTCAATTTTTTATCAGTCCGTTTCTACGCAGGAACAAAAAAGCAGGCCCCAATCCCTTCGCGCGCCCGGAGCGACGGTGTATTTGTCTCGGAACCGGACGAAAATCTTCGTACACGTCGCGGGGGGTTCGAGCTTCCCCCCCCCCCATGCAGGACGATTTTTTGTTTCCGAAAAAGAAGAGGGAAAAGTAATAAATGTTTCGGAGTCTCCGGCGTCGTATAACTTCGACGTGATATCGTCGGGAAATCGTGGATGCGATGGAAAACGTAAGGCATTCGTGACCGGTGATCGACAGGGGAAGGAAAAAAAACATATTTATATCCATCGAGACTCTCTCTCTGCGGGCGCAGGGCGTATGTATAATCCACTTGTCTCTCGAGGAGTGAGGTTGTCCATCCCTATCCTATATACATGCTTATATATATATATGTGTGTGTGTGTGTGTGTATATATATAGCCCTCGATATAATAAAAAGATCGTCGCCGTCGCCGTCGCCGTGCGGGAAGACTCGCCGGGTGTTTGGGTTCATTTGGGTTCGCATATACATATATATAAAATGTCTATTCGATATATATATATATATGCGAGACCAGAGGAGAGTCCACTCTTTTTCCGTCATTCGTTTCTTTTTTCGTCTCTCCCTCTGGCACAGCCGGTACTTTCCTGACGTGGCCAGGCAGACTGACCTATCACGGTAGGTGGATCAAACCCCGGTGGAAGACCGAGCGGGAGTATAAGGGCTCGAGGGGTGGGAAGGGCTCGCTCTCTCGCCTTCCGTCGGATTGTATTACGCTGCTGAGCTTTTATTAGCCCCGTCCGTCAAGCGACAGCTTAACCTTTCTCTGCTAACTCCTGATACCACGAGCAACCGCATATATAACCTCCATTCCCTTTCCAACTATATATCCCGTCAAACTATCTCTCTCTCTCTCTCTCTCTCTCTCTGTCTCTCTTGCTATATTCGTATATGTTTACATTTTTTAAAACGTTACTGTCCACTAAGTAAAGACGCTAATTATATAAAGTCGAGAATCGCTATTAGCTAATGGATCGGATGGAAAAACTTGATATTTCATTTACGACGAGACAATTTAAGAATTTTGTATATTTGATAAATGTAGTTTGGAACGTATAACTACGTCAAGGATTCCTCGATATGGGAATAGGAGGTCTCACCGTTGCCGTAACGTAGAGGACGGGGCTGGATGGAGAACGGAAGACGTTTCGAAGCGTCCGGACACGCTGAGCAAGAACGTCGGGGGTGGATGTACGATTCCATGACGATGCAACAGTAGAGAGTGAGCCTCGCGAGTTCCAGACCGGCTATACAATCGGGCAGCCCCGTGGGAAATGTCCGTGAATATCCGCACGTGCTACACACAACGCCTGATTTATTTCGTGTCCTCGGGGCAATCCGAGCGGGCGTGCCTAATCTTTTCTACGCGATACATACGTTTACATATATGTATATATATATATGTGTGTGTGAAGTACATATCTATATGTATAAATATAACACTCATGTTTGTCCCTCGGTGTCGACGTGCTGGTGAGAATAAGGATCCTTCAGGACGTTTTATCGCCGAAGTGAGAGACGAAAAGTTTTCTTTGTCGTATAGATTGGCAGGCAATCCGAAGGGATGAAAATAAATGGTCGGGCGAACATCGCCCTCTCGTATGATTGATTCTACGATGCGGTACGCAAGGCTACTCAGTTACACAGGTTTTTGTGTACGAGCGAGTCTGGGCGCGATCGAAAATTTGTAATTTAAGAAAAGATTTTTTGAGTCGAGATCGACGAGTCATGGTTAAAATCATCGGTTTTTTCTTTTTACAGATAAATTGAGTTATATCGAAAATTGAAGAATTTTGGCTCGACGATTATAGTTATTAAAATCGAGAGATATAGAAAAAATGGGATAGAGCGAGACGGCGCGAGCCCATGTTGTCGCTCGAATCGACGTGCGCGTTATAGCAATATTACCTCGACACGTTACCTCTCTCCCTTGACGCGTTACTCTCGACGTTCGAAATTCAATATATCGGCACACTCGTCAAACGTCAGAAAGATCCATGACATCTGGCGCCGATTTGCTGCGTTTTTCAACAATCCTCGTCCTTTTTTCACTCCCGACTCGAGACTATCGCGCGCGCCTTGCCAGGTGTCGGTTGAACTAAATTGTTCCTCGATGTTTTCTCTCCCTTTTTCTTAAACCCAGATTTTGTTCATCGCCTCACCGTCCTATTGTAAATTTTCTCCGCAAACGCGATCTCTCGTCGCGTCTTCCGTTCAAGACCGAATAAACAATTTTGTCATCCTTTTTATCAATTTTTACGAGATTTTTGTTTTACCCGTCAACGAAACAAGCTGCGTTCTCGCACAAAACGTTGCACATGCGAAACTGATTTTTCGTCGGGAGGACATTTCGCGAAGCTCTTTCCTCGTATATATCGATGGATTATTTTGATCGCTTCTGCTCCTCCTCTTGAGCTGACTCCACGTTATTATATATCGCTTCTTTTCAGCCGGTCTCTCTCCCGCCTCGGTGAGCAGCCTCGCTCGTTTCTCGTATATCGTCAATTTCTCGTCTCCATCGATATATCTATAAATTCGATGGTATAGACAAATGCGCGACCGTGTGTGTTATCCCGATACGTTCCCATACCCGGGATATCGTTTGACCGGATTGATACGCTCGGTCGAGAGATATACTATTTCACCCAGGGACTCCTTTTCGGATCAGCTCTATGAGTACGTCGCGATACTTTTATGTTTTTACGGGACTACGACTATGTAGAAGCTACGGATGAGTCTCGATATACGACGTTATATCTGTATATGTTTTATACAGTGATATGCCGGATTTAGCTCGGATGAAAGAAAATACTCGATTGACCCCATTTTTTTTATATCTGATTTAATACAGTAATAGATATTCCCGCATCGGTACTAATGCTCTCCCGTACAACGGTACAGTGAGTCGCGCACAGAGGGTGGTTATCATGCACAGCCTGACTCGAGAAACTTTTCTAACTGCATTTATCTATATATATATGTTTTTTTTCTCCGACTCTATCGTAAATCCCACACGTAGACGGCAAATGAGTTTAATTTTAGTTGTATTTCAATGAAAAGGGCAATTCTCTCCCCGGTGGCCGTACATCCATCATGGAGAATAACGCTCACGCGGGTAACGTGGCACGGTGGTGGGATTAGCATGGATATGACTGAATTATACAGAGACTATGCGCCAGACTGCGTGTACACCATACGCCGTGCCACTCTCCATCTACCCCCTCTTCCTCCTCGACTCGCCGCCCTTAAACCTCCCTCGCGCTCTTTTGCTCTCTCTCTCTCTCTCTCTCTCTCTCTCTCTCTCGCTCTCTCTCTCTCTCTCTCTCTCTCTCTCTCTCTCTCTCTCTCGCTCGCTCGCGATTAAGCCTCCCGAGGGCCGTCATTGCGAACCGACTCAAATGCCTTTTATGTGTAACCCCGGCGAGAGCTGCTGCTCACGAGAAACACTTACTGGTATAACCAGCGAGAGAGAGAAAGAGAGAGAGAGGGAAACACTCAGCTAGGGATGAAACAAAGCTCGTGCAGCAACTCGATATGCCGGAATTCAGCGCATATTCAACGTAGCAGCTAGACGAAGTACGGTAAACGATATTCGTGTGGAAATTTCATCGTGTCACGGACATAAGAATTATATTTTTAAATGACTCGCGGTAACGATCTTGATTAATCGAAAATTCTTCGATATCAATTTGTTCGTACGTGTGTGTGTCTGTGTGTGTTTTCCTCCTCCGGGTGATTGCATTATCACGGATGGGATTTTTGTAATTCGGGGAGAAAACAATAATTGTATTACCCTTTTTTTAAAAATTCTATACATTTCCAAGTACCTACCCGTCGCGATGAAAAAGAACCGAGAATGTTACGTGGAGCCGGATATTGTTTTTATTTTCGAATTATTTCGTCGCTATACACCGGCAGGAAGAATACCAGCAGGCATAAATTATACCTCGATCGAATCGGGTCTCTTTGATGACTCTTGGAAAAGCGTGTACACGTAATTTCGAAGTTTTTCCTCAATTTTCCCCTATTTTTGTTCTTATTATCGTTCCACATAAAAAAACCCCTATTAAACACGATTAAATAGCGAAAATGTGTATTCGATACGAAAAAAGGGACGATTCGCGTCTCGTTGAAAAAATAACGGAACGAGGGAAAAAAATGGTACGAAGTTTCTTTGCAATGGCGATCGAGAGAACGTACAGTTTTCTTGCGGTTGGTTAGGAGATAAAAAAGTTTTCAACACACGGACGGTGGTAGTGTGGCAAAGATATAAAAAAAAAAAATAAGAATCGAGTAAAAAGAGAGTTTTTCCTGGGTCAAGAGGAGAGGGATCCGCGAGGGAACGGACGAGAGCGAGATCGCCACGATGAAATCGGTCTGTATGTGCCAGTAGAGTCTCCTCGGAATACCTATATACATATATATATATATATCTACACAGCTATAGATCGCCTGCCAAGGTTTATCCTTTATCGTAAAGCGAATTTAGACGAGAAGGAGCGTTGTGAACGGTGCGGTGTATAGAGCAGGCTGGTGGGCCTCCTGTATTTCCCCGGAGCTCCGACAAAGTCCGTATAGGAAATCAAGTTAAATTTGTTGAGCCGATAAGGGTAACGGCCAGCGCTCGGCTCGCGAGGAGTGAGAGAAACAGGGGCGAGGAGAGAAGGCTATAGTGTCGGCTCGATAACACCGGCGGGCCCTTCTTCCTCCGTTCCGTACAACCGGATAATATATATCCAGTTGACTTACATTCGTAACGTTGCTGCGACGAAATGCCTTCGTCCTCTCTCCGTTCGCCAGAAAACAAAGAGGCAAATAAATCGCGATACGTCGTTAAATTTTCAATCTCACCAAACCTAATCTTTCTCCGTTCAATGTACAAATCCGCGCTCCGGGAATAATAATAAAATTTCTCAAATCCCAAAGTACGATATTCGGAAATTGTATTGGAAAAATAGTTACACGTCGTTATAGCTCGACCCCCCAATATTATTTAATCAATACTCGATTCTCTCGTTCCGACGATGAAAGCATCTCCTAACGATCGCGCGGGAGCATTATCGAATCGTTCTAATTGCGTCGACGTATCGGTGGTCGCGGCTGATGATCGATGCACGGACGCTAACGATAACGCGTGTTACTCCATTACGATTATAATCGCAGGAAAGTCGGCGCGTCCTGGTAAAATTCGCGAAGAATCATTCCCCTCGGAATTGGAATATTCGTTAAAATAATTATTAAACCGTGTCCCTCGACCATTGAAGTTTTGGCACTGGTTGTCTCTCGGGTCGCTCGATTTCGATAAACTTATCGTACTAAATTTAACGAAAATACAAATTAGTACCGCTGTCTCTTAATAATCAAATGTCGGAATCTAAAATTAACTAACGAAGCGTGGAGCGAATTAGAGTGGCAGCGCGCTTTGTTAATTTAACCACAGATGTATCTCATTTGTACAGCGTCATGCCGCAGGGAAACGGAGGGGCAGGAGGAGGAGGAGGAGGAGGGTGAGAGAGAGGCACCATACTCTCGAAATATGTCACGATGGTAATATAATTCATCAAACGCAATATCATATTTGAAATAAACTTCTCTATGAATAAATCGCTGAGTATTATAAAGTGTACTTGACGGTACAGTTCATTATGCTAATTAAAGTCGTCGGGTAAATATCCGTCCCGCGATACGGACGCGGTTACTAAAACCCCCGGCGTATGTACATACGATGCTCACTCGTTTTCCACGTGTAATATTCTGGTACCTAAATACTTGTACAACTGTACGTTATTCGATATGTCATTGTATATATCTATGTACGAGGTATATACATATATTTGCGCGAGAGCACGGAGTCGCTCGCGTACACACGACGGGAACTCGTGCTTTTCAGCGTCGCGTTCAGCTATACGTGTTTGCATCCACTCCAATCTTCGGCTCGCGTTATATTAAATACCAGTAGCTCCATCGGGGTTGCGAACACCCTCCGCGGAAAACCTCTCGCGTAATGTCGGTGAATTTTATTTCGCTTTGTCGCGCGTTTTCGAAATACACTCGCTCTCTCTCTCTCTCTCTCTCTCTCACTGACGCATATTTATTCAACTTCTGCCCTCTTGGTCTTATACGCGAGAACTATTAGAACTCGTGTTAAAAATAATTATCGCGCTTTATATTTGATACGACGCGAGCGCGAAGAAACGTTGATTCATTTGACATTAGCAACTTGGCAACGAAATTAGACGAGATGCTAAAAATTTTAACGCGTCAAAGTACACGAGGCAATCATAAGTTTAATAATTATGATTCTAATTTTATTCTCGCGATAGATGTAATTAATTATTGCTCGAGAGCGGTTGATAAATAGAAAAGGGTGAACGAACTTTTGTGAAAATTGAGGTAATCGCGGGTGTTTCTTAGCGGGGTATTTTTGGTCGGAGATGAGTTAAAAAAAAAACCAGGAGAGAAAAATGTGTATCGTAAATAGGTCGGACAGATGCTATAATTTAATCAACAATTCAGGACGAAATTCGCATTGTATATTCGGACTGTATTTTAGCCGTTAATTCTCTCGGGCTGTACGCGGACACACGGAGCCACGTGGCCGGGAGATTACTAATGCAGATATCATCTACGGGAATAGCGCAACGGGAATATAACTCGAAATACGAGAGGAAATTCCGCGGCATAGTCTATATATATATATATATATATATATATACATATATGGGTATAATACAGAGGCGCCACAGGGATATGATAATATAGTCGCGAATTCGCTTTTGGCGTGTAGGACAAGCGGAATCCCGAGGATAGATAAATGCGCGAGCACACATCGGATATGTACACGAAAGGGAGAGCGACTCGCCGTCTACTCCTCCAACCCGTTTGTCGTTTGCCTCCGCGACTAAAACGTCCGAAAATATTGTTTCTCCTGCTCTCGGAGTTAATACGATCGACTGAAAATCATATCGATAGTCAGCGCGAGAGAGAAATTGCCGTCTACGAGCGTCGATCGCCCGAAACGTAAATATTCTTTTTCATTTTTATTTATTTTTTGATAAAATGATTATTAATCGACCGTAGGATTTTACAAATGAGCCAACTTTCTATAATTTGATTCTCAATTTACGGTTGAAAAATATTCTCGTTTCTCAGGCGTTTGGCACTGTCTAACCGCATTACGCTCTTCGGCGTTGCACATTCGCCAGGTTGGTGAAAGAGAGAGAGAGAGAGAGAGAGAGAGAGAGGACGAAGTTTCGCATTAGTCATACTTCAGAATCGCTTAGCACCTCCTTGAAAACTCTCCGGATTCTTAGTCCTCCGGACTCGCGAGCCCTCGTCCCGTCTCGGAGAGCTACATGCCTCGACTCATCTCTATTTCTTCGTACTCTCGGCTCTCTCGGGTTCGTCGTCTTTTACAAATATATATATATATATATATATATATATAAATCTTATATAAGCCGAATATTATACGTATTACTAGATCCTTCAATTGACTTCTCTCGCGTTTTCGTACAAGCGCGAACAACTTTTTTGTCTCTCGAAAAGAAAAAAGAACTCGAAGAAGCCTCATATCGCAAAATGTACCGTAGACCGAAAGACGCGATCCACCCGGAAGAAAGGGTGGAAAATCTAGAAACGATTGAACTCGGCGTTGCAACCGTCTCGCAAAAACCCATCAGAATCGTGAGATTCGCGAGAAAAGTGGAGTACGATAAGAAAATTGAGAGATAAGCGAATCGCAAGAATTCGTTTTCGAGCAACAGACTCGTTACTTCGTTCTCGTCATCGTCACGAGGAGAAAGATACCTTACCGTTGTCGTCGGAGTGCGCAACCTTTTCGCTCCGAGAGAAACCTCCCGCTGGAAAATAATTCAAACGAGCCGGCTCTTGCGGTTTCGCGCGCCAGATCGGAACGAAAGGATGGCCGAGGGGTGAGAAAGCTCGAGTGCAAGGGGGGTTTGGTTCCATTTCGTACAGTGTTTCCATATATTATCTGGCTGGATAATGCTCCAATAAAAGTGGAGTACAACGTGGAAGCTTTGCACCGAGCGCCATGCCCGGTACACGACAAAGAAAAGAGGAGAATGGAGAGGGACGGAGAAGAATTTAAAGAGAAAGAGAGAGAGAGAGAGAGGGTGGTCGACGTGGCAGAGTTATATCCAGCAGTCCGGGACTCGAGGGAAGGTGACCTCGAGACTGTGCTTTTCCAGGCCGGCACGCGAGCTATCGAGATCATCCGTAGTAGAAAGGGTTCTCCCATTCGTTAGAGAAGCTCGGTGAGAAAGAGGAAGGAAGAAAAGAGAGAGAGAGAGAGATAGGGGCAGAGGGTGGAGAGAGGGCAAATAACCCACGCGTACCAAAGCCGTTACTACTGGCTGGCTCTAAGTTACTGCCGTGCGACCGAGGGGTCTATGGCCCGTGAAGCCCGAATATCCCCCTGCAATAATGTAGCTTTCTTACCAATCCCACCACGTACCCAAGGCCTCGTTTCTACAGGGTGCATTTCTATATCGGGGTTGAAAAGCAAGCGCCGTACTCGGTTGGCTCGACGAACGCGCTACCGACCACGCGTAACTCGAGACCCTACCGGATGGCAAATGCCACCATGAAAGCTAGACTACCCTGGCTACTTGCTCACCTAACACTTGTTACAACCAGCCCTTACGCCTCGTGTGTCCAGGTATTTCGTTATAGGTGTATACGTACAACAAGGGTATACAGCGAACACACTGATGGTTTGTCCGGTTAGTTTCGCTTCTTCTTCGCGGGTAGTTTAATTGGCAAATTGGCCTTGGATGCATAGTTGCAGAGAGTGGCAGAGCCAGCGAAACATAAACCCCTCTACTTCGTCGAGGGAACTACGTAGTCGGGCTAACTATAATACACCAGACAGTTCAAGGTTCCTCTCTCTCTCTCTCATTCTCTCTCCGTCCCTCTCCAACACACGCACTTCCTCTCTCCCTCCGGCTCTCAAGGGCGGAGCACCTGGTTAGCTAATTTTCAGGGTGGCTCTGTGACGAGGGTGAAAACACCACCACCGAGAGTTCGGACGACGGGCTACGTTAATCTTTTCCGGGAGTGGAGTCTTCGCGGAGAATTTCCACCGCTGCAGCCACGTGGCTTATGCCGTACCTACTTTGCCGAGACTCGTGTCTCTTGAGAACTGGCCGAAACAGGGAGAGAGAGAGAGAGGGAGAGGGACGTGGTCGCGAGAGGGGAGAATTTCAGGGTAGCAGAGATTGGAGATGGGGACTGGGGACGAGACGAGATACGTCCCATTTTCACATTTAATTCGGCCGCGTATCAAGGAACGTAGCTTAGTTGGAACTGTATGATTAAAATAAGAAGAGAACCCTGGCTCGTCGGCAAAGTTTATTACGCAATGAATCAAGCGTGTTGGAGGCGACGAGTGAAATGATTAAATTTAAATCGTATCAAGCGTTTGCAGGATCGTGCGAGGCGAGGCTCGACTCGTCGCGATTCGCATAATATGGGAATAGTAACCTAAAATGTATTCAAAAACCCATCCGCGATGTTTTCCTACGATCGAGAAATTAATTGGGGCTTTTATCGTTGAATTTATTCCGTATTCCGTAATATCGAGTAATCCAAAACAGTCGTCCCGAGCCCGAGCGTCATCACCCTTTTTACCACAACCCCCTCCCATTTGTCGATAAACTGCTGAATTTGGTAGATAAAAATAATTCGAGAACGAAAGCCGGTTCGAACCCGGGGGGCAAAATTCAACGTTCCTCTTGATCCAGAAGACGCTCTCTCTCCTTTGTTTTGTCTTCGCATCTCTCTCTCTCTCTCTCGCCACACCTCAAGAAAACCGTCTCCTCTCTCATTTTCAATTAAAGTTCGAGCCATCGAAATCCCGCAAGGAGAAGATATCACCGAGGGAGACAATCAATCCCGGATTTGGATCGTTGAGCCTCTTACGCTCGCGGAGTGTTGAATGAAACTGTATTACCTCGTCTCGGCGCAATTTCGATGAAATTTTCAACCTCCGAGACACACTGTACATACATATATATATATTTGTTAACCCCTAGTTCAGACTTTTAATTTTTTCATCGAGTCTTAAGACGCCACGAACGAGCCAAGAGGGTGCAAAAAAAGATGGCAATTCTCAAACTTCTTCTTTTTTCCTTAGTCGCTACTTAACCATCGCTAATTATCAGCTATAAACAATTTTAATTTTGCTACGTCAGGGATGGGCCGTTGGAAGTTGATTAAAGACGCTACGACCTCATGCATTTTAATTATTATTTTTATGCATCCCCCTTCTTCCCCACCCCTCCCCACGCCGAGGTGGTTAGTCGCAATGACGTCAGAGGTCTTTCCCTGCCGTCGGTGGAAAATACATTCACCCGCGAAAGCTCTGAAAGTTCGTTTATTAATACGAATTGCCTGTCGTAAAGCCACGAGGTATCCCACTCGCGCTCGTGCGGGTGGTCTTCCTCGCGCACTCCTCGCTCCTAGCGAGGAGTGTATATATCCTTGCCGTCTTTACGATGCTCTTAATTAGCCCGACGAGTAGCTCCGCGGCCGATTTAACGCGACCATCACTTCCTACCCCCGCCCCCTCACCCTGTATCCTCCCTTCGGCTCCCAGTCGCGCGGCCCCCTTCATTTTCCACCCTACGACCGCTTGATGAAGGACTTTAGCCAGCCTCGGAACGACTCTCGTAGACCGATATGAACTTGTTAGAAAATCCACAAAACCGTAAGGTATACGGTATTCATCCCTTGTTTCCAGCGCTTCCATCGGATCTCGCGGCAATGCGCCACGAAAGTATCAACGCTCGAAAATTCCTACGGCGAACAAGCCCGAGAGTTTTTCCACTCCGCGTCACCGTACCCTTTTTTTCTTCCTTGGTTACGAGACAGACGTGTGACCCCGGTCGGTGCAACAGTTTCCGGACAAGTGCGGAAAAGGCATTTTCCCGATTGGAATCGTCGTCGCGTAAAATCCGTTTCGCCACGAAGTAACTCTTCGGGCTTTCTCTCTCTCTCTCTCTCTCTTCGTAGGTGAAATATATTTCTCTCAGTCGCTTCGAGACCTCCGAGAAAAAGCCACCTACCTTTCGCGATGGCAACAGCGAGAACGAAACCCACGGCACCGGCACTTTTCGAGAAAGTCGTTCTTACCCTGCACAATGTAGCGTAACTTGGTACTTTTAGGAAGGCGTTTAACGCTCCTTTTGAACGATGATGGTCGCTAGAGGCCGCAATTGTCGAAGTACCGCGCGAGCCCGCGATCTTAAACCACCTTGCGCAACGCTGCGGGATCTCGAGATTCGAATTTCCCAGGGAGAAATAATCTTAGCCTTATACATATATATATATATGTATATGTGTGTGTGTGTATGTTCGTATATAGCGTCGTGATAGAAGCAACTATCACGCGCGAACGGGCTTTACCGCGGGTCCGACAAACCCGCAAGCCACTGAAACTTTTAAACTGCCAAAGCCCCCTTGTGGCTCGTCCAAGTTTCCGTCCAAGAAGCGTGTGGCACAACAGCACCGCCTGCAACCCTCGCCGTCTCCCCCATTCACCTTGTCCGTGCCATTGAAGCGGCGAGTTTGCGGCGCGCGATCAAGAGTACCGGAAGTGAACAGGATTGTACACGCGTACGCTTTTTTTTCCGACGCTCGGCTTATCGCGCAAATCCTAAGAAACGCAAATAATAATTCGAAGACACGAACGAAGTATGCAAACATCCTCTTTCCGGGAGGGTCGAGGAAGAAAAGAAAGGTGGCAAAATCCGGTGAAAGAGATTTCAGATTAGAGAAGAAGAAAAATTCTCGAAGCGACGTAGGAACGTGCGAAAGAAGCGAAAGAAGAAAAAAAGCAGCGAACGATACAATTGGAAAAAAAGAAATAGAAAAATCGCCATCTATACGTTTTTCTTTTATTCCTGGGGAGAACGAATCGATAAGGAATGCACACGTGTCGGAAAGAGAGATAACGTTCTCTCTTTCGCGTGTATGAAAATTCATAGCAACTTTTGCGGCACGCGTGTCTCTCGTACCCGGAATAACGTATGTTTATAGCGTGTATAACAGGATTGAGAAGTGGAAGGCACGAGTCGGTGGGAAACGCCCACGAGTACCTATGTGATAGGAAACAGCTTCGTGATAATGGCAGGAATTTTCGAAAAGCTCGACGGGGACTCTCGGCGCTACGGCGCTCAACTCGAATCTGCGAAGTGACGCGTGGAATACAAAATTGATCTTAGCATGACATTACCGCTCCGGCTTTATTCCGACATGCTTTTCTCTCTCTCTCTCTCTCACTCACTCTAGCACTCTTACATGTCCCGAAGCGCAAGATAAATATCGCTTTCTCTCCTACTCTCGCTCTCTCTTCGCGTTCTATTTCTCTCTCTCTCTCTCTCTCGTTTCGGTAGATCCGAGAGGATGCACGAATTGAGCGAGGCAGTGAGCACTGGGACGCAGTAAAACAGATCCTCTCTATCCTCGTCGTTGCACACATGGACGTACGCACGAATATATTTATATATACGAATATATCGCGGTATTAAGCTTTTTCTCTTTACCGTTGGTCAGATAAACGTGGACAAAAATTCCTGTATATGGATGAATCGAAGTAAGCTAGAATTTGAGAATTTGCGAAATCTCGTTTCACCGCCTGTAAAGCAACGTTGAGAGGAATCAACGTTTATACACACACATACATATATAAATAAATATGAGATCTTAAATTATTTTATAATTTACATATTATTGTTGAAATCTACAACGTCACGTCGAGTCGAAAGAAATCGGGACGGCGCCCTTGGCAATGTTTTCTCGTATTTGATCGTCGCGTCGTCGATCCGTTCGTTAAATTTCGAACTTTCAAGCTGCGCCCAAATCTCCTTCCCCTGTTTTTCGTCTTGCTTCTCCTCGCTCGACTAACCACTCGAGAGAAGAATGAGAGAGTGAAAAATAAAGCTGGGGAAAAAGACACGAGAGGCTTGCGGGGGAGAAAGTTGAAGAGATCGATTGTGCGCAACCGTACTGGGAATAAGGCGCGTTCATTCGCGATATAGATGCCCGTACCTAATCATTCTTTTAATTACGAGACGGGAGAAGCAATCGCGTGCTCCTCGCTCCGTGAGAGAAACCCTCGGCGCTCCCTTGACGAATTTTATCGCGAGTAATCGAAGCATTTCGCGAAATGGGGTGGCGACTTCCTCATCTCGACAATAGAACGTGAAATCGAATTTCTTTTTTACGTCGGATCTTCCTACCTCCCGGCGGTATATTCGAGGTAATGGACCTGTATACAGTCGTTTTTTTCCCTATAGACGCTTATTTTTCACGGTCGACGTCGGAAACTTGCCAATATTTCGTTACTCCTTCGTACGAAAGAGTTCACGCATACTTTTTTCATTCGTCTTCGGTCTCGATATAACCCTATCGTAATTGAAAATTACGCCGCACGAGCGCGTCTTCGCCGTCCTCGGGACGAATCCTCGCCTACGTTGATACTTACATCTATATACGTGTAATACGTCTATGGAAAAAAATCTTTATGTATACACGTACGAAGAAAGGTGGTTCGTACACGAAGACACGCGCGCGGTTACCGTGTACTGTAAGTTTCGTTCCAGGGTTGAGAGAAATGAAAAAATTCCACAGGCGTGGCGACGTCGTCGTTATAAAGTTTCGAAACGACTGCTGGTCCTGTCAGGGGCGCCGAGGTCGAGAACCAGCGAGAGAACCTCTCGTCGAGAACCTCTTGCTCTTCACGCTCCCCGAGAGCCGATAAGATCCAAGTTTAGGGACCATAAAATATCTCGTAGATTTTCAACCGTATATATATATACATAGGTATATACATATAGGTATATAAACGATTATTTCTTCTCGAATGCACAATTTTATTCGGCAAATCTTCTAACCCGACGTCGGTATACTCGATAAAATATCTCAATTTTTTTTTTTTTTTACGTCAATTTCACCATCAAATCCTCTTTAATTTCTCGTCGTCCGTAAGGACCATCGTGCGACGAGTGGCGAGATGACACGCGGATTTTTCCTTGTCCCAGGAGAAAATATACTCGCGCTACTTTTTTTTCCCAGATTTCTCGGAAACTTTTTTTGTCAAAGCGCAGATATTCTTCGCGGAAACAGCGCGGCATATATATACACACACATATATTTATATATATATTATGCAAGAGAAAAAAAGAAGAGTAGGAAGAAGATGATGACGACGAGGCGTCGTTGTCGAGTATCGCGTCAAAAACCTCTCCACGAGCGACCTCATTCTAGATGCATCTATTCCGTTGCTTGCACACCACGCGTACGAGTAATATATATTCGAGTCGCGATGAGCCACGGTGAGTTAGAGCGATACGGCATACACCTACGTTCGTATATATCTAGTGAAATGGGTGAGAAAAAAAAGAGAGAGAGAGGAGAGAGAGAAAGAGAGATGAAGAAGCAGCGGAGAACTGTCAAGCGTTTTCGTGGGAGCGAGCCAACCAAATAAAGCGTGTATATATATATATATATTCATCATGTAAAAAGCATTGGCAACGAAATATACACACCGAAGAAACAATAGTTTCGAGCATAGAGACGACTATGGAATTGCCGAGTCAGCAAAGACTTTCTTCAGCCCGTTTTCTCCCCTTCCATCGTCTCGTACTATATTTTACTTAACATCTTCTCTCGCTTCTCTTCCATTCTCCGGTTCTTCCCAAATCTCACGCTCATTCGTTTCCGGAGTGTGCCACTCTCCGGTACACCGAACGTAGTCGTGTTATTCATGCTGTATAGCGACGATTCAAAAAGAAGGGGAGGCGAGGGTGGTGGACATTTAACACGACGTACGCGCAATGGCCAGAGAGGGATGAAAGGGTGGTGGGGGGATTTGAATGAAAATTGTACACGAGAACGTTTCCGCAGAATTTAAGCGCTCGTTAACAGCTCCGGTAGACACGTTGGCGGCTCACCATTCTGGCTAAGTAAGCTCCGACCAACTCGCTTCTCTCTCGTCCGACTTACTCATAAATCTACTCTTAAGAAAAGGCAGAGTGGGAGAGGAAGGGTCGTGAGAGAGAGAGAGAGAGAGATACGTCACAGCTTTTAACGGGTGATCATACTCCGAGGGCTTTGCCATGTTGGCAACCAACCGGTTTCCCTCGAGTGCACTCGATTTACTATTTTTTTTCATCATTTTTTGTTCTTCCACGCGTTTCTACGTTAATCATAAACTAGAACGTCGTGTCATAGATTTTCGTTTCTCTTTTTGTTTGACAATTTGACGAAAATTATCGAAATATTTTCATCAACGTGGGTACTCAAAGATAAGGATATGTCGGCCAGGCGAGCGGCCTCGAGCGTGACGATGCTCAACGAGAAAAGGGGGTTGTTTAACGTAGCTGGTCTCGTTGTTCTGGCTCGGATAGTATGTGGGTCGACATCGGCTTAGTGCCCACGGGGTAAAGCCTCATGAAACATGAGTACACAGCCCGGACCGCGTTGGTGGATGACGCCACTAACTCCTTTATGGAGATGGAAGCTTATGCATGAATTGTACGCGGATAGGTGGATTCCACAGTTCTCGAGCGCGCTATCTGCGAAGACGATGGACTCGTTGCAGCGGGTGTCTCTGGTTAGACGACCATTCCTAGCAAACTAAACCTATATATATATATATATATATATATATATATATATATAAGTAAGGTCTGTATACGATATAGCTAATCGTATAACCGTTGGCGAACGTATCGTATCTTTCGTTCCAAACCAGCGAGTTCGAGAATGACCCGTGACACTTACGGGGATTTGGGAATTTTGCCAAGGAAACTCCCTCGATTGTGGCAAACATCGCGGGATCGGCGAGGATTATGCGATAAGAGTGTAGGATCGAGAATTGGACGAGAAAGTAAACTTCCGGTTTGAGATACATGCGCGAAAGACCCCGCGTGGGATTAAACCGATTCTAAATGTTGGGAAATGCCGGTAAGATAATTGAAATTTAGATTCAGGAACTTTTTATTCGTCGCTATTGCCAATTTTGTTCGGTTTTTTGGTTGTTTCTTTCATTCGTATTCACGAATAACTTTTTCTTTAATACAACAAAAACTTATCGGTCGGTTCGAATAGGATATTGTTTCGCTATCGTTGAATATTAACAGGAAATCGAGTCATTTTTAAACCTATAGAATTTCCTGCGGAGATCGTCTCGTTGTTTTTCGGTGGGGTTTCGTATCGACAAAAAGATTCGAAGATCTCGCGCCTGATGCGGTTGGAGAAAAAAGAAGATGCGCGATAACGATATAGAGTGTATCTGTAGCGATGTGTTATGGCTCCCAAGACAAAGGGAGAGAGAGAGAGAGAGAGACAGTGACTACGAGTGTAAGTAACGTTAATAACGACGCCGGTGTCTACATCTCCCTCTCTCTCTTTCTCTCTCTCTCTCTCTCTCTCTCCCTGCTGAAAAGTAATATGTAAGAGGAAATAAGCCACCCCGCTCGTATATTCAGTGATATCTGATGGCACTGGCATATCCGCGCCGTCTCCCTCCACCGGTTGAAAACTTAACTCTCTCAGCCGCGTGCCTAAGACTCCCTCTCTTTCCCTACTTCGTTTTTGCCCTTTTTCTTGCAATGTTTTAACTCTCGGCGTTTCGTTTCTTCATACACCCCCACCCCCTCCCCCTCTCCTCAGAGAACTTACCGTGCTCCGACGAAATATTTATACCTCGCTCTCCGCTTAATTGCGCAACCTACACCCCCCGTTTGCTCGGTTCTGTCGCGAGCACGAAGTTGCCCCGTAATTACCGGACGATATTATCGTAACTTTAAAATCGTCGCAGCCTCTTAATAGACAAGTCGTCGTGTCTGCTTAAACTTTGTCTTTCCTCCTATCCGTCTTTTTCTCTCTCTCTCTCTCTCTCTCACTCATTCACTCTCTTAGCGATACGGCGAAAGAGCGAGGGGTTATTTCTCACCCCTTTCTCTTTTTTTACGACTCCTTCCCCATCTGGCGGACTTTCGCCCCGAAATTCTCATTAACCGGAACGTTTCGCTTATTATTTTCCACGATCTTATTAAAATGTTATAACCGAGGGTGGAATATATGCTTCGAGATACCGAAGAGAGCTAATCGGTCATTGAAATTTATTGCCCCAATCTCGATCTCAAACTATATACGAATATATATATATATATATATGTGTGTGTTTATGGCACGGAGGAACGGCCAAGGGGTGGGAGCTCACTCTCTCGAGAACGTTGGGGGAGAAATCTCGCGTTGCAAATAGCCGTTTTGTGTCCAAACGTAAAAGTGAGCCATTATAGACACGTGGCCTCGCGTCGATTAGCATAATGGCGAAGGACTTTTTTCTAGGTACCCGAACTGTCGGGGGCTTCGCGAAAGGGACCTTCGAAACAAAATGTTAATAAGCCACGGTATATAGCACACTCCACGTGTCCCATACGCGAAACCTCGACGAGGAGACACTGTCGCGGACCTTCGAGGGGTTGACCACAGGTGGAGAACATGTGCGCGGCTCATTAAAATGCAAACAAAAAATATAAAAATATGTGTTTCTTTTTTCAATTTTTTGCAACTTCGTGACAAACGTAAAATCGATTAACACCGAAAAATGTATTTTAGTATCGAGAGGTCGACACTTTGCGGGTCGTCGTTAATAAAATTAGAACGAATAAAGACGAAAAGTGGTTTTTAGCGATAGCTAAACCCGTGATAGAAACGACGATTAAAGCAACGACAGGTGGGCCAGCGGCCAAGCAAACAGCAACGGCTGGAACGTGGAAAATTCTAGTGTGGTTCTCGCACTCGCTCGGGGGGGTTGTTCGTCCCGCTCTCGCTGTTTTGCTTCTCGGCGCGACGTCGTTAGCAACTTTCCGCCATTGTTTTCCGCGGTCGCGAGACCGACGAAACTGGGCTAATTGCTTCAACCTCTGACCTAATCCTGCCAGATATCAAGTTCGACTAATGGGACGAGCGGCCCACCGACCTCTTTACCGATTATATTTTCGTTCCATAAAATTTCAAAGAGCGACAAAAATAAATATTTTCCTTCGAAAAAATTGCTTTTTTGTTCTTGTTGTTTTTCATTCGTGACGAAATGATCGATCGATCCATCGATACGATTTAATATCTCACGAAACTATCGATATTTCCAATATTTTCATGAATTCGCCGGTTGAAAATAGACTTTGCAACTTTGAAAAACCCTCGTCTCTCCTACCCCCGAAAATATTTGTTTCGACGACGGCGAAAGATTATTCCCGCGGTATATATTACTTTCGCGTAACCCTTTCCGTTGAAAGGGTTTTTGGGTGTGCGGTAGAACGGCAGCGGAGTTTGTTTCGTGTGGAGAGGGTCCGAGAAAATTGAGAGAAAAGTGAACGCGCCAGACCGCGCAACGAAAATATATACAACTATGATAATGCATATATATATATATATATATACCTCGTATAGATAAAAGGGGTTGCCGCAGGGTAAAACCGAGGGGGTGAATCTGGCGTACCGCGTCGAAACTTCGAGACAATCTCCACGCATTCTCTCGCGCCTCCTCCAACCGTCACAACTTCGGCCGACCTTTCTCCTCGTCTCGACGCTTTTCGACGCGTCACAAAGGTGCGCGAGAGAACCAGAGAGTGGTAGGTAGGTACGAGAGCTCTCGTTAAAACCATTTACACATAGTCAAAAACCAACATTCGCAAACATGCTTGCAGTATAATGTGTAGGAGGGTCGGGAGTCATCCTCCCGGCATCGTGCCTATTCCCATCTTTGAGTGTCTATTGAGAAACACGTAAAGAGAAAAGCGTTCTATATACGATGAACCGAGTCGAGTGTACCAACACCAGGAATATAATAGTAGCGCAAAATGAATGAGGAATTGCGGTGGGAAGGGGGAGGGGTTGCAAGCTCGCACCTAAGGGGTGTCTCATACCCCGCTCGTTATAGCGTACGTCGTACACCGACGATTCTCCATTCTCTTCACTTTCTCCCCGTGCCCTCAGACTTAATTAACTCGGTCTGAGGCCTTCATTGAGTTATGTTAAGTCACGTACCCCATGTGCCCGTAATCTTTGTATTATGCCGCACTTGAAAACGTATTTCCCGGCACCATAGCTCTCTCTCTCTCTCTCTCTCTCTTTCTGTCTTGCTTTCTCTCTTTTCATCTCTCTTGTTCTCGTATCTATATAAATGTATATATGCAAAGACTCGATGCACCTCTCGTTGGAAAACGTGTACAGGGAGGCAAGATGTCAAGACGGGATAAGCCACACCGAACTTCGGGCCATCGGGAAGCAAAACTCTCGACGACGTCAGTCTCTTCACTGTCTCCCCCCCCTCCCCCTCTCCCTCTCTACGACCCCCGCCACGTTCTACCCCAGCGTCTTACTACCGCTTTCCTTACGTACTTATAGCGACATCGTCGCCTAACGGCTGGGCCTTGTATAACCAACCCCTTCGTGTGTCTCGCAGACCTCTTACATATATACATATACGCTTAACTACCCTTTTTCACTCATTCGCTGTTCGTATAGCTACGCGTATAATACACGTGCGCGTGTACCGGGTCTTTAGGATCGACTCGAAGATCGTGGAGAATCTCGGCGTTGTGCTGACATCAAGGACCCTTCATATTTTAACGTCTTGAGCATATTTTCTTCTTTGACGTTTCGCCCGTCCCACCAAGGGCGGAAAATCCGTGGTGAAAAATTCTTTGAGCACGAATGGCTTTTGGGCTTGAGCTCTTCTGTCGAAGACGTTACGAGGCATCTTTGAGGGGAGGAAGCGAGAAAAAATTTATAATTTTATGAAGACAAAAAAAACAGATATATATATATATATATATATATATATATATATATATATGTAGCTATGTGAAATACTGAAATGCATTTAGAATAAAAAATGACACAAGTCGGCGTTATAGCCGAAGGTAATTTCGTTCTGAGAGTCGAATCGTGTCGAGTCACTCCAGTTTTGCGAGAGACGATTTTTATCCAGAGATGATCCGGGGGGATTACGCCCAAGTGGCTGGAGACAATCCTCCCTCCGGTGCTTTTACAGAGCGTATCTTGTTCACGCCTTGAATTAAAAATCGCGCTTAAGACCGCTAATTTTATCACGAGGTAAGATCCGAAGGCTAAAGAAATCCTGAGTTATCTTCGTTGCGCTAAAAGACGACGAATTAAAATTCTAAAAGAAGAATGTTTGCTCATTGTTCGATATTTTTTAAAATCGTACGTTCATCGACGAGGCGAGAGGAAAAGAGAGGGTGGCCTGTTTTTCGACATTTGCTGTCATTTTACCGTGTCGATCGTTAATTCGACGAACATCAAAAGGATTTAACCGATCGAGAACGAGAGAGAGAGAGCGAGAGAGAGAGAGAGAGAGAGAGAGAGACCGAGATAAAGAGAACCAACAGCTAATCAACCGTAGAATTGTATTTCCGCTGATCCGCACGAGTCGCGCACAATAAAGATCCGTACGCCCGCGCTTTCAATTAACTACCACAAGCCTCTCTCCCGCTTCCCAATGACCACCCTCGATCAGCCATTGTCTTTTTGATTATTCCATATCGTTTATTTGGTCGATCGGTGTACGGGCGAAACCGAGCAAAGTGTCAGGAACACGTGCCCTGGACTCGATTCTTCATACGCTTATTTTACTCGCGTTATCGAGCAACGACCCGTAATATGAAAATTCGTTTACCATTCACAAAATCGCGATATCAGTTTTTTTTGTTCTGTTTTTTCTTTTATTATTGTTTTTTTTTTGGTAATTTTCCCACGTCGATCCAAAAGCCTAGCCAAAACAAACGTTTGCAGTGTGTCGAATCGTCGACAGGGCGGAAAAGTTTTCGAAACCCTTCGTGGCGGTTTTCTCGCTCGAAGTCAAAGAGGCAAAACGTTCGCTCGATTAACAAAGGAAGTGCGGCGTTATAGAGAGTGGAGAACGGCGGTAGAGCTGGATAACTTAGTTGCGCTCTTTCGGTACAGAGATTCTCTCTCTCTGTTCTCTTCGGGGGGAAGAGAAAGAGAGAGAGGAGGGAGAGACAGACAGAGAGAGAGAGAGAGCTAAGCAACTTTCGGCTATATTTTGCTTTAGGGTCCCGGGGTGGGGGAGCATCTCTCGTCCTGGCTTGATTCCCGCGATGCACTTTCTACTGCCAGTTAAGTCGAATCAATTGGAAAAGTTTTACAGCTTTTCTACGTTCGGTTGCTCTCCGACCGCTACCGCTGCCGCTGCTTCTGCTGTTACTGCTCCCATTAATGTAGTTGCACCGGCAGTTGGCGGGGGAGGGGGGATGCTTCGAGAGAAAACCACGCGCAAGATTTTTCTTGCCTCGTCTATCGAAGCGAGAAGAATTACGTCGAGGTACAGATCGTAGAAAATTACAAAATTTGCAAATTAGTAAAATCGACGAGAAACGTATTTACTTGACTAAATAGGAAAAAAAAGGATTGTTGATTTAATGAAATAATAATTAATTACTCCTATCGCACATCATGCAGCTGATAATTTATTCGAACGCATTTACATTTATCGGAGTCTGAAACGAGCCGCAAATTGATCGTATTATTAATAATTAACGGAATGAAAATTGATAACGCCAAGACACCTTTTATCGTATTAAAATAATCTTTACTTTGATAATATTATTGAATATTTTCCGACGTTTCGAATCCCATCGTCGTGGAAAATTATCCCCTGCCAACCGATACTTGCCTTCGTAAACTTTTCTCAGAGAATATCGTCAATTTCAACGCTTTTTAATTCCATTGAATGTAAAGACGTTCGAAATCTTTATAACTATATATATATATATATATTGGAATGAAATATCATTGTTCCCGGTGAGAGTCTCGCGATTCGCTGTCCGGAGTCAATGGGTCACTCAACCGAGAGAGAGAGAGAGAGAGAGAGAATGAGAAAGAGCCGGTGAACGCCTACCAGGGACTTTGAGAGATATTTCAATAATTGAGAAATCGGGCGACAGGTATGAAAAGAGAGCAAGAGAGAGAGAGAGCGAGAGAAATATAGGCGAGTGAGTAGAGTGCCTGGCGAGGAATATCGAAGAGCGACATGGCCAGAGCCAGAGGAAACAGAACCGACTCCCCCTTTATCTCCTAGGGATCTTCTTTCACTGAATCCCATTACAATTCGCTCGGCGGCTCTTTGTTTAAAGTACAATGGCTATTGACTCTCCGCCTGGTCCTCTGCAGGGAGGAGAGCGAGAGTCGGTGGGCGTGGAGGGACACGCTTTCCTCTTTTCCTCCCTCCCACTCTCTCTCTCTCTCTCTCTCTCTCTCTCTCTCTCTCTCTCTCTCACGACAAGATATGGTTCGCTCGAGAGCACATAATCCTCGGCACAGCGCGATGCTCTCTGTACCTCCCGCAGAGCGATCCACCGTGCACCAAATCTCTACCTTGAGATATTGAAACTGGCTTTGTCGAACTTTTGTGCAATAATTTTGGTAACGTTCGAATGAAATGGGAATTTTCATCGAAAATTATCTCGCTTTGTATTCCAACGACGAATAATGTCACCCGATCGTTTTCTTTTCATTTTTTTATCATTTGAGAATAAAACGACGTTGCAAATAATGCACGTCGATAACGCGATCGCGAACGCTTCGATTCGTGGAATTATTAAGGCTATCGTGTAACTTTCGAATCGAGACCGATAATATTTGCACTCGTACGAGACACTTTTTACGTCGTTATAGGAGTACATGAAATAATTGTTTCAACGACGTATTACGCTAGTCGCGATAACGAAATCAATTTCTCCCGCGGCTGATCGACTTTTTAATTAGCTCTGTAGTCGTTATATAATTTCGCGAATTTACAATAAATATTTACACCCCTACCTTTATCGTCTACCGTTGTCGTTCGACATAAAAAAATTTCCGATAACCAAGGTTATTGGCTCTTCTGGTTTATAGGGATTCGCTCGAACGCGAATTCGTGTCGAACTTTGTGTGCACGAGTTCTTGATTAAACTCTAATAAACCACACGGTCGCAGTTATTACACACCGTACTATTGACGACACATATTTAATGAAATATGGCACAGGCTGGTATGAAAAATCGCCAAGTTGGAGTATCAAGTGCTGGTTCATGGTGAACTAAAAAAAAAGGTCAACGATATTTGTACGAGTTTTATCAAAAAAAAAAAAAAAAAAAAAAAAACGATAAAAAAATGAAAAGAAAAAAAAAACTAATATGTCCACGAGCCACCACAAAATTTCGTGTATATCGCGCCGCACATGTATCAACGTCGAGGTATCGTGGAAACACACATTTGGTGTTACAAATCTGGAGATATAACGACAAAATGGACCGTTCTCTCTCTCTCTCTCTCTCTCTCCCCTCTACCCATCCTCCCCTCCCTCTCTTTCACTCCCCGTGATATATCGTCGTAACTTCAGCAATTATACATGGCCGAGCGACGGGTAACGATAGTGACGCAAATGCAAGAGCTTTGCCAGGTACGAGAGAGTGACAAGAATAGCCCGTTGCCCCATTCGCCAAATATAATTTTTATTCCATCCATCCATCGCGCGACCGCGCTTTGTTATCTCCAATAACGTCACCGAAGAGACGCGTAACGTATTGCATGGTATAATTTCCGTGGATTTCCACGATTCGTATAAACCATCGAGCCTCACGACCCTTTAAAAAGCGCGACGAAAAATTTGTTGCGCGTTCGTATTCTCCGTCTACGCGACCTTTCGTCGAATTATATAACGATAAAATAAAATTATGAAAAAGGGTGAAGAAACGAATTCGAGTGAAATAGAAGGCGGTCGATCGAAAGAAGACGAAACAAAAAAAAACACAAAATAAGTATTAACGTTTGCTCTCGCTTCGCCAGAGGGGGTGAGCCATCGAGTCCCGCGTGATCGCACGAAACCCGGAAGTCGTGCCTGTTTTTCCCGTGTATACCATATATATATATCGCGAATTCTTTTTCTTGCTCGATATCGCCAAAAACTTTTAACCGAGGGCAAACACCATCTACATTGGTCTACATATATATAGCTACTATAAGCACCCCTACAGAGGAATATATACGGTCGAGGTTCGGTGGTGCGGCGTTTCTCGCTGGAAAATACCATTACGCGAGAGAGATTCCCGTCCGATCCCCTTTTCTTTCTTTTTTCGGGGGTTCTCTCCTTCCCCGTGGATACATATATATATATAGATATAGGAAAAAGCGAGAAAACGCAACGAGAGAGCGAAAGGCAAGCAGCAACCCCCAAAGACATCGGTCGCGGAGGGGGTTATATTACAAGCTCTATAGTGGTAACCCTAGCCCGGGCGTGCACTTAGACAGAGTAAGAGAGAGAGAGAGAGAGAAAGAAAGAGGGTTGCCCACTCGCGCGTTCGGCGGAAGGAGGGGAGGGGACTGGCATCTCTTCGTCTTTCTATCCGAGACCTACCAGCTTCTCAAACGTCCCGGCATCTTATATACCCTTCGGGGAAAAGTATTTCTGATGGCATTACTCTCTCTCTCGCTCTCCCTTTTCACCCTCGGTTCTTTCGTCTCTCCGGTGGTCTCTGCGTACGCTTCCTTGAGACTGAGCCGAGTGCTGGAAAGAGAGCGAAAGAGCGAAAGAGAGAGAGAGAGAGAGGGACAGCGAGAGTGCCCAAAGTCTCAACGCGCGCTCCGAGATAAGTAGATTCGCACCGTCTCGCGTTCTTCTCGCATAAAAGGTGTCGTACTGAAAATGTACACCTACTTCTATATATATATATATATAGAAGAGAATGTTGGCACGAGATGTATAAGCTTCGGCGTGGCTATCATTCGATTACGCGACGCACAGAGAAGGAGACTTTTTGGTGTAAGAGAAAAGTTCGATGCCCATAGACGAGGATATTTACAACTCTCTCTTTCTCTCTCTCTCTCTCTCTCTCTCTCTATATATATATATATATAAGAACCATCATCGCATCGTGTACGAAAATGGTTTGCTAAGTATATTAGGTACAAGTACGTAAATATCTATATAGAGACGAGGGAGGGTGGATGGAGAAACGTCCGTGAGAGCGTCGCGATCCGTCAGGCTCGATTTCTGAGCACAGTGCCATATCTCTCCTCCCACCCTATCGCTTTGACTCAGAGAGGGTGAGAAGGAGGAGAACGAGGACAGGGCGAGGGTCAAAGATTTCGAGAACGTCGAGAGACGAACAAATGAGGGTTGTCTCTCGCGCTCCGGCGTATGTGTCTCTCTCGGGCTGCGATGCGTCGGGGCCAATTTCGCGCGGCTGATCTCCTCCACCGAAAACGGATTGATGCTCACCCTTCTCGTGTCCCGAAGGTTTTTCTCAGACGAGGGGGTGTGGGCGGTTCATTCGTTTTTTTTCCTCGAGGGTGCTGTCGGATCGCGGGGAATTTCTCGCTCGCGATTGACACGACCAAATGGACTCGAGTAAATAATTATTCGATCTTATAATATAAATTTAATCGTCGAATAATTAAATCGTCATAATATTGTTTCATTATTTTCTTAAATATTACTTTTATTTTTATAATTTGTGCGTTATTTAATTTTGTATATTTGTAAAAACGTTCATTTTGAAATGAAATTTCATTGCTCGATATCGAGGGCTGGAATTGCCGTCATCCACTACCACTTTCGAGACCCACTCACGTCTCTCGAAGGATCGTGCCGTACTCCCGCGCATTTCCCAATTCCCGGAAGTAAATACGCATGCATACGCGATATATCTCGATGCATACGCGAATAAGGATCCTTAGAAATATACGTATGGGATATGAGAGAAGCATGATAAAAAGTAACAGATCGGAAGAGAAGAGAGTCTCGCGGATATAACACACGCGTGTATATTCTCTCGTTCGGTTTGACTCGGGAGGTGGGGGTGGCAGAGGATGAAAACGTCTCTCGTGCGCATCTCGGAACCCGAGGATGATTCCCGACGCGGAAATGCGCTATACTGCACACAGGATCTTCCGATGGAAACCAGAAACGTCCTCCACCAGAGTTCAAATTTTCCCGATGTGACGTCGGGAAAAGGGGGCTTAGGGGTAAGACACTCCGAGGTCTCGCGTATCTCGGGCGCAAGAGCGTTTCGTACTCTCGCCAGGGGAGATCATCGAGAAAGTCGAGCTTAGTGGAGTCGAGCGCGTACGGCTCTCTCTCTCTCTCTCCTTTCTGTGTCCTTGTACATATATATATGTATATATATATATATATATATATTCGCTCAACTATGTATAGTACATAGTGGCGGGTATAGTGTTCCCTGTAGTGGGTCTACCAGATCGCCAAGTGCCCTCGAGAGCCGCATCTTTGCGCTATCAGAAAGATCTGGATACGAGAGAGAGGGAGAGAGAGAGAAGAGACGAGAGACCAAAGCGATTCAACGGATGAAAGGAGAGCAGAGAAGACTCGAGACCCAGGGCCAGAAGTAGTAGGCGAGCTTGGAGGAGAATCTTCCGCGATCCGAGACACGCTACTCGAGAAACTGGCAAGCGCGAGAAGAAGAAGAAGAAGAAGAAGAAGAAGAAGGGATGAGAGGAGAAAGGCTTCGTACTAGGACGAAAATTTCGTGATACAGAGAGCAAGACGATCAGGTGGATTCGAGCGAAAAGTCCTGCCAGGCCGGACGCTCGACGCGAGACGAACGGCACTCCAGAGACACGGAACCTTATCTATATATGTCTATACACATAGCGAGGTTATAATGTATATAGAGGACACCTGAGAGACGTTATGAGCCATGTAGAGTGGTAGGACGAGGATAAAACGTCACCTCCTCCCCGCTATAACCCTACGCAGTAAGAAAAGCCGAAGGCGCATGACCGGTGACAAATTGAATCAAGCTGTCCCCGCACGCTTCGCTCGTTCGCAGAAATTAATATCCGAAGATTAAAGAAATAACGTCATCCCCTTTTCTCACCCTCTCTCGGCCTATAATCCGTGAATGGCCGAGGTCAAAGCTCTTTAACTTTCCTTCTAGCCAAAAAAAAAGAAAGGAAAGGAAAAAAGTAAAGAAAGAAAGAACCTCTTCTCATCGTTCTACATTTTCTATGTATTTTCTTTTCAAGTGAGCGAGACAGAGAGAGAGACAGAGAGAGAGCGCTTTGCAATACACCGGCCCATTTCCATGCTATCGTATAAATCGTCGTAGCGAATATATATGTATGTATGCGAAGAGGAAACGGAGGGAGGGGCGAGGCTCTCGAGACCCGTTTCAGACGTCCTGGAGAACGGAAGTTCCGGTGGTGCCAGGCACCGTCTATATAGACAATGCATACCTATATATATATGTATGTATGTGTCGGTGGGTGTATGTGTGTGTCTATATAGTAATAAACCGAGTCAGCATGCAGCCGCGGGGACCAATAAGTAATTACGCCGCAGTGGTAAAGAAAAATGCGACTTGGCGTCCGAGCCATTTGTTCGCGTATAGCTTGTGTACACGGGGAAATGAGGGGAGGGGAGAGCTTGTGTACGGTAAAGCGCATACCGGCCACTTCGAGAAAGAGGGAACACACACAAAAAAAGAAAAAATAGAAGAAAAGTTTTTCCACCCTCTACGTTATCGTTACATCCGCAAATTGTGTAATTTGGTAGCCGCGAGAATGGCGAGAGAAAGAGAGAGCCCTACCACCCCTATTTCTACTCTCTTCTCGCGCTTTCTGCATTTTGTTACGCGCTCTCGCCTCTCTCCCTTTCTCGCGCTCCTTGGCGAGCGTTATTTATTGCGGTTATCGGTTTCCACTTCTTCCTGCCGTTACCACTGTTCTTTCTACCGAGCACCGTGCTAGCGCTTCGTTTGTCTTTTTGTTTTGCTCATGGTAATATCGAAGAATAAGAGCGCAGTGGTCGGACGGGACGACAATGCCGTCGATGCGATCTTTTTTTCTCTCGCGGTTAAACCAGCGCGGAAAATTAATCAAGCTGTCCGACGTTTCATCAGGGCCGAGGCGGACGGATTTCAGTCGGATAACGGATCAACGATTCGGTACATTTTCAAGGTTTGAAAATACTATAATTTAAACTTATGTCGATCGAACGGAAACCGAGTCACGAAAACTGGAAATTTCGACGTTTCCGATTTTTTGTTTATTTTGCAATTTTTCAAAAATCAATCAACATTTTATAACCAGAGAATCTCAATAAATTGACATATACGATGAAAAAGAAAGAAATATTTATTTGCAAATTTGTTTAAACTAAAATTGACTACCGTCTTTGATTTTTTTTTTTAGGTCACGACGGGATATTCGATCCCGAGATGGGCTGAAGACACTCTATATATCACCACTGTGTATATATCGACGACCTTTTCGAGTAAACTTCTATTTGTTGTGCATCGAAGCGTAGAATTGGGGATTATTGGATTCTCGTTAGGCCCCTTGGGTGAGAGACGTCACTCGGTGAGATATTCCAACACAGCGTCGTGGCATCGCTGGTGGAAAGACGCGTCAGAGATTTTGCATGTATAACTATAGACACGTATATACACTACGTACATAGGAAGACAGCAGCTTGGCAAAAGACGTCGCCCAAATCCAAGATTCTGGCTTTTATCGATCGAGATCCCGACCCGCCGGATATCCGATAATCACTAGAATAATTACTGGAATAATCGACCCGTGACGGGAGAGACGAGGACCCATTGAGACTCACTGGGGCGCGAGGTCATATCCTCGTTCATTCTCTCTCTCTCTTTCTCTCGCCTTCGCGAATGGACGCCCTAAGTTTCCACAGTCACTTATTTTATCCCACTTTGTATTATCATTATTATCATTATTATTATTATTATTATTGTTATTATCATTATGGTAATTAATTACGATATTCACATCCAGCGGTATGATAATCGGTTTCATTCATTATCATCTTGGCTCCGGTACCAATTAGCGAGATAAATCTTCGCCAGAATTCGACTCACCTATGAATGTTTAATAATCGAGAATAATTCGACTGAATTTCGCCTCATTAGTTCGAGGTAATAAATCAATTCTTATAATTTGCAGTTATTTTATCAACGAGTCGCGACACCTTGATTGAAACTAAAAAATTAACAACTTCGTAAATTGAATAAAAAAGTTTAAATATGCAAAAATAATAATCGTCGCACATTGACACGATGATTGTTAATTTTGTAAATAATAATAGCACCGTGAACGAAGTCAAAGCGTGACCGTCGTTGGATAATGAAAGCTTCGCCGCGCGCAATTCCCTTTCACGTGCGAGCTTGCATAAACGGGACGCGGTGATCCGAGAATACATTAACAAGTTGGGCGTTATCAATTCTCGTATATAACGCTACACCGCGACCCGCGACCCCCTTGCGCACGAGAGAGAGAGAGAGAGAGAGAGAGAGAGAGCTTTACCAAGTTGGTTACAACTTTGCCGCACGATGTCCCGTTACGTGGGACAGAAATGTACATATACACGTGTGCCTTCACGTATACACGTGGCATTATCACTCGAACGTGCGAGAACCAATATACGCACGCGTATATAAACGTCTAGATAGATATTGCAATTTCCCGTCGCGCGTTTTAGTTGGACGAGCGAGAGAGAGAGAGAGAGCGACGTGGAGCCTCGTGTTTTAGGGAGGTACGAGTCTATGGCCTATAGTCGGGTGGCCTATTTTGATACACGGGGACATTCTCCACTTTGGGCAAAGGGCGTACACACACCTACGTGTGTCACTAATAATTCAACCAACTTCGTAACAAAGTTTTCGTAGCTGTTATAACCCTCGTGCGATAACCTGTTTACCCGACACAAGCTTATCAGGCCACGCTGAGTCAAAGCGCGTTATCGCCTGAAACTCTCTTGCAGAATGACGGCCCTTTACGAAGAGTCGTCCGTTGCTCGAGGAAAAACTTTGTTTATTAATGACAAAAGTGAGGCGAAAAGTAAAAAGTTCACTCGCTTACGGGAATATTCTCGATATCGATTCGATTTTGTTACGAGTAGGTAAATTCTCGAAACTCGCGAATGAGACGAATAAAAGGATGCGATAGTAGTAAAAATACGAGAGAATTCGTCGGGTAGGAAAGATCACGGGGATGGAAAGAATCGGGTTGAGATTGGACGAGGAGAAACGGGGTTGAAGAAACTGATTCGATCCTTGGGAAAAAAAAACGTTGATTGATCGAGATCGAGGAAAGTTGGGCGCGCGAGCGGCAGCGTGGCCGTGGTAAGATATATATATATATATGTACATATCCCTTTGGCCAACAATAGCCGGCTGGAGACGAAAGCGGGAAAACATCCTCCACTTCGCCAAGTTACATGTAGGGCATAAAAGCGAGAAACGTTCGAGAATTCAGCATCGCCGACCTAACTCTCTCTCTCTCTCTCTCTCTCTAGTGCGATTTATTCCAGTGTACTACAGCTTCGGTTATATATGCGAACGAAAGCAAACAAGCAAGCAATAAACTTCGATCGGACGTAAAATTGATGCTCGAACCATCAATCTAGCGTCGTCGAAGCGTGTTCGCTGCTTCGTTCGCGTTCTCGATTCCTCTCCGCAAAACGTCCTGCAGTAGTCCGCCGACTTCCATATTTGCGCATTATCCGTATTATATCGATCCACGGGGTACGTCCTCTCGGCCAATAATGACAATAACGCGCGAGTGGCGACGACAATCGAGTGGCCCGAAAATCTGCCCGAGCGAACCATCAAAATTCCCGTTTGACCGTTGATATCGCGAGCGAATTCCACCCGCCGTAACTTTGCTAATGCTTCCTCCCCCTCCTCGTCGTTCCACGCGAATCCCAAATTCACTCGTGATTTGTACATCGCGCTGATTGTGTGAAATTAGTTTGTCGCGAAGTTACTCGCCGAAAAGGGTCAGTCTCGCGTGTGTCCTATTTTCCCATACTTGTTTATCGACGATGTGCGCCTAGGGTTTCGTCTATGTACGCATATAACTACGAGCTAAAGCGTTATTGCAACAACGACGTCAAAGAGAAAATGCAAATTCTCGTCGAGGAAGCACGACGAGTCTGCTCAGCTCCCTCCCACCCTCTCTCTCTATCTCTTTCTCTCTCTATCTCTTTCTCTCTCTGTCTCTCTCTCTTTCTCTCTCTGTCTCTCTCTCTCTCTCTCTCTCTTCTCTGACTCGCGTATCCGCAAATCCGCGCAGTCAAATTTCTCAAGTTCTATAATCATCGCGATTTCGAGTTCTACGTGAGGTAATTTCGAATGGAGATTATTCAAATTTTCGAAGCGTGGCGTTCCGGACCGTGGCTGGTGAGAGTTGTGTGTATGCGCGCGCATCGAGTTATATTTATAAACACTCACACATTTATATATATATGTATGTATATATGACTCGAGTGCAGCCAGCGTCATCTACGAACTATATATAGCGGGCTACGGGAATATTTGGTGGTCGTCGGTTTATGTCAGGGCTGGCCAAATTCTCGCCGCTGCCTACCTCCTCGACCTGACTACCTGTCAAACTAAACTCCACCTAACTGGAACCGGGCCGCCGACGGATTAGTTGGAATTGAAGCGTTGCTGGAGCTTCTAGAAATAGCTTTAACCCAATATCAATATATACATATATATTAATATATACCTATAGGTGTTTGCGCGCGGGCAAAACGACCAGTGTCGACCGATAGAGACGACCATATAACGAATATATCGTACATACAGCGACGATTCTGTAAAATCAGAGTAGAGGGTCGTGCCGGAGTATTCGTACGAAATATATTCGTGGAAAGGGCTGAACGGGGTGGTGGACGAAGCGAGAATGGGCGGTGGATAGGAGGACGGTTGGAAGAGATATACAGGGGTGGTTTTGTGAGGAAGAAACTTTGGTGACCGCAAGAGGGCAATGAAGTAGTAGCAATCACGATGGAATGAGCCTCTAACGAATGGGAAGCCCCACCGTACCGAGTCTCTCGTCGTAAGAAAGTTTCCTTTTCTCGTCGTCGCGAAAGGTAAAGTATACCGGTCGTGGTATTGCGGACGTGAATATACCACGGGGCCTTGGAAAAGCCCTAAAACACGCCGGTGACTTCTCTGACGTTCGCGACCTTATAAACCATGAAAGAGAGAGAGAGAGAGAGAAAGAGCTAGGTCACGTGGTCTGGCTTACGAACGGAGAAGATGAGAGATTTTATCTTGACTTTGACTAACGGTAGAAATCGGTTATACGAAAATTTTATCAAAGCAATCGTCGAACGACGGGCTCGCTCGCGGGAATTAGGTTCTACGATATTTAACAACGATAAAACATTTTTTTTTAAATTTTTTCGACGTTTACAAGGAATGACAAGATTCGCAGTCTCGCAGGGTGCGAGATTGAAAACTTTAATCTCAAACGCAAAAAAAACCCACCCTGTTTGTCGAGGGTCGGTGCGCGTGGTGTTCAAATCGTTAAATCCAGCGCTGTAGAGAGTTATTCGATCCTGTCGGGAAATGGTTTCTCTCTCTCGAGTGAGAGAGAGAGAGAGAGAGAGAGAGAGAGAGAGAAGTCCAGCATCGATTCGCGGAGATATCGCGAAATCGTTTTGGTGACTCAGCTGTGTTGTTCCCACCGTCGGGGATAATAAATCTCACGAGAGAGAAATAATTCGAACTCTTTCGCTCGAGGGAGGGACGCGAAAGCAATGAGGATGATGCGCTGGAGCTTATTCTGTTTTCAAACGGACGAGGAGAGAAAGAGAGAGAGAAGAAAACTCGTAAAACGCCGAGTCGAGCTGCCGTTGGAAAAATTTATTTCGCGAGAAGCTTGGAAACGACGGGGATGGCCGGGCGCAAAATTAATGATGATCGCTAAAAATTCCAGATGAAATTGATAATATTCTCGAAAACGGATGCGCGTTATTGTTCGACCGACATATTTATAAATATCGATTTTTCGATAAGAGACCGGAGGATTTTCAGACCTTAAGCTTTTAATGTAGGATAATTATTCCTGCCATTTACTCGAATTAAATCGAACACGGGGATATAGGTTGATACCAAATTACAGATTAAAAAATATATAGACGAATTAATCGAAATCCGATTTTTTATTTTCATAAAATATTTATTTCGTATGTCCATGCACTCTTGTCTCGTCTAGTCTTGTTTTATCCTCTACCGCGGAGAGTTTAATTTACACGACGAGAATACAGATAAGATCCGCTGGATCTCGTTGCATTTTAATACGATCAAAATGATTTACTTCGTACAGACGCACACCGTCTACTTTATCCCAGTAGAATTAAAATCTTTCGAGCTCCGAGATTGGATTATTAATTCATTAAAATTGCTATTTTTTCTCACGATTATTCTCGTCCTTTTAAATCAACGCCGAACGATTCGATCGTTACACGAGTTAAAATAAAAGATGAGACTAAAATGAAGAATATAGAAAGAAAGTCGTATTTTTTCAATCTCACTGTGTTTTGAGGCCGAAAGCAACGAGGATAAAATACAGCATCTCCGTGTTCATGCATACAAGTGCAATGAGGAGTGGAGTTTGTGAAGGCGTCCCGAAAATTTCAGCTCCGGCACAAAGAGAGAGAGAGAGAGAGAGAGAGAGAGAGAGAGAGAACGAAGCAAAACGAATTTGCGAGATTGCGTTTTCACGGGTAGGGATTAGAAGGCGAATACGGGGAAGATGAAAAAGAGTGGGGGCGAGAGGGTTGGGAAAGATGAGTGTATAGTCGAGAACGCGAGGTCTCAGGCTTGGAAAAGAGACAAGTTCTCGCGCTTGAGGATCTCGCGAAAGAGCGGAGCGACTCTCTTCTCTTTTGGCCACGGGACGGATGGGCCCAACTTTTAAATGACTTCGGTATTAAAAACTTTGATGGCATTTGTCAGTTTCCCCGGGGCTTCGGGAATTGTTTCGCAACTCTCACGAGCCATTTTCGTCGTACGAGAGCGCCGCGTTATATTGACTCTCTTTCTCTCTCTCTCTCTCTCTTTTTCTCTCCCACGCCTCTCACCGGTCCAAGTTATACCGAGAGCTTATCTTCGTCCTCATACACTTTCTATTATGAAAATCATCACCGTCGCTACAAATACGATAAGCCAATGTGACAGTTTCGTTGAAAATGCTTTCGCGGTAAAGCCAAAGCGATAAACGTTACTTTCCATTAACCAAAGAACGCTCCTCGTGTTACGCTACCTGGAAATTTTCAAATTTTACACTCTTCGTAAATCAGATCGTTAATCACGATTATATTAATTTAGTAATTTCCATTTTTTCCGTCGTATTCGAATCTCAAAACCCTGAAAAATTAATTTCATTTGGCTCCGTATCAAATAATCCGTCTCCACACATATCGTTCCTCTACCTATCGTATTTGCGATACGTGCCCGATTTCCCGAAAATCGAATCGGATCAGATCGTCCGAGAGATACAGAAATTTCGTGGACACACAAAAACACACACACACACATACAACGAATAAGGACGAAGTAAGCGAGCGAGGTATCTCACGTATCTCAACGTCTGGCACTTGGCCAATTCCCCGGGGTCCGTAACAAAGAAACCACCGAGGCTAATTAATGATTTAATTATAAAGGAAAGTTTGGTGGCTGACCGAGCCTCGTCTCACGGGATTTTCACATTGCCCTACGGGCAAAAGCAGGCCGGAGGGAAACGAGTGCGAGAGAGAGAGAGAGAGAGAGAAAGATCTCGATTCTCTCAACCTTCGGATCACCGCCTCGCGGGACTAACGTTCTCGGTCCGAAGCCTTCGCTATCCCTCCTCCCTCCCCCCGGATAATTGAGGATGCTAAGGTCTTATAACGGGTGTCTGACCATCGAAGCAGAAGGGCAGTTTCGACTAACCATGATCTACGACCGAGTCCCGTATGAGCGACCTTTGTCCGTTCTTCGAGGTCCATTGGGAATTAGCCTTTTTCACCCTACACTTCTGCCTCCCCCTTTCCATCTAACGCTCTCCCACGTGGCACTAAGTATATCCGGACTCGGTCGCGGTAATGGAGAAAAATCTTTTCCATCCGACCATTTTTTTCCCGCCCCCAGCCAACTCTATATACGACGCGTCCCGAGTGAAACGTGGCTCTCGTGAAGATGGATTATGCAACTCATCGAAATATCTGAAGAGCAACGGGAATTCCGCGATACTTCGTTTACCGAGTTTCAACGCAAATTGATCGAGTGAGTTTTTCGAAAGATTGATTACGCATTAAAATAGTGATGTATCAACGCGTCACTCTCGCACTCCGCGAATCGTTTTCGTTCGTTCCCGAACAGCGAAATTTTTCACCGTGCGTTGACAAACAAGAATATATTTACGGATCATTCTTCATCGATATACGAGTATTGATTTTTTTTTCTAATTTTGTTATACGAGATTAAAGATATCGTTAAAAATAATGGGAAACGCACGTTGTTGACGAAACAAAGGTTGCTTTAGGTATATCGAAAATTCTTAGAGTCCCGCGGTTTTCCATCCCTCCGGGGTAGATATCGAGTTAAGACATCAAGGTGGTGATACGTTGCCCACGGGCTTCCGAAAATTTGGTCAGGAAACCTCTCCTTCCCCCACCCCCACGCTTTCTCTCTCTCTCTCTCTCTCTCTCGCTCTCTCCAGCGTTCCTGTGCTACGTGAGATTGCCGCGTAGAGCGACATCCACCAGAAACGCCGCAGGAAGCCACAATGACCGAGACCGCAGAACTTCCCTGCTCTGACATCACGCGGACCATCGTTCTCCCCTGCGACGTTACACGCCAAAGTGCGGGAGAGAGAGAGAGAGAGAGAGAGAGAGTGGGAGTAGGAGTGGGAGTGAGAGTGAGAGAGGTCTCGGTTTCTCCCACGGGACATCAATTCTCAAGCGTGCGAGCAGCAATATCATCAAACCTCCCTTATTTCTACATACACCTTTATATATATATATATATATAATTCTCCTGTATCTCAGTTCTAGCCGGACGGAGCTTCCCGTGCACTTCCATCAAAATCGATCCGTACATGGAACCAAGAGAGTGAGAGAGAGAGAGAGAGACCTTCGCGTTGCAAGTGAGGCGCAACAGTTGGTTTTTATATGCAGACTAATCTCCTCGAGTGAGCGTGACGTTGTACGATTGACTCTCGTAAAACTTTGCCTTGGATGTTTTTATCTCTCTCGCTTTCTCTCGTGTGTGTCCTCTTAACCCTCTCTTCCTCAATTTTTACAACGACACACATGACGTACTTCCATTTTAACTGTGGAACGACCATTTCAAATCCTTCTTTCTTTCAATTCTCATATATAATATATATTACAAACTTCGATATACATACGCAAGGAAGATCGACAAACCCCTCTGTTATTGATACTTGATGCCGTCAGAGGGATCTCTCTTGTTCGTCGACGGGGGAAGTACGTTCGACCCTCATATATATATACCTATATACCTATGTCGAACCTCCCTGTATACATATATATATATATATATATTAGATAGTTTATTTGTAGTTTGATGCATTTCCGTGGCAGGATCAGCTTACAGGGGTGGAAGGGGATAAGCGAACTAACGTAACACGTCGACTATAGCAGGATGAGGTTTTGAGATGCTTGTATATATAGATATGTCGAGTCATACATACAGAAGTGAGCGAACAGGTCGAGAGTGGCATGTCGGTGGTGTAGGTATTAAGCGTCCACCCCTTGCGTTGACGTATTTCGAGGGCGAGCAATCTCTCTCTCTCTCTCTCTATCGTTCTCCTCTTCCGCCGTTAGATCGGCTGGAAGCTTCGCAATTTAGTTGCTTCTGGCTCTCTCGCACTGATGTGCGACTGCTACGCAGTGCGGATATAGGTAACATCGAAGAAGAGGGGCAAACGCCACAGAAGCAACCCTCTTCAACTCTCTACGTGTATATATGTATGGAAGGGCTCCATCTCTCTCTCCTTCTCGTGGTACCGAGAGCAGCACTTGGCTCTGGCGCATTATTGACAGGCCCAGGCGAGAGCGTGTAACTTTGTTGCCGTGGCTGTTCCAGGCTCTCTCTCTCTCTCTCTCTCCCTCGCTCCCTCTCTGTTCGTCTATCTCTCTCACTCTCACTCACTATCTCTCTCTCTCTCTCTCTCTCTCTCTCTCTCTCTGTGATGCAGAGGCTCTCTCGATGCGCTACTTGCTCTCCCGCAACGCGTACTGAATTCGTAATCGGGAACTGGAGTCTGTCCTCCTCTGTCGCCTCTTTCCATCCACGCGCCCGATTCCTCCGCATACTGATAGAAAATAATTTTTAAACTTTCATGAACAGCCCTGACGTCGTCAACGAACGAGAGGTAGTGGAGAAAGGACGGGGTGCACAATCACAAGAATAAGATAAAAAAAAGAGACCACCAGGCTCGACGCGCCACATGCGGAATTGGAACGACCTCCGGGGGTGAAAAAAACGATAAATCCTCTCGCGGTTCTTCGCCCGAAATCTTTTTTCCGCATAGAACGATGTTTTTTTTCCTCTCCATCAACCTTCGAATCGGACGGAGGTGAGGAGTCATTCGTGATGGTAAAAAACTATCGACGAGAGGGTGAATTCTCGCAGGGGTTGAGATATATTCGAATAACAATATTGCGAAATAATTTTCTTCATAATTCTCAACGATTATTCTCGAGATATGAAAAATGTGATATTTTTGTTTCGTAAAATATCGCAAAGGTCATCGTCCTTCGATCGATCATCGATTATGACGGAGAATTATCATCAGCCTCGATAAAACACCGACGATTTTTCGTCTCATCCAGGTAAATCCTCTCGACTTTCTCCGTTTCCCGGGGAACAGTGCAACGATTCGGAACTATAACTATTCAGTCAGTGAAGAACGATTGGTTATTTCGTTGTAATTGCGAATTAGCGATCTTCGATTAAAGCCAAGCTTTCGATCTCGCTCGCTCTTTTGCCGATTTCCCAATCAAAGGCTCGTTCCGGAAAGGAAACGGAGGGTGGGGGGGGGGCACGATTGGATTTTTGCCAGAGAAGGGGAAGTTATATCTGGCTCCTCTCCCGGTCCGAATTCTCGCTTCCCGACTGACCCCCCCATTCTTCTTCCCGTTTATACGATTCCCTCCTGGTCGCTCGTACTCGACGATTCTGGCAAGAGAGCCAGCGGCACGTACACGTACTATTCTCCCACCGGGAGTGTAACTGGTCGGTTTAGTCTCTCTCTAACTCTATATATATATATATATATATGTGTATATAACTCACCAGGGCCAAACGACGAAGAATATCCGTTGAATCGTTCGATAAATTTGTCGGAGTGGCCTCTTCGAATTAGTATCTCAAGTCGAGTCCTATATTTCACCCGGTTGCCTCGATCTACGTAGCTCCAAGTGTGCTATCCGTTCGATCTTTATACGAGCTTTTATCGAACATAACAGAGACTATGGCGAAGCCATAGGTACTGGCCCATTTATGAACAATAAAATATAAACGACGATGTAAAAATGTTATTATTGTTCTAAAAAAAAAAAAGACAAAAATTTATATCCAACTGTCAACAATGTTATCGTCGGTAAAACTCATTGGCGAATAATTTTTTATTCACAGATTTCTTCCCGATACGATACGAGCTTGCGATAGGAAATTGTCTCTCCCTCTCTCTCTCTCTCTTTCTATATATATATATATATATATATATCTCGATGAATTCTCAAGGCAGTCCGAACAAATCGTTTTCGATGGAACAAAATAGGCTATTGGTCACGAGGAAGGATGTATATGTACGTACGCGCGGCTCATAAAAGCGTCCGAGCCCCAGAAACGAGCGTCTTGGAAATCCGTCGAGTCACCGAGAAACAATTATCAAGACATCTGGACCGAGAGGAGGTTCGTCGTTTCGTCCGACTCGCTTTTATGCGTTTCTCTCTCACGGAAAGACTTCGACGGCCCCCTCGGCAGCATTTTGGCTCTCGCATTCGCGTCCGTTTGCACACACATGCGCGGGCGCGCGCTGTACGTAAGCGAGAGCGAGTGGGCGGACAAATGCCTTCGGGGGTCTCGCAAGAATGGTCTTCAGGATATTAGCGCGTTATTGCAGGAGGTTATTGGCTCTATCGATTTTCCTCTCGCGACTACCCTTGCCCACTATTTCTACAAACGACTATTGCTATGTCCGGCGACCAGTAAAACCAGTCCACCCCCCTGGTTAAACGCGGTGATCAACGTGTCCCCTCGTCGTCATCTTCCTCTCGGTCCCTTCGAACGTACCGCGCTTCGGGCGTTACAAGAAGCAAAAACACGCCCTTTTTATCCGATATCGCAAAATCACTCTAACGAAAATAGCAATACAAAAAAAAAAAAGAAACAAGAGAGAATCCCTCGGATTCCTTTTTTTTTCGAACGTCCTTTTTCATAGATAATTATTTCTTTTCTTGTTTTTGTTACGAACTCTCCATCGTTCTAGAATATTTTTTATAGAACGAAATAAAAACCACGTCGAGTCAGAGCTATAATGGAAATCATTCGCCTCGGGTCAGATCGACCAAAGAGATATCTATTCACGTACGAAATTCGCACCCCTTTTCATATTCTATTTGGGTTACTCGTGGCTCGTTTCACCATTCGTATACGTAAATCTATGTGTGTGTGTGTGTATGTTTGTATACGCGCGTCTTTCTCGTATACATCTCGAATGGTCGAGCAGCAACGGGAACGCCGGCAGCAGCAAGCCCAGGCACAACCCCCAATTTATTCCGTCTCAAAGTGCCCATAGGTATGCATCGAATTCTGTGAATTCTTTGGAAAATTGCTGCTCCCTTGGAGCATCGCCACCACTTGTGCCGTTGCCTTACTCGTTTTTCGAGTGAGAGGGTGGAAACGGGCCGAAGAGGAGGGAAGGCGAGACTAGGATATGGTTCGAGCACACATAGTCGGACTCCGCATAGAAATCGCCAGTTCGGTCCGAACGGAAATACGAAAAATTCTTATCGTGAATAATATTCATCATTTCGTAGGGTGGAAGGCCGAGAGAGAGAGAGAGAGAGAGAGAGAGAGAGAGAGAGAGAGAGAGAGAGAGAGAGAGAGAGAGAGAAGGAAGAAAAAAGGCAGAAGCGAGGCGCTGCCAAATGCCAGGGGTGGATCGAATTTCTAGGCCACGCATCGCGATGCTCGAATATTATACCCGTTTCGTTATCTATAACGTACCTAATATGTATACGTATATATTAGAAAGCATTATACCCAAGGATGGGCTCGCTCCGAACGGTTTTTTTTTCTTTTCATTTCCGTCCAGTGAGAGTGTTTTTTCTCCTGATTTTTTGTTCCATTATTCCGCTCGCTTTTTCATCCACTTTATGAATTACTCAGTGGAATTATTACCATATCGCCCATCGATGGGGGTCTCTCCGCGTTGACCTCTCTCGGCCCGCTAAACAATGATATCGCCGATTTCCGTATTCATGCACATCGTATCGTCCATTCTCGAGGCAAAGATTTATTCCTTCGTCCAAAAAATCATTTTTTCCGTTCGAAAATATTTGTTTCATCAACGAAATGTTTTCGCGCACTTCCAGCAATGGATATATATATAATTTATGCACCGTAAGACAAATTTTTTCGCCCGCGCTCTTCAAACCCGCCGTAACAATTCTTTTCCCCTCCGATCCGTTCGGAGCGTAATTTTGTTTCTTTTTATCCTCCGCACGCACGAAATAAACATTTTTCAAAAACACACGCTACGCTGTAGAGACGCGCAATTAATTAGGTGGGTGTATATGTATATATACGAGGGTGACGTTACCACGACGAGGAGGGAGCGAAAACGGGACGCGGCGTAGACATTTCGAAAATTTTTGCATAAATCCGAGCCAAGAGGGGGATGACTCTCTCACTCGTGCGACGTGGGGTGTCAAAGAGGGTTGGTAGGCGAGGAGAGGCTAACTGCTGATTCAGGCCGTGGTCCTTCGTCCAGAGCCGACGAGCTGGACGTGTACATGGTCGAGAGAGAGAGAGAGAGAGAGAGAGCGAGGAGAAGGGGGATGAACACACGCGCGACGAGACTAGACTCGAACGCTTATAGTCGTGCGCAAAGCCCTCTCTCCTGTTTGCTGGCAATACGCTATACCCACGTATATATGGGATAGAGGACACATACGCGTTCTCTTTCTCGCGTTGGACAGTGCGAAACATTGTTTTGGGCCTATAAATAATCGTTATTGCCGCGTTAATCATGGATAGTCGTGGGCCCTCCATTATTCGCTTGCTGCTGCTGTTACTCCTGCCGTGAGCTCTCGAGAGGGTGAAAGCCATGAAGGGAATGAGAGACAGAGAGAGAGAGAGAGAGACAGAGAGAGAGGGAGAGGGGGGAGGGGGGGGGGGTAGAGATGATGGTATGATATTGCCCTCTTCGACGCGGTACGAGAGCCGGGCAGGCATGCTCCCGCTCCCAAAACCAACCCTTACGCTCTTCACGTGCTCGCTATAGTATACATATATATATATATATATATATATATATATAGAGAGAGAGAGAGATTTGGGTATATATATGCAAGGCTCGTCGACCGACGAGTCCTATAGCCAGGTTCCAGGAGGCTCGTCTATTGCACTCGGCTCGATATACGCGAAGAGAGCCCACCCCGCGCGAAAACTCAGATCGATGTATATAGGCGAGAAATAGGGAGGAGAGAGAGAGAGAGAGAGAGTGAGAGGGTGGAGATGCCTCGAATTGTTCGGAATCGGCCGATCGCGGAGATGCTCAGACATAGCCAGAATTCGCTTTATTGGTATCTACATACCTCTTGAATTTTCACTTTCGTGCCCCTCGTCCCTACGCACCCGGGTAAATGCCCTCTACCCCGTGTCATAGACTACCTTCGTGACTAGAAATTAATGCTCGCTATCGAACTTCACGTCGGCCGAACGTTAAATTCATCGATGAAAGATGCAAAAAAAAAAAAAACGGCACGATCGCGAAACTTCCCGACGAAACGAATTAAATAATTGCGACTAATTTATTACGGATCATCGAACTTCGATGTATAATTTACTGGATATTCGTTCGAAATTTAATCCACGAGGAGGTTATTATTATTTCTCGATTATCGGACCTGTGCGCATCGACAAACGCGAACGCACACGGACATCAACGCGGGCTTATCATGTGGGTCCCCGCAGCCTCGTTCTCATCCCCCGACAGACAGCTAGAGCACAGAGCACAGAGGGGTGAAAGAGAGAAGGTAAAATACAGACAGACAGGTATTCTCTGTTCGCATGTGCTCTGTGTAGGAGTTGCAAAATTTGATGCCAAACCCGTGTCTCTCTCTCTCTATCTCTCTCTCTCTCTCTCTCCCTCTCTGCCTCTCTCTCTCTCTCTCTCTCTCGATAGCCCCGGAGGCGCATCGATGTAGAACGTATAATTTCATTACACCCCAGAGATAATAGCTCGCTAATTGATTTCTCCCACTACCCGGGAATTCTAGAACGACTCGCACTCTCGCATGCACACACGCCAAAACGTATGTGTCCTCTCTCTGCTATGCGGCGAAATATACAGCGTGTATAAATTGATCGTCGTCCGATGTGCGAGCGATCATGGTGGTGACCGAACAAGAGAGAGAGAGAGAGAGAGAGAGAGAGAGTAAGGCAACCCAAAAACGATAAACCGCATTTTGTGCCGCGAGAAAATATATATGCGCCAGGACTACGATGCCCTCTCGCATTATTCGCAATGAACTGCCACTCAAAATTCGCGCGTTTGGTTACGTCGCGCTTTTGTACAGGCTTTCAAATATACATATATATATATATGTAGCGTGCATTAATACGTTGTCTCATCAAGCCACGAGCATTTGCACCGGAATATTTACAGTGCTCGGGAAAAGTGTGTGTGTGAGAGATAGAGAGAGAGAGAGAAACTCCATGGAAAAGAGGTTGGATTATTGTTTCCAAGAATGCAGAGTGATATCGCGAGGCTGTGGATTATGGTCAGTCCACCGATACGACCCTGTCAAATATGTGATTGGCGGACATCGCGCATATAACGACGCGAGGCTCACGTGCGCTGAATATCGAAGCGGCGCAACCTCCTGCGTTTTCCATCGGTTTTATGTCAGAGCCTCGGACGCTCCCGGCGAATCATATAAATCTATACCCCAAAATATCTATATATATATCGCCAAAACCGCATTGCTGAAAATACAAATCAGGCAAATTGCACGTAAAATTTCGCCTCTCGGTCTCGCGTCGCGATACAACGCGGTATAACGCGTGGGTTATGGCAAAAGCGTCCGTTCCTCCCTAGCCCCACCCTCTCCCGCCGGTTCTCTCTTGCCCCGACAGCGTTAATAAACGACTCGAAGGGAGCATTGTTGCCGAGGGGATGAATAAAACGAAGGGGGAGGGGCTAGTTCAGCGATGGGAACGCGGCAAGAGATGCAAAAAAGTGGAGAAGCGAGACGAACGAAACTTTCGCCCCACCTCTCTCGCTCTTTCACCCACCCTTCTTCACGTCTTTCTCCACCGTTGTATATTTTACGAGCCTAGTGTAAAGCGAGTGTATATCTCTGCATTTTTAATCTCGCGAAATTTCACACCCCGCGGGAGTCGCGTACATGCCTCGTAAGACACGACGCGCGTATACCAAAAATCTCCCTCTCCCACCCTCTTGCTTCGCACATTTTGCCATAATATAACTATCGCACGTTGGGCATAACTCGCGTGCAGAAGCGACTGATCTAGGCTACCAGATGGGATACGAGATTTCTAATGATAAAAATAATAATAAACGATAAATATACGATTAATCGAAAAATCGTTGACTCTTGATCGATAATGTTTTGTTTTTTTCGAATAACCATTGTCATCGTTACGGCCGGGAGTAGACTATTGAAAATGGGACGACGATTTTATCGAACAAGCAGAAATAAACGTAGGTCCATTATCGTAAAATGACGAATCGATCGGCGCACGATCGGTAACGCTCGAGAAAGCATCGCGAGATCGAAGTAGCGTCTGAATGATGCATTTATGTATATATGTGTTATATACATATATGTATAGCAGCATAGAGGAGTTATGGGATTTGCGTTATATCGCTCATGATTCGAATCGATGATGGTAGATGTTTTGAAGCATTATTGAGATAGACGCGAGGACAAAATTGGTCCTCGATACGGTCGAGGTGTTGAGTCTCTGATGGGCTTACCGCACGGCGGAGGATACAGACCGAGACGGGGTTTGAAGGAAGAGCGAGAGGGGTGGGGGGGATGAGCGAGAGAAGCGACGAACGTGTATTCCTCACGGCGAGAATTCCCCATTACTCGCATGCACTGTAAACGGTAAGTGCATCGCCCACCTCTCGGATGTACGCGCACGAGAAACCCTACCTACGTCCCGTAACGTACATTTCCATGCGAGATGGGCTGTGCCCGGAAAATGAAAAAAAAAATCGACACTTTGCGAAGCGTTCGCGTAGTTCGATTATATGTTCAAAAGCCGTCGAGCCACTAGTACAAAATCGACGATAAATCGACTCTCTCGTGCGTCGATCGTCCGAGCTATCGAAACTCGTTTCCACTCTCATAAATGAAAATATGAATTTACAAAATTCATAAAAAGTAGTTTGGATAATAAATAAGAAATTAAAAAATTGTTCGATTTTCTTTATTTTATCTATTTGGCGATCGTAAATTTATATTTTCGTACGTACCTACATATAGTTTATACGAAGATGCCGCACGTGAGATCGTATCGCCCGTGGCTTATTTATCCCCGTGGCCGTATAAGGTACGCCCGATTTTTTCCAAAATTTATGAAAAAGCAACTACAACATTCTTGTATTAAGGTTCATTTCGGTTTATAGTCGCTCGTAAAGACCCCGGGTGTATATTCATCGTGCGCCAGCAGGTGCATTATAACACCCGAGGGCCGATTTTCGCGCAGCACGGCTTGTAGAGGGAGTTCGCGCAGATATGGGTCGCCGCCCCTCCCCCGCCTTGTTCTTGTTCTTAAAACAAAACCGGAAGGATGAAGATAACGTCCCTTTCTTCGTTGCAGGAGAAGAGAATGGGGCGGGGGTGAATAGAGGGCGGAGAAATCTTTGCTTTCCCGCGTGTCACAATCTTCGTACGCTCGCACGATCGAAGCTTCACCGGGGATACGACGTAACTTCTTTCTTTCCCCATGTCTATATATATATATATATATACGTACTTTACCCAGTGAAAATATTCGAGAAATTTTCATGGACTTGTCGCGGTGGATGCTCCAAGTTTCGCGAACGAGAAAGTCAACGAGAGACGACGAAGTGTTTTTGCACGCGATCTTTACGAACAGAACTGAAACTTCCTTATTCGCCATCGTTTCGAGCCTCGAGGGAGGTGGGGATAGAAGAGAGAGAAAGAATTTCGGCAATTTTTTTCACATCCCTAAAAATCTTCTTCAACGACAAGTTACGGGGGAAAAATAGTGAAAATCAATAAGAAAATTGTCGCGACGAAGAAAATGATTTCTATTGCCATGCGAGGAGGTAAAATTCGCGACGCAATTTCACACTATGTTTCATCCGCTGTCCGTCTTTCTCCCGTCATCAAGGAAAATCTTGCAGAGGAATCAGAAGTGAGCTCGAGGATTTTCATGCAGCTGTGAATCGTCCGGGCGTTTAACGGGGTGGTGGGTTTAGGGGATGGAGGGTGGCTGAGACGATGGCTGGGAAGGCCAAGGGCCAAGGGAAATCGTCGAAGGGTGGAGGTCGGCTGCGTTCGAGCCCTCAAGAGTACGGCGTTGCGCTCTCGCAGAGAAGCTCAACCCTCTTACCCCCCCACCCCTCTCGCACATAGTAAGCAATATCTGGCGGGAATTAGTTGTCACCCGGGTTTCCAGGGTTAAAGGGGTTGCCAGACAACTGGTTAAAGGGATTATCCCCGCTTACGTTGCTCTCCGGCCTGCTAATGCTCTGCGCACATTATTAAATCATTCCCGGAGGCGCGGCGGTCGCGGCAACGGCGTCGAGGAGCTCTCCGAGAAATCCTCTCTCTCTCTCTCTCTCTCTCTCTCTTTACCTCCCCTCAACCCCATCCTCGCACTACTCCAAGACTCGCAAGCTTCGCCGCTGCTTCTGCCGCTGCCGTTAGATTTTCGCTGGGTCGCCTACTATGCCACTACTGCACCTCTTCAACTATACGTAGATATAACTTCTACGAGGAAAGGCTTGCCTGCCGGTGAAGCTAAGCTTTCCCTAGCGGGATGCCAATTAACTGGAATAGGATAAGAGAGACTGCTCTTACTCTCTTCACCCTGTAGTGTCCTTTCCTTAGGATCGATCTTTAGCTACGAGACTCGACGAGACTATAACCGTGTAAACATATCGAAAATTCTTCGAAGAGTTGGGAATGAAATTGAGCACAAAATGGCGACGGGGAAAAAATTCACTATGAGTAAAAGAAAACAGCGAGCTCTTTCGTCGATCGATTTCGGTGATGGAAATACGACGTTAAAGCGAGACAGAGGGTGGAACTGGAATGAAGCACGAAACAATTTTTCTTATTCGGCTTATGACATTGTCTCGTTTTTTTTTTTTTTATAAAGACGTCGAGAGAGAGAGAGAGAGACAAAAACTAATTATGCCATCTGCCCGTTTCACATGGGAAAATGCGAATGCCTCGAGCTGAAAGACAAGAGATAGCAAAGAATAAGTAGTAACGGCGGTAAGAAGGAGCCGAGATACGTTCTATTTAGTTGCTGCGCGGAATGAGCACCGTGCGCCCTCTATACGTGTATATACCATTGCGGTAAAGGCTCTCGTTTCCCGTTAGATGAGTTTTCACCGTGAAGCGCAACACGGAGCGAGCAGAAAAATTCGACGTTCCGCAAAACGAGACGCGGGCGAAAAAACAAATGACGCGCCCGTGCCGCAAAGCGAGGAGTGAGGTTAGAGACTGAAATGGACACTTGCTTTTTTATGGGAAAAACGGAAATGCTGCGAGAAAGAGAGAGAAAAATGGCAAAATAGCTTTTCACTCAAAATTGTGGACGGTGAAATTCTCGCTGATCCATCGAGGTTCTAACCCAAGTTGTGGCTTTTGCAATATTAATCAATCTCGAACGGAAAAAATGTTTTATTTGACAGATTTTTTATTCTTATTTTATTTCATTTCGTTTCGAAATACAAGTTTTTCTTCGTATTCAAATAAACCGACTTTTCTGAAAATATTATTTTGCCGGAATTTTTTCTCCGGCTTCGTAAACCCGAGAAGCCAAGGTAAGGGTAAGAGCGTGTATACGTACGTCTGTGTAAAACGTGCGAGGGAAGGAAGAGCGAGAAGAATGATTTATCGGCTCGGGAAGGAGGTAAAGTGTCTCACCTGTAAAGTGCAATAACATCGTAGTTTCCTGCTGCTCGCGCTCCAAACCGTTCTATACCGCGTCAGACATTCCGAGGATATAGTACGCTATAATACTCTATACATACATATATGAAGTGAAAGCGAGAGAGATAGAGAGGGATGAGGAAGGGAACTATCAAATTAAAGGTACGTGTCAAAGTAGAGACAGCGAACAATAAGAAAAAGTCTAACGCGGTAAATTTTATCCGGCGGATAAAGTTTTGAGTTTTCTTCCCTGAGTGCGATGAAGCTTATTTTTTTGCACTAATCGCGTTCATCTATAAAAATGATAACCGAAAGTGTCCATGTAGAACGAAAACTTAAATCATGAACGATAATTCTTTCAGATTCGAGATTGGAATTATATTTTTAAAAAAACACGATAAACAATTATGCGATTGTATATTTCAGTATAGTATACAGCAAATTTCACGCATAACTTTTTGAAGAGCTCGCCGAGACGAGAAGAATGGGACCAGAAAAATCCGAATCGTTTCATTTTTGTGGCCGTGGTAAATTTTCGAAAATCGCGATATTTGGACGAAAGGGGTTTAACCCCCCCAAAAATAGTCCCGTAGGTGGGCAAAATTTGTTCCTCAAAAATGATTTCATAGCTACGCTATTCGATCAGAAATTTCTCGCGCATCACGAAAATAATTTAGCAATTTCATCGGTATAACTCTTATTTTTAAATTTATTTACCGAATTCTTTATTGAATTTTGTTCGTTAAAATTCTCCGCAAAATATTACTATTACTCGGAATCTAGTATATATTCTTTTTGGCGACTGTGAATTTATCGCGCGTCAAAGGAAAAAGTCGTTGGTATTAAAATAAATGAATGAATATAGATAAATTTAAAAAAAAATTGCAATCCCCTGCCAAAAAGTAGATATTTCGTTGGATACGCAGGCGAGAGAGGAAAGAGAGAGAGAGAGAGAGAGAGAGAGGCGGTGAAAAGCGCATAATAAATCCCGAAAAAGCGAAGAAGCGTTCGCTCCCGAATTTAACCAGCGTGATAACGAAACACACAATGAGAAAGTCCAACGGGCTCTCTCCCTTCCGCCACGTCCTCTTTTCCCCTCGTACCTCGTCCGGTGGTGAACACCGAGGATATAATTCGTGTAATCCTCGCCAAAACCAGCGTAAATCCTGGCAATAATTTATCCAACTCCCATTGTGTGACACGAAACGGGCAAAGATATTTCAGCTCTCTCGTCATAATTAAAACAAAATTTAAAAAAGAAAAAAACACACACACAAAAATAGGGATACACCAAATACATTTTTCGGCATAGTTTTCATCGAAGAAAACAAACATCAATGATGGGGAAAAAATTGATGTTTCTCAGAATAATAATAGAGAAAAAGAAATCGAAATTGGAACGGGTGATTGGCCATTTGGGGTGTTCGGAAACCGCTGAACGCGATATTCTTTTTGTCCCACCGTTTTTCGTTTCTTTTTTTCTTTTTTTTTTTCCACCGCGTTCGGTCATATGAACGAACGAAATAATTAATTGCTCGAGGTTTGTGTGTTCTGCGACCGGCGGAAGGGGGAGGTGCAGACTCCGATCGATCGAAACACGTAACTGACGGGACGCGCGGGAAACCGCCCGTACCAATTGCCACGGATCGGTCAACGAACTATTAGCCTCGCTCTTTTTTTTTTTCTTGTCACGAGCCTCAACTTTTATGCGACCGTGTGCAAAACGAAAGCGTCCATTGTGCTCTCGGTCCAATTTTTGCCCTTCTCTTTAATCCTGAATATTCTCACGAGAAAGAGTGAGCGAACTGGGAGGGGTGGGGGGGATTGGTATTTAATTTCAAGATAATTCGACGCTTTACGCGACGCAAAAATCCGTTTCACGGACGCGTGGGCGTTAATTGTGAACGAGGCGTTCGGGTAAACGCGCGAGAGCATAGTGCGTCGTTCAATTACAACGTTACGGTAAAGGGCAAGGGAGGCACGAGGGCGAGAATGTTAAAAAGAAATTAAAAAATCTCAGCTATGCTATAATTCACTCGCGAGTTCGCTGCGTCAGGTACACACCGCTCGCGTAGAAACAGTGCTTCGGTGGGAGCTTGTACGTTCTTTCTGTGCTTTTTTTTATTTTATTTTATTTTATTTTTTTATCGTCGCAGCCCGTACTCCGGGTTGCCCTCTCGTTATACAGCTGCCATTTTACAATAACGCGTTTGCCCGCGTCCGGCCTCGCGCGCTCGGTGTATTACGCACCTCGCCACCACTGGTAAGCTCATAAAAAGCTCGCGAGCGTGAAGTGAACGAAGGAGGGAGAAAATAGACACACACACACATACTCACGTACGAGCACATGGGAATAAAACAAAAAAATATATATAAAATCCTCAGGAACAACGCGATTAAGGTAGCGATAAATCTCAGTGGGCGACGTCCGACGCGGTCAAATTTATCTGTTTTATTAAACGCGAGTGAAGTCTACATTGTGCTTGGTAAAATATATATAATCACACGTCCGACGATCTTCTCCGTGTAAACGAGCCAGACACGAGACTCTCTCCCTCGTGTCTGGTGTACCGACGAGGAGTTTCATTCGCTCAAATATTTAATTTAATAATGAAAATTTACTCGATCCGCGAATTTCCGAAATCGAATTTCGTATACAGAGACGCGAAGCTTTATCGCTAGCGCGGATTCAACGTTGTTAAGAATCGTCTATTTATTCTCGCGTCTACTATTCTTTTCTTCTTTTTTTCGTTCCTATATTTATTTTAAATTTATATTACGAGACATCGTGGCAAAATGAAAAACAAAAATGAGCCGGCGTTATATCTATTATCCGGCGAATAGCACGAGACAGAGAGAGATTGAGAGAAGAAAAAAAAAGTCAAATCTACCGACGCAGCGGACGCGTCAAAGAGAAGATACGAGACAAAAGAACGAGAGAATCTCCGGTAACGCGGGGAACAACGGGGCCGTGTTGTACGAATAGATGTAAAAACGCGAATCGCAAAAGCATGAAATTCACCGGGCTGGAGGCAAAATAGTTCGCGGCCAAGCAGCCAGCGGCGAGATCCATGGAAGGGGCGAGGGGGTGGCAGATAATATATATATAAATATATATATATATATATATATCGAGCTAAGAGTGACTCTGTACCACGGTATGGGAATAAGTTATGAACTCTATGCATTTTAAATGACAAAATCTGGCCCTCTTGCATGCGCTCTTTGCCGCGGTTTTTCGTTTCTATATATATATATACATCTATACGTTTTTTGTTTTATTTCTTATACTTCGAGAGTCTCTCTCCCTTCCTCTTTAGCTCGTTTCTTCCTAGCAGATTCTCGCGTCGGGCGGTATCTTTCTTTACCGAGAGAAATGCATTATTGGCCTGACAATCTTGCCACCGTAGAGTAAGAGACGCCGGGGGAACTCGTACGTGTGTCGCGTGTCTCCTCGGTGGTGCGCGCATGAGCCCGAGATCGCGAAGTCTCGCGAGTCAGCGAACACACTTGTCCCGTCTCATTCTCTCTCTTTTTCTCTCTCTCTCGCTCTCTCTTCTTCGCACGTACGAATTCTGCAATTCCGAGGATATAATACTGCCGCAAATTTTCCCACAATTTATATTCCCGCGGTATATTGCCCCCGTCCCCCTTGTCGCGTAACGGAAGAGCAATTTTTTATTTCAGCCGAGCTTACCAACGGATATTTATATATCTGTGCGTTTCTGCGTAATGATTAATCCCTTGTATTCGCGAGAGGACGATAATGTAGGCGATAAATATTACGATCCGCGTCCACCTGCCCGATGATATGCATATTTCGATTGGCAGAAAAAGGAACGAGGATCGTGGATAAGGACGCGACACTTTTCGAACACCCCAAGTTTTTTCTATCGTCGTCTCTCTCGTGACTGGCAAAAAAAAAGAAAAAGACACGAAGGATGATCAGATTATTGCGATCTGGATTGAAGCTGCAAAGTAGGAGAGAGAGAGAGAGAGAGAGAGAGAGAGAGAGAGAGCCCATATCGAGCCGTCTCTCACTTTCTCCATGTAAATTTATTAAAAGACGACCGGGAATATTGCGTTGAGATATTCCGTGCAAATTGGATTACCGACTCATCAATTCCTTCCTCTAGCTTTTTCTCCCCTTCCCTTATCTCTATCTTTATCTGTGAGGAGAGAGGGACAAGAGGGGGGGGGGGGGGGGGGTTATCACGAGAATTAATGAAACTGCGGGAGAACGAGACGGTCGTGAGCGAAAGTTGGAACGAGAGATAATCATTTTCCGTTTTAACGTGGAATGCTTCGGCTGCCGGTAGTAGACAGAGAGCGATAGAGAAGCGTCCACGGTGGGCGGGATGAAAAAAAAACAAAAGAAAGAAAGAAAGAAAGAAGAAAAAAGAAAAATACGTCATCTTCAACGCGTCGCATTTGCATGAAATCAACCACCAGCGCGTACCGCAACGCCATCTATATCGTACACCCTGTGGCCGAATAATTTCGACCTGGGAATTAAATCGTTCGACCCGAATTGCCAATCGTGGCGATTTAACATTTTTACGATTGCGGTTTATCGAACGTGTAATTAACATTATCCCTGAAATTGTCCACTTGTGTGCCAATTGAATCGGAATAATCCTTGTTAATTTCTATAGATCTATGCAAAACCGGTTGTACGAACGAAATATAATGTCCATAATTATTCGTAGGGAATAATACAAGTACGAGTCGCTCGTGGCTGCCACGGCAACCTGCGCGAACGACTCGTTTGGGACTTTTGCGTATCCGGATTATTTTCTGCAGGAAAACAATTTTTTTTTTAAATTATAGTTCGTAGATCAGCCTCATTGGCTGATCGATAATCAATTTACGCGCTCCACGTGTCTCTTCGCTCATCTCGACAGGCTATGTCGGTCACGACGTATAATCGAGAACCGTTTTCTCAAGAGGGTCGAACCTCGTACCCATAAATTGAATAACCCATCGATTATGTCTTTCATCACGTATATTTACGATTTTTCGTTATCCGAGGCAAAGCGGAAGCCGCGATACGCCCAAAGAGAGAATATTATAGAGTAGGTATCCGAAATCGATAATGAAATCTGACGATACGAAGCTATTTTTGTTATCTCTCGGACGGCGAGCGGAGTTCACCGCTAATCTCACTGCCACGAACTCCTGTCTATCTCCGGTGTGTCCGATCGAAGTCGTTTTTTTTTTATCACGAACAGGGGGCGCAATCGTGACGGATCTAAGCTCGCTAAAGTCCTCGCGGTCATCAAACGAAATCGTGAAACGCTCTCGTTCCGCGCCAACCTATCGAAATTAAAGCCGAATTGAAAAAGTCTCCGGATGTGCTCGTTCGCGCGTAACAGCGACGATTGGACGCACAGAGACGAATGCCTACGCAACGGAATCTGCGACGCAGGCGAAATCCTCTGTTTTCTCTCTCTCTCTCTCTCTCTCTCTCTCTCTCTCTCTCTCTCTCTCTTTTCGCGCATCCTGGATTTTTACTATTGCGATGTGTTTTTTTTCAGCCGTATACAGTAACGTATACGTATATAAATAAATATATATATATATATACGAACCCCTGTCACCCTCCCTCTCTCTCGTTTTCCCTAACTCTTATATCGAGCAATCTATTTCCTATCGGGCGTCACCCCTCATCCGGTAAATTGGATAGGAATGTTTTATGCACGAGTATACCACGACCGGATTAGTCCGACCGTTTTTGCCGCGCGACGCTGCTCTCTATACACAGTTCTGAACCAGGGTCGAAATCCCGCGGTAGAAAATCTCGCGCCCGGCATCCGGTTTTCTGTCGATACATATATATGTATTTATAAGACGCTCCGAAAATGTCCCGCGAATCGGCAGATGTATTCCATCTTGAGAGACTCGGATGGGGGAGAGAGGTTCGAGACTAAGGTTGGAAAGGGACGAGCGGAGTTTCCTTTTTGTTACTTACGTTCGATATCTATCTATATATATATATATATATATATATATATATCGAGTCCCCATCGCGCCAATAATCCAACAGATCGAATGTTATTTCTCGGTGAGCGAGCCTGCGAGCGAACGCCTCAATTTTTCAACGCTTCATCCCTCTCGCAATGACAAATGCGATAATACGATCGCGACTTCTGCCCCACTCACACTCGTCGATACATAAGTCGTATATAAATATACGTTGATGCAAATTTGTAATGAAAAACTATTTTTTTAAGATAGAACAAAATATATTTCGTCGATTGGACGAAAAAAAACAAAAAAAATGCGATGTAAAAAAGTGAAAGAAATTCGCATTCGGTAAGATCGAGGGCTAGTTAGACTAATTAGAATCGTCTTTAAGACTTTTCCACGAGTATCTCGGGGTGAGGTTTGAAGTCCTGCAGGAAATTCGCGAAATATCGTCTGAAAAGGCATAGGGAATTTTCGTGAAAGGCTATCCCACCATGTTCAGTAACTATATATGTATATAAGGCCCCGACGCGAGGATGAATGGGAAGAGATGTTAATTCAAGCGCGAGACTGTCCTAAAGAGCTATAGATATATACCAGCCCGTTTTATTCGACGAAAATGAAAGCTCTCAATTAAGCAACTTTCGAAATGAACGCTAGAGATGATGAGTTTTCCTTCCTCGAGGCATATATATAATTCCCTCTCTCTTTCCGACTCACGGTGTTCGAGGGAGGTGGAAAATTGATTATAAGCAAGCAGACGAGTGTATGGAACGGAGGGGGCAGGGGGGAAGGAGGAGGGTGAGATTCGATCGTCTGGATTGACGTCTGTGCGCGTGTTCCAGACCGCGAGGAAGCGCATAGTTGCTTTTCAGACCGGTACTTCACGATCGTCGCACAAAAGGAGCACCGACCTGGAGGAGTCTGAGAGAGTATCTAGAGCGAGAGAGCGAGAGAGCGAGAGAGCGAGAGAGAGAGAGAGAGAGAGAAGGGGGGAGAGAGTGGCAGAGTAAGAGAGAGAGAAGGAGAACAAGCGATAGAGAGAGAAGGAAATAGGAAGAAAAAACAGAGTAAGGATATTCCGCTCATGCACCCGGCTCGTATGTTTACCTCGCGGTAATGGGTGCGGGTGCGTGAGAAGCCTCGTAATTTTTTTTTTCTCCCGGCCACGGTTTTTTTCTCTGCCGCACGGCCTGGCACTGTAGATCAAGAAGGAGGAAATTCCCTTCCTCCCACCCTTACTGAAAGAGAGCGAGAGGGTAGTTCCGGCAGTCTCGAGGAAAAGTTCGGTGGCGAGGAAGCGCGAGGGTTGCGCCGTGACTACCCTGGCAGTTTGCGGATTCGAAGGGATCGCAGTCTTTGCGAGAGAAAAAGGAGAACTGAAACTCTCTCTCTCTCTCTCTCTCTTCCTTTATAACATATATATATATATATTCGTAATGGTGGAAAAGAGACGAAAAAGGGAAGAGTAATATATACCCAAGTAGGTATGGCCGAGTCTCGGCGGTAGACACGGATATATATAGTTGAGGAACGAGTCAAGAAGGATATAGGTAGAGGGGAAAAAGGGGAGGAACGAGGGAAGGTCGATGAGAGACCACACGTAGCATCCCAAATAGCGTTCAAAGGGCCGAGCACTCGTTTCTTTCCTTCCTGGTTCGTTTTTTTTTCTTTCTCCTCTTTCTTTTTTTCATTTCACTCTCTACCTTTTCCTCGAGGTTCTCTCTCACCACAAAACCCTCGAACCGCACATTTCCTCATCTGGAACTCAAGCCACCCTCCCCCTCCCCCCCTCTGCCCTTTGCTGTCCTCGGTTACGGGACCCTGCTTAAGTCACTCGTGATCTTTCGCTTTCCTTTTCCCCAACGCCTTTAATTTTAATGACAACCACTCGCTCTCCATTGCCACGCTACGAACATTTGCCCATGCCGATGCTTTTTTCCCGCGAGAGAATTTTTTCCGAATTGCAACACGGGCAATGCGAAGACGCGTTTCGTAAAAATCGAGTCGCGCGAACGAATGAAAAATTCACGATCGACGAAAGAAAAACAAAAAAGTCTCGGTAGGGCTGGGGAGGGGGGGGGGGAGTACCTTCGAGCCTTTCATCCCGTGGATCTTCTCTTCGCTTCTTTGCAATGTAAAAGTGAATATTGAAAATAAAATTATGCGTTTCTTACAACAAACAAAATTGGTAAATCTCAATCATAAATTTTGCGCGATTAAACGACAAAGTGAAAATAAAATGTTAAACAACCCCTTCTTTGATCTCGATTCTAGAATGCCCACGATAAGACTCGCTCTCTGCTCAAGATTTTTGTAATCTCAAGAGTAAACGACGGCCAAATTGTGTGTCTCTGTGTGTGTGTTTTGCGAAAACTTTGCGCCTACTTTGAAACTGTGACGAGAAACTGTGCATGAAGAGAGATAGAGAGATAGAGAGAGAGAGAGAGAGAGAGAGAGAGAGAGAGAGAGAGAGAGAGAGAGAGAGAGAGAGAGGTGAATGAGTTAGGGCGCACAAGAGGCACTTCGAAAGTGATTCGAGCGCGTCCCGTCGTACTCGTAATCCTTCACTTTTCCTTCTCCGTCTTCATTTTCTTCACCGAGCTTTCTCTTCCTCTCTCATCATTCTGTGTATATATAGATACGTATTAGAGAGTAAAGAGAGCGAGCGAGCGAGCACACGCAGGACTAGGCACGAGGAGGAAGCATCGTCGGAGCCAGCGGAGCGCGCGCGCTCAAGGAAGTTAAATACCGCTCGCTAAAGTTGCTCCGGTTGCCTTCTTAATCATTGACACCGGCTCACGCCCACTTGGAATGTGTAAATAACTGATTAGCTCCACTGACGAGGGAACGAATGCATAATTGAAACGTCCATTACCGCGTCATACAGTCTATATATCTATATATATATATATATATATATATATGTGTGTGTATGTGTGTAGCGCACAGTCTTTCCTGCCCAGTTGTTATACCTTTCCTCTCTCCTCTCGCTCAAGTATTGTCTCTCATCCTTATCTCTTTCTCTCCCTCTCGCTCTCTCTCTCTCTCTCTCTCTCTCTCTCTCTCTCTCTCTCGCACTTTCTCGCTCGCTCCGTCTCCTATTACCGTAAGACTTAGCGGTCGGGCTTTTCCGTCGGGAGTTTCGCCTCGAGAGACTCGAGATAGTTATGCGCTTGTTACATTCTCTTCCCGACTACGGGCACGTAATAAGACGAAAGAAGAAAGAAAAAAGAGAAAAGAAAACACGACGTAAATTGCTCGTTAAATTATTACACCGCCTTATATAGACAGTGTCAAATTTTCCGAGGTATTATTTCCGATACGTATAAATTTCGTACGAGACAATTCACTCCCCCGTGAATAAAATAGAAACGGTGGTTTTGGTATTGTGAAGAAATAGAAATAGAAAAATGTGCCAACTTGACGTTCAATGGGAACAGACAGCAAACGGTAGAGAAACGAAGGATGGTATTACGATGAAAAAAAAACAAAAGTTTCGTAACTGACTCCATAGTTTTTGTCGCTTTTTTTGCTGTGTTGGAATGTGTTACGGTGGTAGGACGGTGGAACAAAGGGAGGGAAGAAAAGAGAGGACGAGAAGGAGGAGGAGGAGGAGGCGACATATATCTGGAAACCGTTACGTTCGTTTGACTGGTAATGGAACAGGGCAACAACCAATATTGTGATTGCTTCGAGGGCTATGCACGAGAACGAATACGACACATACGTTATGTGTATGGATCAACGAAGGAGACGTAATATACACATTACACACTTTTCTATACATATATTGTTACGTTGAGAGAAGAGAATCGACAGAGACGCTGTACACGTACGATCGCACTCGGTAGAGATTCCTTCCATCCCCTATTTATATATATATAGATATAGATATACGTATAACTGTACATATATATATATATATACGTATATATAAGTACACAGTATCAATATACATGTATATCGATTGGCGTCGCGTCGGTTGACAGATTGGAAACACCCCGAGACTTTTATGGCAGCTGTTTCCCGTTCGCCCATAAATCCTTTATCTCGCGGTTGTTTATCCTATAGCGAGATGGTATTTCTCATTTGCGTTAAAATCATTCCATCGAACCACGTATATCGACCGGATGAATAAAATCGAAATAACCCCGTTTTCTTCTTTTTCGAAGAAAAAATAAAATAAAATCAATAAATAAATAAAAACTGATAGACCGCGTAACGATTCGTTCCGGATCGATTTCATCGAAACCAAAGAAAAGTATTTCAATATTACGATTAATTAATACAAATGATGATTCGATAGAGTAATAATGAGAAATTTATTTGTTTGTTTTTTTGCTTCGTTGGTCTAATGAATCGTACGTTTCGATTATAACAATTGGCCTATTATGTAAATGAAGTCTGTTCCGCGGTGGGGAGGTTGATGGTCGTTCGGAAATGTAGGTAGAGGCGCGTGGACTATCGTATACACCTGTGCGCAAAACTCCAGGTGAATATACAGTCGGTTCGACAAAGGTGCGCTAGAGGGTAGCCTCGATACCGAATGAGGAAGGGGTGAGTGGCGAGCAAGGGTGTATTATCCAAATTGCATTATCATTCCGTGTTTGTACATCAGCATCGGGGTTGTTGCATCGATATATGGAATGCAGGAAAATCGACGAATGTGTGGTGCGCATTTACCGAAAAGCTCATCTCTCTCTCTCTCTCTCTCTCTCTCTCTCTCTCTCTCTTCGCGTCGTAGATAACCAGTCAAACGGCTTAATTGCTTTGTCCACGCAATTACGAAATTGCTTACAATTTACAATCAAGCACCCCGCGAATAGTCGACCGTTTGGTCGCACCCCCTCACCGTCCTCCTGTCCCGTGGCTCTCCTCACCCCGTCACGGCGATGCTGATCAATTTTATGAATAATCGCGCGTCCGGGTTTGTCTTTTTCCGTTCGACAAACCGGAAACCGGGGCGTATAAATCAATAGCACCGGGACATAGCACGGAGTTCGCTTCGCTCTCGCGTCATGTATACCCCCGGATAGATTCCTCGATAAATACATATTGATAAAACGTGGCTCGACGTGTGTTCACAATTAGTAGAGGACTACGTTTTGTATCGCTCGTTCTCATTTCCACGTACCACGGGGTATATTTAAATATATACAGGAAGGCATTTGGGCACGAACGTCGTTCTCGAGTTTTCTTAGGATCGACGAGTTTCACCGAGTCCTATAGGTACACGAAAAAATCTACGCGATTGATAATACCTGGCGAGATGATGAACGTTTCTATAATTGTTTCAAAGTGGTTTCAAGAAAATAAAACAATTTTTTTTTTATAAAATTGTATCGCATCGCCTCGATGTACGCGCTTTTCTCGTAACCTGTCCGTTACGAGAAAAACGAGATCGAAAATACGATTTATGAATTAATGGAATGTCGAACGCGCGTATGAGGATAAGAATAAATTCATTTCGCAGCCCGTGATTTCCCATAGGGCGTTTCGAATATTCATAGGGACAGGCTTACCTATACGCGCGAGACGAGTAATATACGTATTTGTTAAATATAAAAATGTGATCCGAGTTACACTTATTTTACCGATCGAGCGATCGCGAATGGCCGACGAACTGACGATCGGACAATCGGTAAAAGTGTTCGAGCCGGTTTTAGAGCCTCGTTTTTGCCAGTCGGGAGTGAGAGAGAGAGAGAAATGAAAAAAGAGCACCACAGTGCCGGGTTTCACTCCGAAATAACCATTTTATATAATTGCCCTATATGCGAATAATTTAATAATACAGCCGGGATGTGGAAGAGATGTGTCGCTATGCATTTTTGACCAGGGTTCACGCGCTCTCATATATATATATATATATATATTTATTTTTTTATACGAGACAGAGTTAGACCCCCCCCCCTCTCTCTCTCTCTCTCTCTCTCTCTCTCTCTCTCTCTCTCTCTCTCTCTCTCTCTCTCTCTCTCTCTCTCTCTCTCTCTTCCGTCGGATTCTCACGGTAATACAATTGGAACGAATGATCACCGGCAGAGAGGGCGATGGGTCCGAATGTATTTCTGGGGGGTGGTGGCTAGGGGAGAAGGAAATGCTATAAAGCGGTCATTGATCGTTCGAGTATATCGCGGACTCCCCCGTATCCCGTTATAATTCCGTTTTGTAACGGCAAAAAAAAAGTATTCCCGGCACAACGAGTGTGTACCAAAAACTCGTTTATACGAACATCCGGTTCCCGGACATTTTTAGCCCATCACTGTCACCGAAACGTTCGCCAATACGAGAATCCAACCCTGTTGACTACGTTTCGTTCATTTTACTTTGCCAAATGAGTCGAGCTACATTAAATGGGATTTGTTTTTTCGCACGAACGTGTACGCCGGAATATTCGTTCTTCGTAATTCGAGATATCGACTGGACGAGGAATTAGTCGATTTAAATAAATACAATAATTTGCGAAACGACGACTCGTCTCGCGTTTTATCGAAATAATAACGTTCGAAACATTCGAGTCTCGTTTTTTACCGAGACATATAAAGAAAAGTCGTAAGGAAAAATCGTCGACACGGAGGTAATTTAGCCCCTTAAAGAGAATCGGCATAATTGTGTTTTCGTATCTGGGAAGACATTTGATTTCGCGGACGAACAAACCGATATTACCGTATAGACGATTATATGCTCCGTTTTTCCGCCGTTGGGCGAAAGAGGAAGTCGGTTCGTGTGCCACGCTCGTGCCGAATATCCAACGTTTTCGCGTAGTCCTAGGACGCGAGTCAATCGGACAAACAATTCGGGCCGTTAACCCAACGGCGAAGAGAGAGAGAGAGAGCCGGGGAGAGAGACAGAAAAGAGCCATAGGGGAGGAAATCGCGAGTGTGGCCTGGAAACGATGGAATTCCTAAGCGCGCGGACCAATAAAAAACTTTTCCAATTCGACTTCTCGCCTCGCTTCATTCGCTCGAAATGTGAGTAGAAAAAGTGGCGAATCGATATATATATATATACATATATTATATGTGTGTGTGTCTATGTATGTGTAGGTAGAAAAATTGCTCTCTTCGTCTTTCGCGATGGAAAGACACCCTCGCGGTCTTATCTCCGCATCGCCTTGAGCGCGAGAGAGCGAGAGATAAGAAACGAGATCTTTCTTTCCATCTCTCTCTCTCTTTCCTTGCGCTCACGACTTCTTCGCGGATTTCAATTTAGCACGTCACGACTTTGGCCTGATTCGCTTCTTCGCCAAATGGCTCTGTTTGATTTCGGGAAACTTTCGCCACACGTGAAAACTCCCTTTTTCCCTTATCCGCGCAATGATTTTTTCATAGTACATACGCCATATGTATGTACATATAATATATATATATATATATATATTATATAGGAGAAGTAGCGAGTAGGACAAAAGACTTTGTGCCGCGAGACTCTCCGAACGAATATGCCTTAGTACCGCGCGCGGGAAAAGAAATCGACTGCGAAAAAGTATCCAAATCGAAAAATCCTTTCAACGAATACAATAATATACGTATAACTATACGTACCCGCTGTCTCGCTAGGAGTTCTCCATTTCATATTCGTCCGTTATAAGATTTGATTTGAAAAAAAATTTCCTTCCACTCGCCGATGTTTGAACATTTTTCGAATTTTAAGACGCGAGCGACGAATCAAAATTCTTTTAAACACAAATAATATAAATATTTTCGTAAATAAAGTATTTTCGCGAATAAATTTCGGTCGAAAGGTGAAAAATGTGGAAAAATTCGCGTTTTCTTTTTGCACCGACGTATTAATATTCGACGCGAGAAGAACTTATATCACCATAATAACAGTTATTCGTTACGTGGGGTATGCGCGCATTTGCATCGAGAAATCTGGGTCGCCGATTGATTTTCCCTTACCCATTTTCACATCATACATATATATATATATATATATAATACATATATGAGAGTGCACACGGTCCGTACTCGACTCTCGAGGAGACCCATTCGCTTGTATTATCGGACCTTTATTCGAAATTTATGTACCATCCGAGACCCTGGCTGGAAGATGAAGCCTGTATAAATATATATACATATATATACATATATATAGATCTTCTCTGGTTGCAACGGGAGGGAAGGAACAGCGTGCACCACGGGGGCGCATGCAACGGGAAATCGAGCTCGGTTGAATTATGGAAACTTCCTACCGCGTCTCGCTTCTTAGACGGACCTTCTCAGACCTTCGCGAAGAGAGCCGCGAGTTTCTATAACCGTCCATTACCGTGGCTATATACGCGTGACGAATGTTTAAGCGTACGATGGGGAAATTGGAATCCGCGGGCCCCGTTCGCCTGTCTGCCGTACTGTTATATTTCCGTTTAAATCGCGATACAGCAATAAGTAACTCTTCCTCCCTTGCTCTCCTCCCACCGCTTACCACCACTCTATCCAGCTATACGACCCTTCATCTTCGAAGACGTTCGATATAAGCTCGAGTCACTTCCCGTAACAAGAACCGTATACCTTGGTATTAATTCGCTCGATTATTTATTAAATACCATTTTTGATAAATAGAGATAATTTCTGAATAAATAAGTATCGCACCGACTCGTATTTTCGTTGATCGTATACATATTTCAAGGCATTAATAAATTATTAAACATACTTTAATTCCGGCAATTAAGAAAATTACATTTAATGAAATTTCGACGTGGATGAATTAATAAATGTGTAATTATTGATTCGGTGAAACGAACGAGCGTTAATTAGATTCGTACGATTCGTTTAAATTCGAATCAAGTTTTCATAAATTTACGGAAATTTTGTCGTTATCGTATATCTCCGATAAATTACTTCTCGGTTGAAAAGAAAGAATGAAGAAAACAAAGAAAAAAACATAAATTTATCCAAATAGAATAAACCGATACTCGTCGGTGCGAGAACGATTGGCGAAACGAGAGGGTAAAAATGGGGGAGGTGCGCATCATGAAATAAATGATTGGCGAAGCGTGAGGATATCGTTCCACGATGAACGATTCGTGGCGTAGCTACCGGGTAAAGTTTCGATAAGCCCGGTATGTCGGCCCGTTTATACTCGATGCTCGAGCCACTATGACGGTGTGGAGTCCCGACGCGCGGCAGAGAGCGGCGACTGCGAAGATGCCGAATGCGATTCCTCGGTCCCCATATATATATATGTTGGTGGAAGAGCACGGAAAGACGGAAAGTCGAGAAGAAAACGACGTGTGTTCGGGAAGAGACTCTGTGTGCGGTGTGCGGAGAGCACAAGGAAGTCTAGACTCGGGCGCGGAGAAGATCAAAAGGCACCGTCGACTCGGAAGTAACGCGGTCCCGACGACGTCGGCATAGTGTGAGAGAGAGAGAGTGAGTGAGTGTGAGAGAGAGAGATGTGTTCGATGCTGCAGCTCGGCTTCGCAAGCGGCAAAGCTTCGAAGAGCTTCCACACGAAAACCATCGAGAGACCAGAATCGACCTCTCGACAAGCCTCTCTCTCTCTCTCTCTCTCTCTCTCTCGTTCACTCGTCGTTTCAAGAGAATATATATATATATCCTTATGTATAATAGATATCTGTCGATGTGAAAATCAATAGGGCGTATCTCACCTCGATCCAATCGTTACACGAGTCGACATACGTCTTTCTGACATTTCGCAATTCTCAAAACCCACCTACGACCCCTAAAACGCATACGACTACACTCCGGGTAGAATCTTCCGCCTCCCATCTCTCGCGGGAGATTATATATGCGATCGTCGTTTACTATATAACATAAACGCATCGGAATTTCTTGGACTTTGATATCCAACCCTGGAATCATTCCATGACCATCCTACAGGAATAATGTACCTACTCGTGGGACGGTACACGCCGGGTCTCGCATCTCGAACTATGTTTTTGTCTCTTCCAGCGAGTACAAAATTTCTCGGAATTCACGTAAAAGCCCCTCGATCTCCCGTACGATTCGTCAAAGTACACAAATAATCCCGACTTTTCGACAATTAAAAAGATGAACAAAAATAAAAAAAAAAACTAGTAAACTCTAATATACAACAAACAAACAAAAAGTTTTATAATAACAGAGTTCGATTCTCACAATCGAACCGCGGGCGATACTTTTTCATCGATGATCCGCACGAAAATGGGGATAAAGGTTTTTCAAACAAACAGACGGCGATATGGTCGAGAGCGATCGAACGAACGGGTACCACTTTTGCTTTTCGTTTCACAATTTTGGTTCGCCCCCCCCCCTCCACCCCCATCTCCTCCAAAATCTATGGCACTCGATGCAACCATCTCGATCGACGAATCGACAGCATCGTCTCCCCTCCCTCGCCCTCTTCTACCCCGTGCCATTTTCATCAGCACATCGGCAGTTTGTATCTCACCGCCGCTCCCAGTATTTCTCCCTGTATTTCATCCATTAATTTAAAAAAAACTGTGATTTCCCTTTTACACGACTCGCGTATGTCATCGTTCCTACACGCGTTTCGACCCTCTCATTTCATGAGTTTTCTCTACTCCCTCCTACTCCCTCCTCCTCCCCCCCCCCCTCACCCCACTCCCTTTACTCGACGCCGTATCGGGGAAATAAAAAGCGTTTTGGATCTGTATTCGCGCAAGCACTCCGCTGATTAAGCGACAACGAGAAAACCGTTCTCGTTCATCGGCAGAAAACTAGTTTTGGCTACACGGAGAAAACTGTCCCGTATATCAAGCCACTCGACCGTTGTATCTCGCACGAAAAAAAAGGAAAGATATATACGCGCTGAGATCGTCGCGATAATACGTCGCGGTAGTTTTTTTTTGTTTGTTTTTTGTTTTTTAAACGAACATCCGGCAGAAAATTTGGTTCGAACGATTCGCGAATTTTCCTTCATTATTCGAAATTCGTATTTCGATCGGTCTCGATAGATCTGGGGCGTGTTTATAGGATTTCCTCGTGGAAAAGGGAAACAGTTAATATTTCATCCGTCGAGCCGACGAAAAGTTAAGGGGTGGAGTCAACGCGATTCTAGTTTCACGGGGAAAATAAAATAAGAATAAAAAAATCTGTAATCTTGCCGCAATGGAAATTTGAGAAAATCGATAATCCTTTAATCCGGATTTTCAAGCTCTTTGAAGATCTTTTGGAAAGTCCCGTCCAATAAGAATTTGCCTAAAAAACGTCTTTTTCTCACGAAAATAAGGGCACTTTCGCTCAGACTCATGACAAAAAACTCTCTCGATCGTAACTTCGATTTCGAAGATGGAAAGACCCTTAGCCCTACGTCGTGTTCGAAAAGTCGTCACCTCGCGAAAAGATATTCGAATCTCTTTGTACGATACGTTTTTCATGATTTTTCTCGTATCCGCCGAAACTTTAATTCGTCGCTTTCGACTTTTGTCGAATCTTTCGACGCGATGGTTTTTCTTTTCTTTTTTCTTACCTTGCGTCAATCTCGTCAGACGTTTGTATGTTCTCTCGACAGGTGTGAGAGGAGGGGGGTAAACCTTTCGGGCTCTTTGACACGATGAAAGTCGTCGTGCTGAGAAAAAATTGGAGTGGAACCCACGAATGGTACGAAGTCTGATTTCGGGTGCGGATGCCGGGCGTGTTCGGCCGAAAAACAACACGTTTTGCATCGACATCCCATTTTATTTTCTATTACACGAAACGTCTGAGGGTAAAGCGAACTCTCGCGCCAAGGACCCCAAGCCTCGATCTAGCCCTCTCTCTCTCTCTCTCTCTCTCACTCTGCGCGACCCCGTGATTTGTTTCCTTTTTATTTTTCATATGCCAAAACGTTTTTCTCTATCCCTGGCACGGGCTCAAAGGCTCGGGATGGAGCACCACACATGCCGAAGAGACGTAGACGAGGAAGGTCCTCTTCTCTCTCTCTCTCTCTCTCTCTCTCCCTCTGCACAGTGAGTCTTCGACAGTCGGTGCGCGCTCTCCCATCGCCCCGAGAAACTCCGGTTTCCCGGAGGAAGCTGCACGCCGCAAGCACTCTCTCTCGTCAAGCATCTCTAGCTTAAAGCTCTCTCACTATCTCTCTCTCTATCTCTCTTTCTCTCTCTCTCTCTCTCTCGGTCATAACTAAACAGAACATCTGGCTAACCTCCTGAACTTTCCATAGAGAGAATTCTTTTTTTTTTCTCGGCTAGCACACACGATTACGATCGACGTGCGTCTCGAACTAATATCCGAAATTTTTGCGATTCCTTTTACAGGATATTGAAAGTATGCTGTGCCAGGCAGACGACGTGAACCCAATCTCCTCGTGTTCCCGGCTTTTCATACATATATACATATATATATGAAAATATATAAAGGCGAGCTTTTACATACCCTTCACCCCTTTTAAACGTTCCTCTCGTCCCATTCCGACCCCATCGTCGCTCCGGGAGGCGACGGGCGAAGGAAAGTTCTCGGTGACTCTGCGATCGACGAGAAGGGTAATTAGTCGAGCACACGACACGACCCCGCCAGGCAGACCTGATTCAAGACGACCGCAGGCGTCTGTTACCCGTACGACCTGTAAACTGGTGTGCAAGAAACACGCCGGGAATTTGCGGAGAGGGGAACACCCACTGAGCGAGAACCGAGACCACTACCACCAACACCACTACCACCATCATCATCACCCCCTGTAGCCCAAAGAACCATTCATCTCCGACCCCGAAGACGTCTCGAAAAATGTCGAGCCCCTTGATGAGAAATTTTTACAACGGGGACAAAAAGTTTCGGATCGGATAATCACTCGCTCGATCGATCCTAAAGTTCGACGGTATTTATATTAATTGCGATATTAAAATGTCACGCCGAGGATGATTAATCGCCTATTTTTTTTCTTAAATAAAGATTTCTTTCTCAGCTAAAAAATTCCACGATTTTCATCGAAAGAAATTTAATTACGTCGATTTATTTAATTTCATTGTATCGGAGTTCGGCGTACATTTTCGTAATAAAATAGGTGACTGCCTTGTGGTGCTGTTGGAGAACGGAACGAGCGAGAGAGAGAGAGAGAGAAAGCAACGAAGCTATTCCCATGATCGTTGATTACTTCTTTCCATTTGCCGAAAAAGGAAGTTGGTTCTCCTTCACCCCCGTTACTTCGCAACTCCGTGCAGTCGAAGAAAAAAGGGAAGCGAAGCTTCGTGGCTTCTCTCCGACTCTCGCGAATTCTTCTCGTACTAAGCGCTAAGAGTCGAGGAGGGTTTTTCACGGGGAGGGGGCGGTGAGAAACGCGCGAGGAAAAGGAAAAGCTTTACGGACGAAAAGACTTCTCGCGTTCGCACCGCCTACTTTTAGAGCGCGGGCTCTCCATGCTGTTGCACGCCGATAATACTGCAAGAACCGCACCCCATCGCCTCCTACCCCTGACCCGGGTAACGCGAGGGTAAGTACGGGCTGTTTTTAAAAGTAGCTCGATCTCGATTCTCGACCTGACACGAGCCGCCCCCAAACAAAAAACCTCCTAAACACGTAAGAACGTCAGTTCGAAGATCGAGATAAACGAAAAATCTGACGATTTTTATAGTTGTTTTTAAAGAAGGGAGGTTTTTGGAAAATCTGAAATATTGAAGAATGTTGTATGAAAAATGATGAAAATAAATATTGATTTCGTGAAATAGAATTACATTTATTTTATATTTCTTTTATTTTATTTGTGCGAAGGGGGAAGAAAGTGTATAGGTATATATATAGATACGTAAGTTCACAGTCAAGACGAGGGAGCATTAGGAAAAGGGGATAGCCGCCTTCCCGTTTACCGCGCACGAGAGTTACGCTTTACGTCAAGTCGGCCCTACTACGTCTCTTCGAAAACCTCCACCCGCCCTCCACACTCCGCCTTCCGCTGTCTGATAGAATATACGCCACGCTCGAACAACTCCGAGGATGCTTTTCTCGCGATATCGCGAGAGAGAGTGAGAGAGAGAGAGAGAGATAGTCGAGAAGCCCGTATACCTCGGGGCCAGCACGCGCACCGCAGTTTCGCAAAAATCGCATGGAGCACGCCCCGATCCTCGACTACCAACGCTATACCTCGTAGGGTATAACATTTTTCTTTTTTTTTTCTTTTCTTTTTTTTTCTGCTTTTTTTTCTTCATGTTACAGACGAAAGTTCAACACCATTCTCTCGTCGAGCGTGGAAGAGAGCTTACGAATACTCGAGAAGTCGTTCGCGAGGATTTAAATATCTGGAAAAACGCGGTGGGACATCCCTCGTCTTTTCAAAGACGCGCGAAGTGTAAAAGCCATTTTCTCTACGTGTGGGCGTATATATTTTTTGTTGTTGTTTTTTTTTATTCACTTTCGATCCATCCGTGGTGTCATTTTGCATCGGTGCACTCCGCGCGTCTGCCTGCTCGAGTAGTTCGACAACGTCAATCTTCCGTCGGACGGAACGAACTTTGGGAAAAGCCTCACCTGTTCGATACTTTTTAGATCGTCGCGGTTATCGAAACTGACTATATTTCATTGAAAATTCTCTTGGTTTCTTCGCTCGAGCCGCCCTACCACCCATGCTCTATACTCGCAGTCGCTTTTCATGGAGGATTTTGCACTCGAGCCAACGGAGAGCAAACCCTGGTACTCTCGTTGTCGCGTCGACTTATCGTTGAAACATCGCTCGAACAACCTGCGAAGACGACTCTTTGTTTTCCCGAAAATTTTGAGACGGTTCGAGAAAACCATGTTTTCCAACACCATTCGCAGTTTCACCAAAAACCAGGCGAGGGGTCTCTTTAACATCGACTGCTCCGCTTACCTTTCATCGTATTCTCGCAAGCTTCATTACGAACGAAATCTGAAACGCGAGTTTGATTGAAAAGTTTCACACGGGGAACTGGGTACTGTGTTCGATAGTTTGATACAAAAGTACGTAGGAAAGGAATGTTTCGAGGTGGCGCAACGTTTTGTGAAACGGTTCACCGTCACGTACGTCAGAAACGTGAGAAATAAAGAAATAACGACGAAACCGAGTGATTTCGTCGTATTCGCGAGAGTCTGCGTGTCACGAAGAAAAGAGCTCTGCTTTCCCGAGCGCGGGGAGCAAAGTGACTTCGAAGACTTTGCCAAGACGAAGGAGAGTGGAAGAAAGTCGTAGCGAACTATATACGCGGGCTAGGAGAAAAGGGGGCTAGACTCGAGGATAAACTGGCGCACGGCAAAACGAGGAAATTGTTTGGAAGGGTTGAAAGAGCCAGAGGGGTTGGATAATTAGACAAGTAACAGTGACTTACCTCTCTCAACTATCTTTCCCTCTGTCTCGGTTCGTTCGCTTCCTCGCTCTCCGATTCACCAAAACTTGTCATCCCTCTCTCTCTCTCTCTCTCTCTCTTCCTCTCTCTTCTTAATTATATATATACATGTGTATCCATGCTTCTTCCTCTCACTCGAGCTCGAATCCTCCTTAATTAAATATAAGCACCGAGTTACCTTAGGTATCCTCAACCCTCTCACTTCGCTTCGTACATATACGAATATACATGCCACCCTTGCGTAACTCGCGAGTTGGTTCTGGGCTGCTAGGATACCACCTGGCTTACAAGGCCTACCTTCTCCAGAAACGAGGAATACAAACCTTCACCCCGCCATATCCCTTGCACGTTTCCTTACTCTGGCCTATCCATTGCCATGCAATTACGCGAATCCTACAGTGCCTGCATTAAACACGACGGAAGCCACGAAGTACCGTCGTTCCGTATGCGCTAGATAGATAGAGACCTATCCATGGCAAACAAGACGTTCTTCATCATCGCTGGCTATCTTCGAGACAGATACGCGATGTTTACGCCGAGAGCACCACGTGTTATTTATTCGAATTAATACATCAAACGGATCGCATTACCGTTGCGCCACGCCGCGAGCTAGGATCGAATCAACCGATCGTTCGTTGCTCGACTCTCGGTGGGACGATACGTAGTTATGGGCTGTCGAGTAAATATTGCAACACGTGGAGCTCTGGTTCCCGACTTAAAATAAAATATGCCACGTACTGATACGAGAAATAACATTTTATCCGATTCTACAACTTGGACTATTCGATCCTCGAGTACAATAAATAGTGTCTGCGAGATGAGGTGGTACTGTTTAAAATAATTATCGAATTATTGATTGGTTACTTCTGTATAGTCGGTTGAATCCTGGTATCATGGAAAATTTGGGGACTTCGGACTTACAGTAGCAGATTCCATCAATAAATTATCATGTCGTGGCTCGGTTCGATTGATTTCCGTCCGCCGGTTCCCCGGGGCTTGATAGATCGCATTGCCAGCGACGATCCTCTTCTTAGTCGAGAACGTGGCGTTGGTAATATCCCTTTGCACGTAATATTCTACAGGGCCCTGATGTCCGAAAGTGGATGATGAGTCTGTTAGTTCGGTGGAGTACTGACGTCGTTTACGTTCGACGTCTGCCAGAGGCGAAGATCTCTCATCTTCGCGCTGATCGCTCGCATACATCCCGTAGGACTCGTAATCCTTCATGGAGCTACGATCCTGATATGCACCCGCGGGCCTATTTACCTCTCGCGTCGTGACGGGATTATGTCTGTACGGTTCAGCCTCCACCCGATGCTCGGAATTTATGGAATATCGACTGTCTCTTGATGGAGATGAGCTACGATAACTGGGCTCGTGTCGAACCTGGAGTCTGTCGCTCGAAGTGATTGCCTCGGAATAGTACGAATGCGGTGATAATGTCGTTTTTTGGTGAATATCTAGATCGAGTCTATGCGAAAATAGAAATGTTTCTATGAAGTTTCTATGATCGTTGACTGAATCCAGTATTCGATGTATAAAATTGTTATAAACGACGTCGTCATTGCTCTCCTGCAGCGTTCTGCTTATACGAGGCGAGTCTCCCATTCGATGGGATCTTTGGTAGTTCGGTCGATGGTCGGAACGTTTATCTTCTTGGAGCGACGAATCCATGGGTACGATATGCACTAGGTGCTTCTCACCATACTGATCAATGCCCATGATCAAACGAGATCCGGAGTCACGTGGGAGTTTGTCCTTTGCTCTGTTGGTTTGCGAGATATTGTTCTGGGGATACTGAGGCACCGATTGCCTTTGCCTGGACGGTCTAATCGTCGATCTATATCTCTTCGCCGTTGTAACATCCCTCGATCCCTTTTCCATCTGGACTATCGAATCTTCACCGCCGTCATCGTTCCGAGATCTCTGATTCTCCCACCAGTCACCCTCTTCCTTGTCGAGTATAAATGTCGCTCGCGATTGACCATAATGAGGTTTCTCTTGCAACTGTGGCATAATCGTCAAATATAATTCCCACTTTGGCTGATCAGGAACTTTTAGATTCCTTACTCTTCTCAAGATCCAGGTCAATGTTGAGTTCTTTGCCCGTTCGCAGGTATTACATTTCATGCAATCATCCTGACAAAATATCCATTGGCCGCTGGGGAAACGATAGACGCTACCACTAGACAACAGAGCATCGTCGTCGTTGACCACTTCGGGTAAGGGACCACCGTAGAATGGAGCATCTAATAACTTTTTATGCAGAATTTCCTCTGATTCCAACCAGGACATGGTGCTAAGCACTAAACCGCGAAGAATGAAGAGCCAGTAGGGTTCGTCGCGTTGCGCTATTGTTGGCTCGGTGGTGAATGATACGATTCCCTCACTCGTTACTAACAGAAGCTACAACGTAAATTTTGTATTACACATTGTAATTTACAGCAGTAAAATCACTGACAATGAGATACCAGTTGGTATCACGTGTACTCACCACTATCAAAAAAAGATAGTCCTTGTGGAGTTTCATGTTATCAGCACTACTAGGTTGGAACGAACGACACTGAATACACGATCGACCACGATAGTTCCTACGTGCCATTTAGCTGGCTTGTCTAATGACTAAATCATAAACTTGTTACGAGCTGGGGAGATTGGAAAATCAGAGACAAACTGGAGCAGCTCTGACGCATGATACTTGTTATCGCGGATAATGTTTAGCTTCACACGTATATTTTATGAATCGACGAGTATTAACATTATTCATTGTCATTAAAACATTGTTTAATGACTTCGTACCCATCGGAACGACTCACCGGATGATTATTAAACTATTTTTTGGGGGGATTTAAAACAGTGTGATTAACAGTAAGATGAGTGTCTCAGTTGCTATGAAATAATGGGAACAATCGGAATGACGAAAGTTTGTCAATTAAGTATTGTAATATGCATTTGTAATGTGCGAGACTGTTCGAATTTGAACGGTTGGCGCCATTTGTCGATGGCCAGACGAATTAAATTAATACATATGTTTAAGGTAACTACTGTATCGACGCGTAATGTTATTTACCGATGGTAATGTAGGACACTGGTGATCTTACAGTATTAGCCTGTGAGTTGATTTACCGACTACATGAAGATAGAAAATTTAATTTCTTTGAACAATGCTCGAAGCCAAAATGGGTGGTGAATTTTCGACGAGCGTAGAAATCCATTGGTCACTGAGTTGGCTCTCTCCAGGAGGATAACCCATGTTTAAAATTAAATTATTTGTTTAGAATTGTACATCGGTAAACAGCTTGAGTTGCACTTTGCTTTGTAGTTGCACTAATATCATGGCTCACAGAGCTGAAGTTATTCAGCTTTACAAAACGGTAATAAAAAGTACAAAAATAATTGGCTGTTTGTCTTATCGTCTGAACAATTATTAACTTTAGCTACTTCACATGGGCAAAGATTATCCCAAAGGCTACACGAACTTTCGCACTGGTCTGAGGAATGCTTTTATGAAAAACAAGGACGAGAAGGATCCTAATAAGATAGAAAAAATGATTGCCCATGGACAATACGTTGTTAAAGAGATCGAAGCTCTCTACATGCTCAAGAAGTATCGTACATTGAAACGTAGATACTATAACGAGCCATCGTCAAGTACATAATTTATCAACGACAAAATACGATGTATATAAGCAAACAAAAATTGTCTCAACTTACATCTAAATAAAGCTATTCTACTGTATAAATTGTTTTCAACAAAGTAGTTCGTCATGATCTGTCTTCCGTCGTAACAAAAACATCGCCGAGTGAACTCAACGATCCGCTAGTTGGCGACGAACGCCCACAGTTCACGTCAGTCTGTCAATCGCGTTGACTGATTTTTAGACTTACGTCTTCAAATTGTGAGGTTTTTTATGAAGTGTTTGCACATTTATTCGTAGCATGATATTGCTCACTTGAGATATTATAATGGCTGTATGTGTCGCAGTCATTGGCAAAGATGTGAGTAAATAGTCGTGAATCGATTTTATAGGTTATGCTTGTTTTCGTTTCCTTCTCACCGAGACGCACAATGCTTTGTATTTTTTAAGGCAATTTCAGAATTACAGAAAAAGTTATTAAACAAAATGTGTTTGTAACGGAATATTTTTCGTCTTTGGCAGAATTCGCCAAAATACATCAAGTGCAGCGCTGAAGCGACTGCGTTACAATTCCACTACAAGGTTCACACTTCGATCGACATTATAGAAGAGAAATTAAATGTTGGCAATAAAGCAGCGACCGATACTCGGGAATTATTTTTAGCATTGTTGTTCTCTACGGAAGAACACAAAATGTAAAACGGCCTCTGCTATGCGTTCGACGATTTATCGATTCGATAAAAAATATTTTATTGACTTGTCGCTAATTTTCAGATATGGATACGCGACCAATACGAAGATAAAATTTGTGGTAGTTCTACAGTCGGCTAATGCTTCTGTTCGCGAAAATGATGTTAGAATGGTAAAACACTTTAATTTTGGCACTCGATTTGTATTGCGATACCATGGCGGTGTTACGAGAGTCATTATTTTTTCAGATTTTTAGAAAGCTGCATGGGGCCTATTCCAATGCAGTTTGTAACCCATTTTACATTCCAGGAGATCAAATTAATTCAAAGTAAATATTTTTTTTAATATGTTAGTAGCTAGAACACTTTTTTCTATTCTAATAATTCTATTCTTACTTTTTAGATCATTTGAATCGTCCGTAATGGATATAATGGGACTTTCGTAAATGTAATCAATGTACTCACCAAATACTGCATATACGTCTCCATCAGCCACGTTCCATGCCAGCGAAATCTGTAAATTATTTGTTATGGTAAATGAAACAAGATTAACATAAATCCGACGGGTTATTCATTTAATTTCGTCGCTTGATTTGCAAATCTTCAATGGCAAACTTACCATTATCGAAATGTCTGTGGGTCTACAACTCTAGATGAATTACAATCGTCCTTTATGAGTATGTTTATTTGCACTTTATTTGCTACCTCAATGAATGCGAAAGAACATTTTCGAGAACAACGATTCTTAAAATGAACAAATAGTCACGACAATTCACACTAAAAAAAGCCACGAGCATTTGATATCCCCAAACTTATTACAGTAACTCTCGTTAATATTTCGGTGACGGATGGACAGTTATGAAGTATCTTCTCCACATTCAAAAATGAAAAATATGTAAACGCGACAGCGATAGGCTGCTTGGCGTGTGGGAGACGTAGTGTGATTGGTGCCACATTCCGATGTAGCGGACAATTCAGCTAATCACAGTGCTGAAAAGCGAACCGGCGCAGTTCGCTAGGCGCATGCGCAAGCCTGCGATGGTCATCCTTTTCTCATCGTATTGTTTTTGATCTCCGTTTTCCGTTCAGTCGTTAATTATCGATATAAGTGAAAGTTTATGAATCGAAAACAATGAGATTGTTAATACTTTCAAAGTGGACAACAGGTGTGGACAAATGTCTGTTCAATATTGCAAGAATAGAACACAAATCTGTCGGGTCTAGCGTCGTCAACCACCCGGCTCATTGTTGCAATATGCGATGTTATTCAACGGCATTAGTAAGCAACTCGAACAATAATAATACATGTTTAGTTAATCTATATAATGTAAATACGCGAAGCTTGTCGATAACGAGTGCTCTGGCAAAGAGCAAAGACAAAGAGAAGAAAAATAAGCCAGGCAAGGCTCAGCGGGTCGACCGTAACGAGTTGAGTCAATTTATAGATATCGATAAATTCACTTCCCATCTCGAAAAGCCGATCATAGATTTGAAAAACAATTACACCAAGCATTTGACATTACGTTCGACGACTGGCTCGATTGAACAAGTTCCGGTTACTTTCGACGGTGAAGAGTACGAACTCCAAGATCTCGTACAAATTTCTCGTAAACCGAAAACTGTCGTCCTCAATGTAGCATCCTTTCCCCAAGCCATTCCTCAAGTACTGGATGCTCTTAGTAAAAGCGGCATGAATCTTAATCCGCAACAAGATGGTACAACGATTTTCGTACCAATACCGAAGTAAGTATCTAGTTCATTCGTCTGTTAAACCAGACGTGGATCGTTCACGCATTACTTTAAGAGCACCGGTCGTCTTTACAAACTCTTAATATCCTTGATCCGTCTGTTATTATTACAGGGTTACGAAGGAACACAGAGAAAACCTGTCGAAAAATGCTAAGGCATTGTTCATACAATGTCGCGATTCCATCAAAGATGTTAGGAACAAAGAGATCAGGAGTCTCAAGAAGAATCCCTCGATCTCCGAGGATGACAGTCGTCGAATTCAGACGCAAATAGAAACCTTCGGCGATCAGTATATCCAAGAGGCTGAACAAATTCTTGAAACGAAGCAAAAAGAATTGATCGGCTCGCCGGGCTGACTTCCAAACTTTGGCATTAAAAATGTATATAAGATTTTTCATATACGAAGGCTTATCTTCACAAATATCATGAAAACGCCAATCTATTTTCTAAACCATTAACGATGGAAGAGAGGAGAAACTAATCGCATCGCGACGGTCTTCACGTGAGTTTTCGGTTCATTCCCATTGATTTTTTTTATTGTGGAAAATTTTCCAACTTTTCATGGAATATTTTGTACGAAAATATTATTTTATTTTGGCACTTCCGGTATATCGGGTTACTCGATACGACGAACATGCAAAATGTTCATTTTTCCGGTTTTATTTCTGTTTATTTATCACAGTATCGAGTCGGCTTTTAAATTATTTCTTATGTACCGCAACAAACCCTCGCACAAAGATTTTACCGCTCTTCGTAGAGCCTCTTTCTCATGGAATGCTATACTCAAACGCAAATAATTTTTCGACTGTCCCTGGTTTGAGAATCGAACTCCCGGTATCGCTGTGACTTTAACTTCCTCTTGGCACCAAGCGATGAATTTTCCACCATCGCAACCTGTGGAATACAATTTTTAGTTCGTAAATTAACCAGGATCCATCATCGAATACAAGTCAAATGATTCAAAATATATTAACCTCCGGGCAAACGTATCCATAAAAAGTAACCGCCAGCAGGTTTGCGATACGAACAACAACTTGGCAAAAAACGATCGAGTATCTCGCAAACGACCGCCAATCGTTCCTAAAATATTGAAACCTATTAAATCATCATGTATAACGAACAATTTAGCTTTCTCTCTGTCTTAATATCGAACCTTGTAAATTTTTCTCAGTTTCTCAACATACTCATCCTCCATTCTTAAATGTAGGAGACTCGCGATAATTCCAGAAACGTAATGGTTAACAGCACCACCGCTTTTCAAAATGCCCCTTAAAAAATTGTTCCAAAATTATTCGCTGTTTTTATGAATTATGCAACGCACGAAATGAAAAGCAGTTGTCGAATTATTCTCGAAAATCGGATATTGCTGAAATATCGGATAAGGATTTAACAAAATTCCAATATAATATTCTAGATCAATGTGAACGATGATAAAGCAATCATCGATATCGTGAATAATTTCCTACATACAATTTATCCATTTCCCGAATAAAATCGAAGACTCACGACGATCGTAAGATATTTGCGACGTGTGGTTGGCACTCGAGCCATCCGAGACGAATTGCTGGTGATAAAATTTTGGAAAATGAACCGTTCGAGATAACATTGCCATTTTTGTATTCATCATCGTTCGGATCATCGTAGAAAAATAGTCTATGAGGTGGCGATTCGCTCTCGTAATGCAAAAGATTATACACGTCGTCGCAAACGACGACAATGGAATTATCTCGCGCTATTTTTACCAAGCGCTTACAATTTTCTAAAAAAGTAAAGAAATAATTGTTCAAAACTTATTACAGATAGAGTAATAGAGATTGAATGTAAATAGCGTAGAATAAATAATTACCAGGTGGCAAAGTCATTCCTGTGGGATTATGATACGTCGGTATAGTATAGAACATTGCCCAGAAAATCTTTTCCTCGTTGAGAAAATAGCTATTTCTCTTTTCCTCGCCCACGATTTTTTCCAGGGCATCGAGATCTACCAAATCGTTTTTCATGGGAACTGAAAGACAATGTATTTATTTCCTGGCTCTCGAAAACAGAGATGGGCAGAGTTCAATTAATAAACTAAGCAAAGGATTAAACTAGCATTTTTTTTAGCAAATCGAAGTTTCATTTCTTCCATCTAGAAATTAAAATTTCATTATTTCAGCGAAGGAATTGTTTCATAAATTAAATGATAATTTTTTAACGAGTTATTAAAAATTAGAACTTGCTCATTTATGCTGGTAAAGTATCGAGTCTTCTATGTAATCTTTGAATATAAATATGTTATTTAACCTGAGACTATTCTCATCAATGGAAATTGTTTAAAAGCATCGAGAGCTATCATATAGGTGACTTCTTCAACGAATATAACTCCGTTAGGTGCCACGAGACTTGTGAGTATTAATTGAAGCCCGTGTGTAGCTCCGCAACTCAAAATTAATTGTTCCCTGGCCACAGGATCGACATAACGTCTCGTCAAAAATTTCGCAAGTTCATCTCTGCACTCCCACAATCCAGCTGTTATACCATACTGAAAGAGATAGTGTTTTCCCTCTTTCTTCTCTTCCTCCTGAAACGAGACGGTCCATCAATATATTTTATCACATATCCCCAATTGCTTAATTATTTTTACACAAAAGTTTTTATTTGGGAAATTCATTAATTTCAATTCAACGTGAAGGATTCATATCAGTATTTCACTATATTGAATAAAAATGATAATCAAGAAAGAATTAGATTTTGCTATAACAATCACCATTCTATGTCGAGTAGCTCTCGCCATCATGTCTCCACAGTACTGGAGCAGATCAGGCCCAGGCGCACCGACAGATAAATTCGCAATCTTGTCGTCGTAAACATTGAATACCGTTTCACCGTCAAACAAGTGCCTCGCGTAAGGATCATTAACAGTTTCCATCGTTCGAGATTGCAGGATGTAGTTCAGATTTGATACATGAAATAGATGAGGTAGCCTGGCAAAAGTTTTACTGGGGGATTGGTCAGAAAATTTGTAGGAAGTAGAGCGCCTTATTTTTATTCCCTACTTACCGTTATACGGCCATCTTTCAACTGCGTGATAACAGCGATAAGGCGGAGCAATATCAATGCACACAGATTTTACTACAAGGCGTTTAAACGTTCTTTTCCTCTTTCAAAAGTTATGTAATTGGGAGAGCGTCGTTTCACGGTAGCCATATATCACGTTGAACGTAGCTAGATAGTTGTACTCCAGAAACGATTGTGCACACTTCACACATGAATCATTGATCGCGATTCGCAGCGACCTTAGTTCGATCGAGCACCATGACTGCAGCTCGGCTGAAGCGTCGAGGGAAAATGAGATCGTACAATCTTGTTTCTCGACCGGACGTGGATTACCAATTTGCAATCGTCACGAAGGACTCGTGACGATGCGGTTCTCTAGTTTGTAATTTTAGTTGGGAAATTTTCATGGTAATTATTGAATCAAACGGTTGAATAAGAATGAAGAATGTTCTTTATTACAGTATGTCGTAACAATATGTATAATGTATATACACAAATATATGTTTATGTGAGATTATACGCCAGATGTACAAACGCGCTTCAGAATCAAGAGAACCGAGCATTATAAATCTTTATTAAATATTTTAATAATTATTTGGTCTTGGAAATATGAGTTTTGTTAGAAATGATTTCATATCGATATAAATAGCATCGGAGACTTCAGCGTAAAGTTAACTTTCTCCAAGTTTTAATAAAATCGGTTAAATCCGTCGTTCTTATTATATTGAATTCTAGTTTCTGAAGCACTTTGCACAAATGGCACATCATACGCACAATTATATATAATAGAGATTTATAATTTCTGCACTCACAACCGGATGACAAATTACATTTTCAAAATTTTCTCTCTCTTATCCCGTTTCTTCATTGTCTTCTCTCTCCGATCGTGACTAATTTTTTCATGCAATTTACAATATGTTTGTTTGTTTTCTTTTCGCGCTCGCAGTTCTTCGGTTCGTGTGTATAAAAGTTTGGCAGGCGAAAACAAAAATCGATTTGAGAATTTGTATGTTGCACACGTTATTCGTTTGTTTTCTCTTTCTCTTCCCGACGTATTCTAACGCAATATATATTACAAAAAAATAGACGATAATAATTATATTTAGTAACACTTAACACAATGTACATGGTACGTATTTCGCTTATAAATTATTAGGGATAAGATAACTGTCTGGTGGAAATGGCAAAAACTCTTATGCAGTGAAAGCGCGTGAGAGCATTCATGAAAAGACGGAAAATAAATGTGTCGAAAGAATTATTTTCCTTTTTATCGGATCGAGCGAATTTTAGAGTTTGATAATGTACGATGCTCGATATTTTCTAACGGCAGTCATTGGCGCGTGCTTCCGCTTTCTTCTCAAATCTGTTCTTTTTTTTATCAGAGTTTATTTATTTTGTATTTTTTTCTTCTCTATTTTCCTTTAACAGCATGGCACTTCCTATCCTACGTTTACGTCGGGGCAGACAGTACGCGATAATTCGTTTTTCTGCTCCGATCGATTAGTTTAACGTGTGTTCCTTTTTCGTTTCTTTGTTCGTTTTGTTTTATTTTCAAGTACTTTTGTTCCACCCTCGTAGAAAATTTACTTAACGAGTTACATTAACTATCTCATTTTTATTTACAAGGTTTTGTGTATTATTTATTTATTTATTTATTTTTTTCGTGTTTTTCTTTCTTTCGTTTTTCGTTTGCGTATCGTGTATTTTGTTGAAACTTTTCGAAAATTTCCCCATTGGTCCAATTTCATTGGTCCTACAAAAACGATAGGATGAAGACTATTGGTCGATTTTTCGTTTGTCCCGTTTCATCCGCTCTTTTTCTTTTTTTTTTCTTTTTAAGTAGAATTATTCACGACATTTATATTGTCTTAGTCCCATTGCAATTCGTTTCTGTTTCGTTGGATTCAAATAATGATTTTCATTCGCAATTTGGCCGAGTAGCTCGCGCCACGATTTGTCGCGAGCGTATGTGGTGGCGGAGGAAAACAAAAAATGAATTATATGCGCGTTATGTTTTTTTTTGCCTTTTTTTAAGTTCTCTCGGTATCGTATCGAGGGAAAGAATAATAAACCTATCACAGTCAGCGGCGGACCGCACGAGGTTCCGCTAGCATACGGGCCACCTTCGCGTCCTTGCCACTTTGTAAACGCAATTTATTAATATATAGATCTTTCGTAATTATCGATGATTTCGAAGCGAGACGTATTTTTGTTTTTAGTGCAGCCCGCACGCACAGGAACCCCCGTCACTTAATTCTTTCCTCTTGAATCACTCTATAAAAAAAACGTGACGCATAGTTTTTTTTTCTTCTTCTCTTATTACAAGATCGCCCGGCAAACATCGACGATCATAGTAAAAACAAAACTTAATAATAATAATTCATCGTATAAAATTCGTACGCTAACGCCTATTCCGATATCCCATTTTGAAACAGAGACTCTCCATTAACGTGGAATATATAAAATAATTACTTACAAGAGAACTAAATCGCGCTCTAAGCTCTAGATTCGATATAACCATAAGGTTATATTATTCATTATTTACAAGCCACATCGAATGGCACATTAAGAATATTTTTGCACTACAGTTCATCGTATCTTTTTGTTTGTTTGTTATTTATATATATCGTATTTATATATATATATATATATATATACGAAAAAAGACGTAACGAGCGTTCACCCTCTCTCTTTCCAGTGTCTGCGTGTGACACTGAAACTGTATATCAGATATCACCGGTGTGCACGAGTGTGACTTTTAGAGAGAAAGTTGCACAAAACACTTAACAGTATTCCCATTACGAGCATTTTTTTTCTAGGTATGAAACTTGGACTTTTCGTATCGTCCCTTCGTGTTGTTTTAAGTTTTAATCACAATTTAACACGAACTTCGTGGGATAATGTCCTCTAAGTACTGCAAAAAATAATTCATCCGGGAGGTGCGGAAGTTGAAGAGAAAAAAGAGCGTTACGGACCGCGCTCTTTTTGTTTTTTTTTTGTTTTGTTTGTTACACCCTGTTTTACCCGTGCTCGGTTACGTTCCACTCTGCGTGGAAAGCGAGCTCTGTCTTATATCCCGTTGGCAAGATCGGTCGACGAGAGGGGTTGCGGCCCCTCTCGGCCGAGCTCGACACTCGTAGCACGAACACCCATAACCACGAGCTCTTCGAGCTCAGACTGTCGTTTCGTTTTTCCGCAATGGTTTAAGTGGTTGAAGCTCGCGTTCTAATCGATCGAAGTCATTGTAGTACTCGTGATCCGATTCTTCCTCGGAACTTCTCTGTCTGACTTGAGATCCAAATGTACCGTTTGTGATGATCTTGTCGAGATCCGGCGTTGGAATACCGAGAGTCTGCGGACTCAGAGGACCCTCGTCCTGCGACATTATGTACTCGGGATTGTCCAACGACGTTTTTCCCGGAATCGTCAAAAAGTCCGGATATTTACGATATCCGTTGTTCAACCTCTTTGGCTCCGGTTCTGATGGACAGAAAGCGGTAGAAGGTTAGTCGGATCGCATTTTGTACCCGAAACTTCGATTTATACGTGTGCATTTGCGACACGAATTTAGAGGAGGTAAACTTACCAGTCGGTTTGGAGTCACCTATGAGATCCATGTACTGCGTCGTATTGGTAGGTAGTTGCGGCGATGGCATGAGATAATCATCCTCGTCGAGTGGCAAGTGTAGTTTCAGGTTACCCACCTGAGCCTGTTGATGCGTAGCGCTTATTTCAGGCTCGAAACAGTCGTCCGTAACGTCACAATCTGAAATTAAACAATAGGTTTGTGTCAAGTTTGGGTTTGATATTTCGACTTTTTAAACTTCTTTTCATAATGGCCAGGCCTATTTTTCTTACCTCTGACGCCGACCATTTTTAATGGATCGGAGCAATATCTCGAGCTCGAACTGTCGGAAGTGACCGCATGACCGCAGTGACCATTTGGATGAGGATAGTGGGGGTGTTGTACGGAATTTCCAGGTTCGTGGGACGTACTGCCGTTGGATCGCGTTCCTCTGTACCTCTGGAGTTCTCTGTCCCAGTTTTGCTGATTCTGGGGTGTAGGCGAGTCCGCGGCGATAGACATGCCGTTTGGCCAACATGCTTTTATGGGTGTGTTCGGTGGGGAACCGGAAGTACTTGATGCCGATATACCAGCTGGAAGAGGAGCTCTCGATTTTGGCTGGAGATACTCGTCCGCATCGACCAGAGCTTCCGGTCCTTCCATGCCCGAGGCAAGATTACGAATCATCTCTTTTTCGTCCTATTACATCAAATATAATCGAATAAATAATCAAACAATCCATTTCGTTCTCCAATTTCTCGTAGAATTTACGAATAAGTTTGAAAACAAAACTCACCTGTAGTGTGTACGAAGGCAATTTCATGTTTTTGTCCCCTTTGATTGCCAAATATCGACCCGGATCTCTCGCCATTTTCGCAAAGTCGTCGGCGAGCTCCTTGAAGCTCGGTCTCGACTCCGCGTCCAACATCCAACACTTGATCATTATCATGTAAACGTCGATCGTGCAAATCGCCGGTTGTGGCAATCTCTCACCCTTCTCGAGCAATTCAGGAACATTTCTCGCAGGTACACTCTCATAGGGACGACCACCGTAGGTCAGAACTTCCCAGATCGTAACGCCAAATGCCCAAACGTCGGATTTGTGAGTGAACACGCGATGCTGTATGCACTCGAGCGCCAACCACTTTATAGGCATCTTGCCACCGGCAGCTTTGTACTGTTCCTCGTTTATGTCGAGCAACTTGGCCAGACCAAAGTCCGTTATCTTAACGCAGCTCGGTGTCTGCACGAGAACGTTTCTCGCTGCTAAATCCCGATGTACGAGCCTTCTTCCCTCGAGATAAGCCATTCCTCGTGCTATCTGGGAACACCAACTAAGTAGATCCTTCGAGCCTATTTTGTCCTTGTAAGTTCTGACAAAATCGAGGAGACAACCCAGTGGCATGAGCTGCGTCACGAGCATCATCTGCGATGTCATACAGACCGCCAATAATTGGAGAAGATTCACGTGCTCGACACTTGCCATTATGTAAGCCTCATCGAGAAACTCTTTGGACGTATTAGCTCCTGTTCCATCGTGCAGAACCTTGATGGCAACGGGAATTTTAACATTCTCCCCCTCGGGCACCCATACGCCTTTGTAAACGTTGCCAAAAGCACCGTAACCCAATATACCACCCTTTCTCATCTCTTCCTCCTTGATTATTCGCAATTTCGCCAAATTTGGCTTCACGCCCGTTGGTCTCAGTGGCTCGTTATCATCCAGACCCGTCAGCGCCATTGTCATCTTCACAGTGTTCTCCTTTGCCTTCGTTCTTATCCGCCACTGGCACATTATCACTGCCACTATAACCAGAAATACCGCCACGATCATTCCAACCCCTATGAGTATCGCCGGTTGGATTTCACTCTCCAGAGCGAATCCACCGTGGCCATGAGCCTCCGCGGAACAGTAGGGTTCTTTGTCCGGTGGAAAGATTTTGTGAGGGTAATCCGCCGGGCATGTCTCCGTGCAGTTGAATGTTGTTTCGTTGTTGACGGGATCGTCGTCCTGCGAATAGATCATTACAATTTTTCTTAGCACGTTTGAATTCATTTAAAACCGTCGAATCAGTGGAAAATTCCACAATCCCCTCGTTTACTAATTGTCATATATCGTACCAAATAAATTTTGAAGTTTCGACACTTGTGACATTGATTAGGTCCAGCCCCGAAGCAGCCACGACACTCCGGGAAACAGGGTATACACAGTTGTGAGTCAGGCACGACAAAGTGACCCGCGGGACACTCATCCTCGCATTGTTCACCTCTCTTGTATGTTGCGCATTGCTGACAGACTTGCTCATGAATTCCATAACCCGTACACTTTTTGCATCTCGCGTGACATTTCTTACAAACGGCTTTACCCGCCAGAGGCCTCAACGCTCCTTGTTCCTGAGGACTGACCCACTCGTAGAAGTAGCCTGTGATGAAAACAATCATTATGTTTTCGTTTATGTTGAAATTACTTTATCAGGGTTTTCATATTGAAAATATTGACGTTTTTTAAAAGTTTTATATTTTTATCGAAAAACTCACCATCTGGACAAGGTTCTCTCTTCTGTAAGCATCCTTCGGGGATGTGACCGTTCATGATAGCTTTCTCGCAACTGTGACAACCATTCGGACCGATGTTGTTCTCAGGACCTTCGCAACCACCGACACAATTCTCGTGGCAGTGTTTACACTGACCGTTGTCGTTGTACTTGGACGAGGGACATTCAGGGACGCAGAACGGTCCGTCGCGAACATTTTTGCACTTGTTGCAGTGTTCCGCGTTTGGACCAGCGCACGTTCCATCGCATTCCTCGTGACAGGCTTTGCAGATTTTCGATTCGGCTTGATAAATTCTGCAAGAACGGTAGGATTTGACAGTCAGAAACTATAAGAAGGTAATATTTCTGGAAGGATTGAAATAGTTCTACAACGGGAAACATGACGACAATATGGGTTCAGCTTCATTTACCTCAAATCCACGATCTAAGTCAGCACAATCGACACCACAAAATACTCGTTACTTTTTCTCATAATTTATGCAAAATCCTAGCTAGAACATCGAACAGTGAAATTAACTTACCCAGTTATGACGGTGCAATCTTCCAAGCACACATTTCCGAGTATGAAATTTTTGCACGAAAGACACTGAGCCTGTCCTGGACCCCAGCAACCCTCGCTCGAACATTGCTCGTGGCACACCAGACCCTCTTTAACTGTTTTCATTTGGACAAAAAATGTAATTCATAAAATTCTTTAACAAATCTAAAGTGCGAAGATCATAAATTCTCAACTTAAACAAAATAACAAACTCACTGCAATCGGATTCGTTCTTGTTGTTCTGCAAGAGACTCTCGTGTTCCGATGATTTTTTAATCCTGCTCCAATCGATACTCTGGGCATAGCACAAATTTTTATTCTCGAGTATGGCAATGGAACCGGAATGAATTTTCTTCAAAGAGCTCAGACCGAGCGAGACCAGAGCGGTTTTCACGATGTAGAGCGAGGCGAATAGAGAATCGGTCAAGGTACGTCCACCGATAACCTCGAGATTTCGAAAATACGACAAATTCGTAAAATCTTTGTGATCACCTTGAATATTCAAGTAACCCGTGATCTCTTTCAGGGTACTAAAGACCTCGAGTTTGTCGGGGTGCATCGGTTCGTAACGCGGTCCAAACGTAAAATTTGGATAAATGTCCTGATAACCCTCGAAGCTTTGATCCAATATCGTAATCGGGCCCTCGATTATCGTGCAATCCTTGAAACTGTCGATATTACCCGAGTGGACTTTGTCGACTCCCGTGCAAGTTTTTGGACACGGCCCATCGCACGGGACGCACTCACCCTGCATCGCTTTTTTCTTGGGTGGACACGATCTCACGCAGGCCCCATTATCTTTGAGCAAATGTTTCGGACATTTTCTCACGCAGGTTGCTCCATACGCGTATTTGCCATCTGGATTTGCCTCCCACGAGTAAGTCGTTGGATTGTATCTGTGAAAATGAGTAAAACGCGACGAAACGATTTTAGATAACATAATTTTTTTTACTTACGTTCTCGCACATACTAAATCATCGAAATAATAAATAATGATCAAATAAATAATGGCGAATTAACCGAAAAAGTGTACCGATACACGAAACGGGTATACAGATATAATTGACACGCGGCCGTTTGCACGAAACTCCGATCGTTTGACGAGGGTCGGAGGAGTTGTTTTTTTGCTGGCAAATACCACGGGAAATTGGAATGGCCTGTGCCCGAAACCTTGCGATACTTTTTCCCGTTCGACGGTGAATTTATCGCGTCTCGGACGCGACGATTTATTTTTAATCGTACGATTCTCTCTCGTGTACGAAATATCGAAGGAAGGTTTGTTAGTTCTACCTTCGAGAGGGATACGTGATGATCGAAAAAGTCAAACTGACGATCCTCGTGTGTTACTACAGATCTCTCTCTCTCTCTCTCTCTCTATATATATATATATATATGTATATATATATATATATAATACTCACTTCTGCATCGGTGGACACTCCTGAGTGCAAACTCCGTCGTCGAAAAAGTTCTTGCAGGCGAGACAGTCGCTTTGCTTTGGACCGGTACAACCACCGGCGCAAAAAAGATGGCAGCACTCGCGTGGATTTGGCCCGAAACACCTGCCCTGCCAACATTGTGGCGAACAATTCGTCTTGGAAAATCTTTGACAATTTTGCGGTCCCTCGCCCCAGCATCCCTGCTCGCAGCTCTTGTCGCAGTCGGGACACGAGCGTTCAGGCGATGTAAAATTATACACGTAGACGTATCTGCCAGCTGGGCCCGTTATAATTTCCTCCCAGTGTATCGTTTTGATGTGACAGAGATTGTAGTTGTTGTACATGCCGACGCTTCCGTTGAGAATATCTGATTATTTTCAGAAAAAAACACAACAACACAAATAAATAATTTTATTCGTTCGTACTTACGTAATTAATAAAACTAACGTCGAAAGAAAGAATCGAGCTAAGACGTACCTCTGAGTGCCGGCATCTCGAGATTGTACATTTGGCACATCGTGACGAAAAGCGCGAACTCGGCGTCGTATATGTTGAGCTTGAACAAGGTTCTGCCACGTATGATCTGCAAACGCGGCAATACGATACGTCGAACGTCGACATGACTGATGAGCACGTAACCGGTGACCTCGCGTATGTATTGCAAAAAGCTGAGATCGAGGGTCTCGTTCTGAAGCCACGTGATCTCCAGATTACCGTCGACGTAAGTACAGTTGGTGTACCGGTCTCGAAGATTTCTGTAGTGATGCTGTTTGTTCGATGGTACGGACAGCCGGCCATTTGTACCGATGCAGACTGAAATTAAGGCAAACGAACGAAATATTAAATTTATGGAAAATACGTATGAAAAATAGCAATAAAAATAATTGATAATAAAATTTAATTAATCGAATGCTCGTGCTGATTACGATCTCAGGTAGGCAACGAAAACATGATTATAAGGTCGATCGAACGTGGGCCGTAATACACGAAATTAACGATTGTAAAATTGCGTTAAAGCGCGTGCGCGCCGAACCTCGAGAGAGTTCGCTTAATCTCGATACACGAGAATGCATCGAGAGTCGTTCGTGGATTCAAGAATTTCGCGAGGCACCAACGTTCCGGGTGGCACACTCGTGTATATGAAAGGTATGTTGACCAATTAAAATTCCCTTTATCCTACATTCGAGCTCGAGCCAAATTAGGATATACGTCCGATCCGGAACTGATCGATTGCTCAATCATCCAAACGATAAGTATGCACACAGACGCACGTACACGCGCGTGTCCTAATACAATCCCATCTCGTACGACAGGTAATTGTCCCGAAAGCGAGACAAAAAAAAGACAACGAAAAAAAAAACGACGATCCCTTCGTATAATCTAACGGTGAATGTCGATGACTCTCGGGTTCATAAAATTACCTAGTACCAACGGTGGTCCGGCGCACGTGCTGAGACTCATCCACGGCTGACGCTCTTTAGTGAATAGGTAAGAATAAAAAAAAAAAAAGAACACGATGAAGGAAATAAAACTAAAAAGATGAAGAATTAAGTGGGGAAAATAAAAGGTGGAGAAAGAGGATACAAGCGCGAAAGAGAGATTCACGTCGGTGAAATCCACCACCCACATCGTCCTCGCAGCAAGAGAGGGAGCGTATATACACATATACACGCCTCCGATCTATAGATAGCTTTTCTAGGTTCGAAAACGCTTCGCGAGTGGGCGAACCACTTCTACTGGAGGAGCTCGAGCGTCGCGGTTCGAGGCAAATCACAATGTATACGATCGAGCTATGGTAGTTGTGCAACTACTATAGCGTTGCACGATATACATACGTCGTATCGTAGGATTCGTAGTCGAACTTCGAGAATCCGTAAGTCGTATATATTCATTTTCAATTCCATCCGAAACCTGACAGTTTCTTGCCTCCTTTTGTCCCTCGCGACTACGCGTATACCGTTATCATACTTATATACGATAACCCAGTCGTTTATTTATGTTTTATATGGGACATATACGCGTGAATATAAACCGTACGATTTTCCTTTCGGATTTTTAAGGAGCTACGAAATATGGGCCACGTGATTATGGCCGAGGAAAGAATACACATTCTCTGTTTGGCGTCCCACGATCGAAGACCTCATTAATTCGCCACGACGCGGTGTGAAACGGAGTGAGAATTCTCGCTCGTTTTTCATTCTCCTTTCACGCTCTCGTCAGCAACCACATTTGCATACCACCCCGAAAGTGCACGTGCTCTTACGCAGGATCACCCTTCTGTCATCGATAAACACTCGCGTTATCCACATTTAAGTATATTCGCCTCGGGTCTTTAAAATCTTTAATTTAATTAATTTCATCCTTTCGCAACTGTGCGAAATCTGTTACGACTTTTATTTGATAAATACAAATTCTGAGAGTCAACGGAAATTTTCAGATATTTCCGAACGTACGAACGGATAAATTGTTATAAATATTGAAGCGATAAAAAATGGGGTTAATTCGAGGGGAATATCGTTCACGAGCGATTAGCTGGCTTAATTTTTATCTCTCTCTCTCTCTCTCTCTCTCTCTCCCTCGTTATTTGTACGTTCCTTCGCGTATCGCTTTTTTCATCCCCCTCCCTCGTCGCTTATGTTACATACGCCGGTATATATACATAAACATAGCTATGTAGACAGTGAGGGAGAAGCGTTAATCTCGGCGGTCGATCGAAATTATACACAAAAATAATTGCCCCGGCATGAGGGCTCGCGGATATAACTTCTTGTCCGTTTAAATGTGTGCGCAATGCTATCTCGTCGAGTGGATGAAAACAGGAAGGAGAGGGGTTCGCGGGTCCGGGGATGTAGGAGAATGCCGCGCGGCTTTTAACCGGTGGATCATCGACGCGCGCGCGCTACGAACGGCCAGATGAGACGTCGGTCCTCGTCACGTAAGATAAATACTACGAACGACACAGCGATTGGCCATTTCTTTTTCTCAGGACGATAATCGATCACAGTCATTGGCAGCCCTTCTCTCGTACCATCGAGTTTTCGATCGAGCATCGACCGATAATTCCAGTCCTCCGTTTGCCAATGACTGTGCACGATTTATTTTCGAGCCTTCTTCTGGCAATGTCCTGGAGAATACATGCCGCAACGCGGAGTGACTCGAGTCGCGGCGAGATGAATAAAAAAAAATACAGCCATACGGACGAGCTGAGCGACGAAGAAATGGAGAAACTGCCTCCTTCTCCTTCCTTCTCTCTCTCTCTCTCTCTCTCTTTCTCTTTCTCTCATTCTATCTCTGTCTTTCTCTCGTTGATCGAGCACAGGTATTTGCACCGGCCAGATGCTTCGAGCAAATGCTCGACGACTCTCGGTTTGCTATGCTTTCTCTACAAAGGATTATATATATATATATATATATGTATAGATGGCCGCGCGTTGTTGCATACAACACGGAGCATATCTCGTGCCTGGGTACTCGAGATCGAGACTCGTGCGCGCCTCTCGCATCTCCATGGCGCCAGAGACGGCCTCTCGCGCAGAATTCGCAACGCGAACGCAAGGTAAAGGGAGAGAGAGAGAGAGAGAGAGAGAAGAAGAGAGCACCGTGTGAGATACGAATCAGCCGAAAAATGTTTTTCTAAAGAAAATCAGTGGGGAATGTATATGGTATGCAAGGGGGAGGATCGATGTCTCGATACGATCTTTGATTTATATAATAATAATAATAATAATAGTAATATGTGAAAAATGTCTTATAGAATAATATATTGATCGTTGCAGCTAGGATGTGATATATGAAAATAATAATAATAATAATAATTCGCATCTCGCGCCCCTCATTAACGACGTAATAACAGTCTTAAAAGTGTTTCGGGGTATCTTCTGTGCGGCGCGTTCTCGCACACGGCCACTTATTCTACCACGGGTTAATAAACGTACGAGAGAGAGAGAGAGTGAATCACGAAGTGAAAACGAACAGACGTTTAGACGATCCAAAGTATACGTTGCGCGAAATAAGGCCCTAAAAATGTTTTTGGGGGTTGATAGGAACGTGGCGGCGTTCTCTTGCCCGACGAAAAATCCTCGACCCATACTATCGTAAGTTCGCACGCAACTACTTCTTCCATCGTCTACCTCGGGCCGTTCGAAAAATTCGCACCCTCGAAAGAAACGCGGTTGTATGATTATCCCCCGACAGGCATTCGTCGAATTTTCGAAAATTGCGAGAATCGCCTCGCCCCCGTCTCCTCCCGAGAAACAACAAATTTTCCCCCTTCTTACATGCGCCAATACCGCAAATTTTTTCTACATTAACAATAATAACCGAACACTACGAATCGCAGACGATTTTATCGACGAAACAAAACAAAAACCCGTTAACGATTTTTTCCTTTCTCTTCGCGTCGAATAAAATTGATTTAGGAGAAATTCAGATTTTTCTTCGCAAGAGACTGTTGCGGTTGAGTCTCGGCTTTAAAGCGCGAGTATTTCGAGTGACACGCACCGCAGCGACATCCGAGAAATACGAGAGATGGCGTAGTGAGGCTAAGGGGTGGATGGGAGGGGGGTTGAACACGAATTCGCATCGCGAGTTTCTTTGTGGTCCATCAGGATGTTTTCGACCAAGATATATACAGCGTTGTGAAAGAGAGAGAGAGAGAGAGAGAGGGTGAGGAGGAGGAGGGCTTCAATTTTTATGCGGCACTTTAGAGCGCCATTAAAGACCCTAAAGTAATACGAAATAACCGCATGCCGATGGCGCGCGCGGCGGCGCCATTTATTTGAGCTCGTAAACATCGATACCTGCCTCGGACTTTGCTGGCGGGCTGTATCGAATCTCTCTCTCTCTCTCCCTCTCTCTCCGACTTATTTCGCCTTGCCCGTTATTCCCGGGAGTGTCCGTCTCCACCAATTTCTCTTTCCTTTTTTCTCCCTTGTATATTCTCCCTAGTCTCTCTCGCTCGCGCATCGGGAGCAGCTCGTTCTATGTTCTCGCGAGCTCGAGCTTCCGAGGTTTCGCGCGCTCTTGGCGCGCTCGTTCGGCCCCGCTGGCGAAAAATATAAACGACGAAATGAACGGAACAAAAAAAAGGAACGAAAATAATAAAAAAAAAAAAAACAACAAAAAAAAAATGAAAAATGGTCCGAGACCGTATCGTAAACGCGTCAAACTACCAAACGAAAACCGTGACTATGGACGGTGATGAGAAGAGAAAAAGGGGCAGCGAGAGAGACGGACGGAGGGTCGAAAAAGTTGAAGATGGAAGCGTTTCTTACTCGGTCGAAAGATAAAAATAAAAAGTCCAAATAAAAAGATAATTCGGGGAACGGTTGGCTCACGCACGAGCTAAAGGCCAGTTTTCGAGGAACAATGGGATTCGCGAGAGAGAGACAGAGAGATTTCTCTCGCGGTATATACCTTCCTCCGTCTCGCGAGCTTCGAATTACGATGACATTGATACCCGCAATAAAAGTCTCTTTCTCTCTCTTAAGGGAGAGAGAGAGAGAGAGAGGGTTGAATTTGCTTCCAAGACGGTAGTTGGCTTATACTTTATATACATATATGTATATTCGTCGACGAAAGCGATTCCGACACCCACGCAACCTTCGTTCTTTAATCTCAGCCGGGCGCGCGGCCCTTCCCCTGCTCGACTGCTCGCGTGATAAGAGAAACGAATGAAGCTTCAAAATGGAAAAATTCAGCTGCTACGTTCTTCGATCGAACTTTCGAAAATCAATCAAATTGGAAATTAACGTTATTCGACATTTTCATTCCAACATCGTGAAAAATAATCGAGGAATAATATTGTTTATATAATCAAGCAAGAGGAACAAATGACGGTACGTAGAATGCGCTTTGTTCTGTCGAGAGTTTCACATTCGCTCGGTCGAATTCACCGGCGGCTGCGGAGACTCTTTCGCCTCGGTTCTTCGCCCAGTTTAGGTTAGGTGGACAGGCTATATCTCGCTTCAGCTCGGCTCTCGTTCCTTTGCTGCGCACCTTCGTCTCTCCTTTATACATATATATATATCTATATATATATATATATATATATTAAACCGCGATATATGCCCTCGCCGTTGGCTAGCACTCGCGTATATCTCGTCGCTTTGCGAGGAGATCGCCTGGACCAAAGCGCGCGATGCTGCAGAAGAGAGAACGAGTGAGAGAGAGAGAGAGAGAGAGATAAAGAGACCGAGGGCACACACGCGAACTCTCGCGCGCCTCTGTGCCCTCCAGCAGGATATTAACTCTTGCCTCCACTTAGCTTCTCACATCTTTCCGTCTTTCTCGCTCTTGTTCGTCCGTTTTTACTCAGGCACGATATCTTTTCCTCGGTAACTTTATGTATATATATATATATATATATATATATATATATATATATATATATGTATAATGTGGTTGAGAGAAATATATCGTGCCTGATAAACATATATGTATATAGGTATAGTCCTTGAGGCATCATGGAGAGAAAAGTGCATCCCCGTGATAATACACTTTTGTATCCCACTTTGTGCCCCCCCCCTCCTCCACCCCTCATTAACATACAAACTTGCGCGCTGCTAATTGCGATAAATACGCGGAAGTATGAGAAAATTTCATAGCATCGAGGTCCCCCCCAAACCGTGAGCCGATCCAGATCGATCGAGGTCATACGGCAGCTCGGGTTCAACGTACCAGCGACGATTGGAAGTCATTTTTTAGTCGCGAATATACCTAGACGTTGTGAGATAATCGAAAATCAATTTTTTTTAAATCGTACAGATTAAGATTTTTCCCATCTCCCAGCTTTTCCTCGTCGGTTCTCGAAGCATGGGAATTTCAGCGTTGGGCGGCTCGATCCGAGATCGATAAAAAAATTGTAAAAAAACGTTACAAAAAAATGGTTTCACCCACTCGCTCATCTACCCTCGTCATCCACCCACGAGAGATACATCTAGTCAGTCCGGGACTTTTCGAATCGAGCCTGTTCTCTCGAACGAGCCTATACACGCCCACCATCGATCAAAAGAGTGTCCCTCTTTCTCTCTCCCTTCAACGCTGAATACGCGCGACGATCGTCCACGAGGGACGAGAGAACTCGTTTCTCGCGATTCAAAAGTCGGAGGTGAAAAATCCCCCACCCTCTGTGAAAAGTTAATGGATCGTCGACTCCCGCACGGTCGCACGAACTTTTCCCTAACGTTCTCAAAAGGACGAAATGAAAAAAAAAAAACCCCGACCAGATTTTCAGATATAACGATTTCGATTTTTCACCCTGCTTTTTGTCCCTCGCGAGAGACTCGAGCGAAGCGCAGGATAGAAATACGACCGTCGACCGCTGAAAATTCCAGCCTGGCAAAAATTCAATTCTGTAACATAATCGCGATTTGCAAGGATGTAGTTTCGATCGTAAGCTCGACAGGACAATTTTTTCCATCGGCAAAGAATTCGTTCCTCGTATGTCGATAAAATCATACGTAGTCGTATATATATATATATATATAATATACATACATATACAGGTTATACAGGAATCGTTGACACGATCGAGAGACACACATACGTATATCGACGTGTATGAAGTAAGGGATATAAAAATTCAGTCACCGGGTCATCGTGTGTGTGTTCTTACATCGTCGTTTCGATGTACGCGATGCCAAAAGAGTCATCCTTCGGATCGAGCGATCGATCCGGCCTAGCATTCGTTTCTTTTTTACCCCCGCGGGATAAATCGAAAAACAGGGTACCTCGAATTTCTCCCCTCGGAGAGAATTCGGCTCGAACCGCTTGTGAGACTCGTACCAAAGACGCTGTACGAAAGTTCCGACGAGATCTCTTCGCGGTCACATAAATAAGTAACTGAAAATCTATGTCTCCACCCCTTCCTCCTCCTCCCCTTCTCTTTTCTCTCTCTCTCTCTCTCTCTGTCTCTCTCTCGGTGCCAGAGCGAGAAAGGGAGAGTGCGTAACGCAGCTTCTTCACAAGTACATAAATATCTCGCTATATAGCATATGTATGTCGAACGGTCATATTTCATCGGGAGTACGAGAGAGGAGGAAAAAGAAAAACAGCAAATACGGCCTCCTCTTCGGATAAATTCAACGTCTCAATCCGTCTCTGGTGGGTTCTCTCGTCAATATTCCGAGCGGTCAATTAAGGCATGCCTCCCAGATATTCCTCCTCCCCCCTCCCCCATTCTCTCTCTCTCTCTCTCTCTCTCTTATTCCACCGCAGGGCTGTGCATGACAGAGATCGCGTTGTACTTGTGTACGAATACATTCGTTCGATCGGATACCGAGTCTCTCGTCCTCGTCGCGGTATCTCCGCGGTCTCAGCGACATTATGCGGCACAAACGCCCGACGACCCACGACGTTTTATAAATCCCCCGCTTATGTCGCAGCCAATCGCCAATTCGTTCGACTCGGTTGTAACGTAATCGTGTAATAACGAACTCGAAGGATTTTATCCGAGCTTATGTCGTCCTGTGGAACGCGACTGTACAGTTTATATATTAAATATTATTATTGATATCGTCGGTATTATTTTTTTTTTTTTACAAATTGAGGGTTTTATGGATGTGGTAATGAGAATGGGTAGGTTACGAGGGTAGCGAGTTATTATTGTCTAATGGATGTCAGGCGCATCGAGAGATCCGGCGACCCCTTCTTATCACTCTAATGGAAACCTTTACGACCTACCACTTTAGCTTTCTGTTATTCTCCGATATCACGAGGTTTTCTCTCTCTCTATCTTTCTTGAGGACATATTTGACCGAAACTTGGGTGGTTATCGAGAATCTTTTTCTTCTCCGATCCCAGTCTCCCTTTCACGGGGCTGATTCGCTGCATTATCATTTTTTTGTTCTTTTTTTATTTGTTTTTGTTTTGTTTTGTTTTGTTTTGTTTTAATATTACCGATCGTGAGAGTCCGCTTTGAAGACGCGGGCATCCACGTACGGACGGGTAAGAAAGGGACAAAAAGGAGCGGGCTTGAAATTTCTCTCGTTCGGAGCCTTGTTCGTCCTCGTCATATTCGCGATACTATCATTGTCCTCGGACGTTTCGTTCGCCGCGTCTCGAGACACGAAAAAAGGACGAGGATGACATGTATTATGATAATCGACGAAATATTGTATTTTCATGAAGCGATTGATAAGTTGGAAGAAAAAGAGAACGAAATACATTATCTCGTCTTTCTCGACGAAGTTCATTGGGAATAATTGTGTTTTTCGATTCTGATAAATTTACTTTGTATAATTAAATAAATAAATAAATAAATAAATAGAATCGATAATAAATATATAATCTTTATCGAAATTATCGTGATAATCGGATCTCTATTAAAATTGCAACCCGGGGTATAAAATAATTGATTAAATTCGTGCCTAGTATATAATACAAAAATAAATAAAATCGCGCATATATAAAAATGTTTAATAAGCGCATCGTAAACGTTGTCGATGAGGCAGAGCGTGTCCCTCTAAAATAAGATCCTCCCCAACGTCGAAGCCTTCGATGCTGAGTTTGAGCCAAAGCGAGCTGTTTTCCACGACTTTCATGCAAATCGTTGCTATCGCTGTCACACCGAGGCTCCGATCTGTCACGAGTCTTTGCGCCGAGCAGGTCCATTCGACGTCTTTCGGTTGCACGTCCGATAAACCGCAATGTATCGCCATTGACGGTGTCTCTTTAAATTCCCTCTCGAGATAATAAATTCGCGATTTCGAATAAAAATCCGTACAACCGAAATCTACGAGCGAAATTTCGGAGTAACCTTGATCGTCAGCGTATATTATAGTTCCACGTTGCACCGTCATACAACTCACGACGGCACATATCATTCCTGGCACGAGATCCTTATCGACGATCGGCGCACCTCTCTTCTTATCGATGTAATATTCCATCATCGACGTCGTTAATTCGACGTACCTCGAGCGCAATTGGACCGGTCTTATCCACATACTCGTCGGGGTGTCGACCCAAAGTATCTCGACGGGTAAGTTTTCATCCTCGACATTATCGAGGTCGAAAATTTTTATCGAATCTTTTCTTCCTTCGATTTCTTGCATCTCGAACAAATTCTTTTCTAATCGCGAATAAATGTCAATATTTTTGTTTTTGTTGTCGGTTTTTTTTCTTTCGAGCGTCAAACTGAGAAACTTTTTGGGTAACGTCCTTGGGGCCGAGTCGCGTGGCTACTGAATATTTGATCGTTGGGGAACGCCCTTCAAGGGGGAAGTTATAACTGTCTCCCCCCCACGCATGCGCGTTCTCTTTCTCGTTGCAGCGCTCGGAGTCTCAGGTTAGAAAGTCACCGTGCCACGTATACAAATATTCCAGCGTGTGTTTACAACACTTTCGTACACACGAAACTTTCAAAGTTTTACGAAACTCGAATTCTTTTCTTATCTTTCTTATCCACGTTGTTTGAATTCTTTTCTTGTCTCGACACGAGAGCCAAGAATTGAACTTTGAGCGTGAATCGACCTTTGATACGCGCTGTGCAACGACTGCGTTGCATCACCGAGTCGGACGATCTCCCGCAACGTATCGAACGCGTTTGGCTGCATTTCCCAACCTAATCGATTCGTCCGACGCTCCCCCGTCGAGGCATTTCCCATTGGTCGAAGGGTTCATCTATTTTCGACACGTGGAAAACGTTCGTCTCATCACGGTAGGGTGGAAATTCTTTCCTTTCCATTGGACCTTAGAGATAATCACGGGTTGGAATGGAATGTCGTTTCGTAGGTCGACTATATATTAAAATCATTTTTAAAAAACTTTGGTAATAACGGACCTTTGATTAAATTCAATTAATTAATCACACGCGTATTCGAGTAATAGCGATCGGATCGACGAGATTTATGAGAAACATCGAATTTCGCGAATAAAAAATGGACAATCTTCGAACGATCTTCCCGCATAGGTATATAATTTCGTTGTTTAGTCGTTGGAATAACGTCATTTCTTCACGAACGCGCTTAATAAACCGGTTTACCATATTCGAGCCTCCTAATTAGTGTCCGCGTGATTAGTAGGACTTGCTCATTGCTACGGTAAAAATCTGTCTCTGTCTCTCTCTCTCTCTCTCTCTCTCTCTATATATATATATATATATACATATATATATATATGTGTGTGTATATCGCCCACGCCGAGTCGTACGGTATCGTGATGACGATAGTCGTGCTCTCGCACAGTGTAAGATGCACGCGGGCGTAAACGAGAGTCGCGTTCTAATACGAGTGTGTGACGAAAAAGGCGCACACGTGGCAAACCGTGTCTTACAACGTGATCGCGCTTGCGCTTTCTCGTCACTGAGAGAAAAATAGATCTCTCGCTCTCTCGTAGACATTATGCTCTCTTCTCTTTCCGTTGGTAAGTTCCGCGAGCGAGAACCTGAAGAAAAACGGTACTTTTGACGTTAGCTCGTGTAACTTCGTAGTCGTCTTTCTCTCTTTCTCTCCCTTTGTACGCGACCAAAAAAACGAAACAGGTTCTCTCGCACCCGCGCTCGAAACAAACAAAAAAAGGAAAAGAAAAGGGCTTCTCTCCTCGTCCCACTAGACGAACAGAGCGACCCACGCAGCTCGCGGTCGCCACGACACGGGGATTTAACACAATCTAGAAACTTTAACAAACGATGTTCCAAAAAAGAATATTGCTTCGTTCCTTATTTCTAGATATATATATGTATATAATTAAAGATTACTCACGACTTGGTACACGACGATTAAATCGTGCAAACTTACTTTTGCCTTTGACAAATTCGGAATTGAGATCTGCCGATGCATCGTGGCTACTTAAGATCGTGAGAAGGGCGATTATAACGGCGAATATTGTGAATGTCGACAGCGCTCGTAGCTCGTGTCGGTGGTTGAACATGGTGAGCTAGCATGCCCTCTACGAATTCGTTGGTCCTGCCGTTGAGACCTCGCGGGCGTTCCTCAAGTTTCGAGCACCCGCCGACTTCTTCGTATCCTTTCGAGTTTCAATGCCGGGCGCAACTTCGAAACTTCGAGAATTTTTCGATAACGCCGACGTTGCCATCGCGGCACTTTTACCAAACCTCCTCTCGCATTTCCGCACGTCGCTCTTACGATCACCTGCGAACAAGAGAAAACAAAAGATTTTCGTTATGATGGAAAATAAACTTCTGGTTTTTCGTTTGTTTTCGTTTTATCATAATTTACATTAATATTTATACAGCATTATCGTAACGATACGACGTACGTCGATTCGTGTTTCTCGAGCCATAAGAATTCTTACAAGAAAAATCGGTATCGGCTTATTGTTCCTCGCACGCGGCGGCACCACGGAATCCTGTTGTATTCGGAAAGCGTGTTTCGTCGACGACAGAAAAAACATCCCCTCGATATACCCCCATTTACGAATACAATTGTTTTTCGAGCCGACACGATTCTCTCGCGTGAAATTCTCTTTCTCTTCGGACCGACTCGCGAGGGAGCCGAATCGTGCTGACGGGGGATGGTAGGAGGTGACGGGACGAAGGAACAGGAGAGTCTTCTTAGCGGAGCTCAGCACGAAGACAATGCCAGGCAGAAGCAGGTGTCTGGAGGATCGAACGTTTCTCCGTGCTACCAACGAGCCGGAGAGCCGAAGCATCTCCTCGGCTTCTCCGCGAGCCGCTCCGGTGGCGGAGAGTTCGCTCCTCCTCGCGTCTTTCCTTACCTCACGGCACACTCGCGGGATTCTCTTTGTTCTTTCGCACTCTCGACACACGTATCATTCGGTGGTGTATAATATATGTTCCTTGTTGCCTTATTCGGGATCGGAGAACCGGCTAAAGCCGTTCGCTCGGCGACCGAGAGCTTCGAACAAATGATTCCCCAAGATTTCACCAACAGCGCCTTCGCTGATTGATCGTCCAACTCCTCATTAACTCTCGCGTCGAGGAAAACGGATTTATCGTATTCGTACGATTATAATTCGTATCGAATCGGTCCGAAATTATCGATCGGTAAACAATCGTTATATCGTAAAATTGTTTGTTTGCGAAATAATCGATAATTCGAAAGTAAACTAAAATATTCACAGTTTTCCATTAAGATTGGCGCAATAACGAGATGAAAAAAGAAAAACGAAATTAAATGGTGTACCGGCAAGAAAACACGAATAAGGAACCGGTTGTCGACATTCCATTTCGGAGACTGTCCCACTCTCGCGCGGTAGTTCGAGACCAAGTTTAAAAGGACCCAGGCGCCATTGGCAAAGCGGTTAATTACGACTGGGAAGTTGTTTCTTACCCTCCCGCCTCGAACTAAAACCGCACGCCATAGCGATCGTCTTGAAACACAGCGCGAAAGACAGACCGAGAGAGAGAGAGAAGGAGGGAAAGGCAAAGGCTGCGAAGCATCTGGCGATCAACGAAATACATGTTTCAACGATATTAACAACGCCTAGGAGAGGTTGCTTCACGACAAAAGAAAGGATTAACAAGTCCTTTCTGCGTGACAAGAAAGTTGGAATTTCGCGAAGGTTCCCTCCGGTATACACAAGAGCCTAAGACGTCCCAAGAAACCTTCTGTTCAGAAAACAAGAGGCTGAGAATCGCTCGACGAGATCGTTCTCCCTATGTGTGTATCCGTGTGTATATTCCAGCCCCGTGAGTGCCGTGGATGCCAGAGCGCAGTTTGGACGATGATGAAAAAAGGATGAAAAACTTTATATACCGATATATGTATATATATATATATAGCGCATACGACGACATCGCTCGTATTTATCGACACGAGCTTGGCGAAGCGAAGAAGAGGACCGAGGACCAGGAGATAGCGGAAAGCAAAAGAGAGAAAGAGGGACAATGTGTCCTTTCCTCTCGTTCTTTCCACCCTCCTGCATGTCCTTTTTCTCCTGTCTCTCTCCCTCTTTCTCTCTCTCTCTCTCTCTGTTTCTTTCTCCCTCTATACCCGGAGAATCCACGGAGATCGCGCGGCATCCTTTTGACCGTGGACTCTCGCGAAAGAGACGAAAAGAAAAGAAGGGGAAAAAAAAGAAAAAGGGTGAACAGGAAAGAGAACATAACCGTGAGGACACGCCGTATGCCTCCGTGTTAACTGCACTCTGCTTATGCATTCATATCCTTGTTCGCTCCCTCGGACAAGGACCCAACTGATTGTTTCCACAAAACGCGAACAACGCGCTGAAACCCGTGTCACGCTGGTTTTTCGGACTCTCGACCGAGAATTACGGTGGATGTTTTTTTCTCTCTCTCCTGAACGTTCCAACGCCGTCAACTCCTCCATTCGCGAATTATCGCTCGTTTCATCGAACGAGATTCCAATCGCCCTAGCAATTTTCCGATAATTTTTCGATCTTCGAAGTGTGTTTTTTTCTCTTTTCGTTTGTCCGATCGAGACGAACAAAAAAATGACATCAGGACTGAAATGAGCGAGCATCGGGCACACTCTCACTCACGATAAATTGACGGAAAGGACTCGAGAGCAAGAAGACGCGAGAAGAAACGGACGAAGAAAGACGCGATGAAGGAGGAAAACGCGAGGACGAGACACTAATAAAGTCGAGGTCCGCCAGCGGGTTTAACGGTAAGCCCGGACGTGATCGAGGTTCGCGATGTGTCGCCGTACTTCTCGTCCGGATCTCGGGACGGAGACCCGCGCTCGAAGGAAGTTAGCGGCTCTTATACGCGCAGCAACATCGGCCCGTTCAAACGTCCACGCGATGTGAGAGTAGTGGACCGTTTTACTCTCCTCGCGCGTCATTCTTCCGCCCATTGGGTGTATTATTATTATACCCTCTCGCCCCATTTTGGTCCCCAGAGCCGGGGACCTTCGAGTCTTATTCGCAGCCAGCGGTAAAGAGTTTGATTTAGAACACGGGACAAAAATGCCACCGTTCTTCTCATCCGTTGCATCCGCGAGTTGATAAAAACTATTCTGCCTCGTGCGCGTCTCTTCGATCAGAGACCAAACTCTACTTTCCCACTGTTCCTTATATGGCGCAATGTTTCGTCTCTTTTGTCTTATTTTAATTCTTCTCCGGCTCGTGTCGATCGGAAATTGGAGGCTCGCCGTCGAGTCCGACAAAACATTTTGGCCTACACTCTTCCCTTCTCCCTCTCCCAGCAGTCCCTAATTTTATATTCGAGAAATCGGCACGATCGCAAATGAGAAAACGATTCGTGTGGGCCAGGGTTTAAAATCGAATCGTCGAATGTACGGGCGTTGAATAAAAAACGAAACGAAAAAAGAAGGACAACAACAGAAAATCAGATTGAACGAGATGTGATCGCGGCACGAGCTACGGCGCGAGAGAGAGAGAGAAGTGAATCGCGGCCTTGCTGGTACGCTGATCGATGCGAATAGATCGTTGTAGGGATATACCGGCAGCCGTTGGGGGCCTCGTATATATAACCTAGCGTATAACGAAAAGAGATAAATGAAAGAAGAGGAACGAAGAAGATCGCGAGAGTAGTCCGTTCCCGGATTGCCCTCGAGCCAGGTAACTCTCTTCTCTCATTGGCGTCGAAGTGCTCCGACGAAAGAGATACGGCTCTCGTGGATCTCCTCACTCTTCGTCTTCTCTCTCTCTCTTTCTCGCGGATCACGTACGCAAGCCTTCGCTAATAACGTTCGTGACTCCGTGACGCCTTTGTAACGTCCCAGAACCGTCCACCGCTATACCTTCTTCTTCTTCTTCTTCTTCTTCTTCTTCTTCTTCTTCTTCTTCTTCTTCTTCTTCTTCCTCGCCTTCTTCTTCTTCTTCTTCTTCTTCACCTTCTTCGTCCTCTTCTTATTCGCTTATAGTATAGCCGAGCACGAGGCAAATATATATACAAGCCTTTGCACCAGGATCTCTCGAGGATCGCGAATTACGATCGAAGCGAGATCCTCTCGAGCCGAGCGTCAGCCAGGAGGGTCCGCGTTGTGGAAGCCTCTTCGTGGCACGGCGAAGGTTTGCCCCCCTTTTTCTGCGATATATAGCCCGCGCCGAGCCGAGCCTCTCGCGCTCTTCCTCGCGCGAATCTCCGCGAAATCCTCTCCTCGTACCATGCCGTAGGAATTCCACCGCGCGAAATAACTCTCTTTCACTCACGTTAACTCACGGTCCGCTCGCGCGAGGTCGCGGATAGCTCCTTGCTGTTGTGTGTGCGCGCGCGCGCATCCCTCTCTCTCCCTGCCTCCCCCTGGTCCAACGAACCCAACCGTTTCGTGACCAGCAGCGAGAGCTCGTGCCGCATTCGCGAGGATCGCAACCGAGGTCGCAACTCGAGCAATCTCCACGTCGAGATCCCCTTCGGGGTCCGGACCATAAAACCCCTTAGAGAGAGAGAGACAGGATTTTCTCTCGCGGCATAAATGCGCGCTGCTGCACCTTGGATCGTAAGACAAGGAACAACATCGTGTCTCTTTGCCCTATCTACCTCCTCGGATACGATCCTTTGTTAACCCTCCCCTCCTTCGAGAAGACTTCTCGCTTTTATCCTAGAGGCTTTTCCACTGTCTTCGTCTAGTTGCGCAACTCGCGAGACACTCGGGGCTTCGCGACCGGTCTCGATTTAATCGAGAATCCGATATAACGACCGCATCACGCGGTACATACGCAACGTTACGCGTGAGCCAATACATTATTGCACGCCGCTGGCTCTGACCGCATAACGCCGTAGCTGCTACGCTTGATTTGTGTCCCGATCCAAACTCTATCACGCCCCTGGACACGACATTGTCAACGTGAAAGGTTCATAATGCCTGGCGAGTCCTCGTTCTGACTCGGAATAATTCGCATCGGTCTCGACCGATCTTTTTGTTTTTTCAACGTCGCGAAGCCCGCAGCGAATCTCGAACGCTAACGTTAGAGCAGACCCGTATTTATCCTCGTTTATTTTTTGTTTTGGACGGTTCTCGCGTCACGACGTGTGACGAGTGTCATCGTCATGCAGATGACATCAAAATAGACGGATGATTTTCTGATATCCAATTTCCGGTTCCTTATTCAAAATTATGTTCAAGTGTGATTCGACGATACCCGAAACAAAATCACGGTACGATGAACCAGTTGAGAAGTGTGTTTGGCTTGCCCGCGACTCTGTCCCATGGTTTATCCATGAGAGGTTCGCCGGTACGTCGATCGGCTGGAAATGACGGTAGGGATCCTAAGAGATCGAGGGAAATCGTGGTAGCTACGAGCGACGGTGATAACTCGCCGGAGGCAAGATCTTCCGGAAGGTCGTACGCGAAACTCATCGCGGATTACAGCAAAGCGATCGAGGATCGAAATACTGGGGATATCAAGGTTCGCGCTGCTAAGGGTGGTTTCTTCTCGAAAACACAGTTCGACCGCATGGCCAGAGTCTCGTCACTGGTGAGGTTGAAGTATAGAGGAAACAATGCTGGACCCAATCTCAGTACGAAGAGTTCTTCGAGGCCTCCGGGTTGTCCAACGAATAGGAACGATATATGTGGGAAAAAAGTAGGTGATTTTGATGAAAAGGACGTTCTTCAACGAGTGACCGAACGCCCGGATTGGCTCGATCACGTCGCAAAAAACCACATGTCGATGAGTTCCAAGACGACGGAGAAAAAGGAAAACGAAGAGTGGAAAAACTTGGCTCATCCCTTGGTATTGAAGGCAGCAAAGTCAGCTGTGAAGGGAAAATCTAATGGAAATGGGACTGTTGGCACTCGTCCTACTCCGTCCGTGAACAAACTACCGGACAAGCCTAAGTCCGACGCTAAGAATTTGTCGATCACGATCACGCCTCTGACAAAGCTGGACATTGTGAAGAATAGACTTCCGGAGATGACCAGTGGTGATAACAACGCGATGCTGATTACAGTGACGGAAGAATCGAAATCAACTGCGACCTCGCTGACCTCCTCTCTCGGGAAGATAGACCTTCGGATAAATGGAAAATCGGTAACGGGCATGGACGCTGTTATCAGCAGAGTCGAAAAACTCGCTGTCGTCAGTTCGGCTGAAAAAATCGAAATCACGATTCCTGATTCGTCGAGTAGCGAAGGGACTGCCAATCGATCAATGCCGATTTCCACGATAAATTTGTGCATACCGAATAAAAGTTCCAACGTCGACAAAAACTTGGATAAAGCCAGTAAGACTGGAAATCTCGGATCCGAAATTCACAATGCCATCAAAATTGAAGGGTCCGACTCGATGTCAAAAATCGTGCCCTGGTGGACGACCCTGGAATCTTTTCGTCGCGGCGAAATGGAAACTGTCGCGAAGATTTCAGATATCGAAGACATTGTCATTAGCGAGGCAGTTGATACGAAAGTCGAGGGAAGTAGCCCAAGGGAAGATTCGAGAACGACAGGAAAGGCCACGGATGTTTCGAGGATCGGCGCAAACGAGTTGCGGAAGAGGAGTGAGGAACCGCACGACATCAAGGTCAAGAGTACCGTGTTGAACGACTCTAAGAAAAGAATATCTTCGAAGATAGTCGACGGGACAATGTCGAGAAAAAGTGATCGAGCGATCGGGCCAACGTTTGACGGGTTTGGAAAAAAGATCGAAGCAACGGAAAACAACACCGGGAAACTTACGGAAGATACGAGAGAAACGTCAATGACGACAGAGAAGAAGAAGAAAGATGGAAGGAATGATAATTTATCGAACGCCAACAGTTCCATCCCAGCTAAGCCGATTGTCGCTATAGGCAAGAATAATAACAATAGGACGGATAGAAAAGATGGAACGAGTCCACAACGAGTCACAAAAGCCAAGGAATCGCTCCCATCTAAAATGAATTTCAAGCCACGACAGGGAGTTGACTCGAAATCGGAAATCAAACCACCTCGACTGCCCAGAACTTACGGGAGTATCAAGCTATTGCCGACGACCGAACGATCCTCCCTCGAGCCAGTTAATCGCACCAACGTTGCTCGCCGCGCGCCGATAAAACCAAACGACGGAACGAACGACGGAAGGAAAGCGCTTTCCGTGAAAAATCCAACGTTGAGACCCATCGAGAAAAAGAAGGACGGCACGCTCATTGACTACGGGCTCACTGTGTCAACGCGCAAGAAGTGCGAGAGGAAATTGCCGGATTCTCGAAGTGCCGCGGATGTCAACGAACAGAAAAGCGCAAAGAAAGAAGCGCCCGAGGTTATTGCGACCATCAAGGAAGTCATTTCGAAGAGAAACAGTGACGCTCCTGGCAGTTTGATGGATCGAAGCACCGTCGATTCTCCGATACCTAAAAAAACTGGTAAGACATTTTCAGCGTTTAGAAAAAACCCTCTTTCTTCGTAACAACGCTATTTTTAGGGGCGGAAAGTAAGGAGGGGAAAACAACGGATCCAACTTCGAAAAATCCAGTTCCCAGGATTCATTCTTTCAAACCGAAAAATCCAACCGATTCATCGAAGAAAATCGATAAAAATCCCAAAGACTCGACCGAGTCGAAGAACGCCAAGGCCACCAATCCGGAAAAGGAATTACTGTATTCCGTCTGGCTTCGTCAGGAAAAAGGACGAAACGATAACGATCCTGACTCGAACAAGGATCCCGGTCGATAGAGTCATTCCTCGCAGTGTTTTGTCGAACTTGTACAATCTCGTGTGAAACAAATGTGGTCCCATGAAAAAAAGAACCCATTGGTCGCATTCCTTTTACGTACTTCGAGGGTAGTTAGGGATGGTAAAACTGCCGAATCATAGCAAATTGGAATTTCGACAAATTTACGAAGCTGGCTCGACCACGTGGAGGGATTCGCCCTGACTTCTAGCAGAGTCCAAGAGTGGGGGGGGGGGGGGAGAAAAGACTCTCGAGCAATCGTTGCTCTCGTCTTTCGAGTGGCCACATGTTTTATTGCCTGGAAGTCACGGAATTGGGTAATTAAAATTCTCATTAAAGTCGACGTCGGCAATCTTGAAACGCTCCGGCTCGCGGGACAATGGCCCAAAGAAGGTCCGCGTCAGGAGATATCCCTCCCCGCTACTTCTCACTCTCCCCCTCCACTCACCGAGCGAGAAGACCTTTCGTAACGTTGGCCGGTGTACGCCTCTTAACCCTTTTAACACTCGAACCAGCGAGAGAGAGAGAGAGAGAGAGGCCAAAAGGCATTTTCGTACGAGCGTTCACTTCGGGTATTTTCATTCTTACCGAGTCATCCAATAGGCGATTTTTCGTTCTTGGTATCGAGAGATATCGACGATAACCGGTGATTACTTACGCGTCGATTTGGGGGGATGGAGAAGGTAATTTTGTTTTGCTTGAAGATCTTGTACACATATATATATACGACAGGTTTTTTCTCCACACGAGAATCTGGTGCCTGGAGTGTTCGGTCCCGTGAGGAACGAAGGGAGATACAGAAAGAGAGAGAGAGAGAGAGAGAGAGAAGAGAGAGAGAAAGAGATGAGCCCTGGTGTGTTTCGTCCACGAAACCTGTCATTATGCACGCGCGAAGGATCCGGGACTGGGGGTCTCTCGCTCCTCGCTCGGCTGACTATAGGCGTTATAAAAGTTTTCGTGGCAGCTTGCCAGTCATCTGAAATAATGCGTTTTGAAAGTGTTGCACCGTTGGACGGTACAGAATGAAGAAAAAAAAAAACGACGATCGTTATCGACGTCTCATCCGCGTCTTTCCACCTACATGACGAGAATGGACCCGAAGGACCGCGAGGCACTCTCAGACACGCACGTATTTAACGCGATATTATTATTATTATTATTATTATCATTATTATTGTAATATGTATATATATATATTTTTTTTCAATCCTCTATCTTATACAGTCGAGTTACGAACTCCATCCGATACCAATTATAACGAGATCGATAATGCGAATGATTTATCGTCGCCGAGGCCTCGAAAAAGGCAAGGAGGATTCTTCTCGAACGAAACGAAACTCTCTAGGCTTTGCTTTCTCTCGTGTTCTTCGATTAATCTCAAAGTCTGAAAGATTTTTTTTTTTCGTCGACGCAACGAGATTCGTACGAACTTAGGCGGTTCGTGGTTCTTCGCTCGAACCAGATAGAAGTTGAGAAGTGACCCCAGCAACGCGACCGGTTCTCTCTCTCTCTTTCTCTGTCTCTCTTGCGATGATTCCGAGGCCGTGCCGCGCTGTTACGTCGCGAGAGAAAGAGAGAGAGATATAAACCTTTGATTTATCACGGCCGCTCGCGCGAGCACACGCCGACATTATAAATATATCGGTGCGTTACCGCGAGAGAGAGAGACCCTCCCGGAGAGCTTCATCGTTCATCCGCGAGGCAAAACTCGGCCTCGACTGAGGTAAGTCGAGGAGGCGAGAGTCTTCAAGAGAAAAGAGAGGGAGAGAGAGAGAGAGAGAGAGAGAGAGAGAGAGAGAGAGAGAGAGAGAGAGAGAGAGAGAGAGAGAGAGAGAGAGAGAGAGAGGAAAAGGTACGAAACCTCGAGAGTCTCCCGTTGAGCGAGAGGCTTTTTGGTCCCGCAAACGAGCGCGAAGGGTCACGCTTCACTGCTGGGACCTGTGTGTGAGCAGCAGGGAATGAAAGGAGAAACACAGAGAGAGAGAGAGAGAGAGAGAGAGAGAGAGAAAGAGAGACGAAAGATATATCCGCGTGTTGTAGCAAGGGACCTTCTCGAGGGAGAGACCCGCGAGGAATTTTCGAAGAGGTCAGGTACACGAAAGAGAGAGGATTCTCTCTTTCGTCCTCCGGTAAAATAAAAATTAAGAAACGAAAAAAAAAAGTTTCGTGGGCGTTACCGTCAGGAATCGCTTCCTTGAAAATACCGAGTGCGCCCTCGGCGATCCCTTGGAAAAACAATCGTTCATTTTCTTCTCCCTGGGCGTGTTACCCGAGCCGAAAACGTTTTGGCGGTCGACCACGGGAATACAAAATATTTTTCACGCTTTTCGATGGATATTTATTAGCTCTTAAGATTAATGGATTTTTTTTGTTTTCGAGAAAAATTAAATCTTCATCTTTTTTTTTTCATTTCGGTAAAAAGATCGGTCGGGTAATGAAAATAGTAATTTCTGTATGCGTATGCAATAATTCTCAGGTACATAGGTGCAGCCAGAGTATAAGAGTCGCGAGAGACCTGCATGAATATTGAATCGAGAATTTAAGTAGGTGAAGCTGTACAAGAATATATATATGAAAACCTCTGGGGAGCGAGGGGGGGCTTATATAATATTCATTGTGTGTTTCTGAAACGAGACTCCATGCAATGCTCTACGGCGTGTTGTTCGAATGCCAAAGGCTGTTCCGAGAGAGAAACTCTATATACGATATATATATATATATAGAGATGCACTAACGAGTTGATATAAGGTAAGCTCTCTCTTTCGAGAGCGCAAACGGAGCTTAACGACTTCGATAGAACCGAGAAGTCCCACTCATGGACGATCTAACGCGCATTCGTCTCGTTAATCCTCAAACCCATATACATAATATAGCAATACATATATATATATATATATTTATAGTTGTAGGCAAGTGTAACGATCGCGGAATAGGCGAGTCGTACGGTACGCCGCAATCGGTCTCGATAATTAACTCGATGCATTGACGAGGCGCTCGTGAGAACTTGAGAACCAGATAAGGCTTTTGTACCTTACAGGTAGCGTAAACACGAGAACGTATGGGAATGGATTTTGGTAGCCAGTCCTAACAGCTTCGTATTTATACGACCAAGGGGGTAAAGTCCGGATAGCACGTATTCGCGAGGCGTTTATTGCGAGTACTCGATCTCGTGTATGTTCTCTCCTTTCCGAGCACTTTACATATAGATATATAGAATGTAGGGACGAGGCCCACTTCGCAAGGACGACGAGCCTTCCCCCTCACGCGACCACCACCCTCGACGATCCGGACCTCGCTTCCGATCGCCTCTTTGTTTGTTTCAATCATGCTCTCCGTTCGCGAGCCACTATCACCATCTCGTCGACTTTTTCGCGTATCAACACTCTTGTATTATTTATTTCTCGTAACGAAAGAACGCAATCTCACTCGATCCTTCTGTACGGCGAGACTCGCGAATCATTCTAGTATTATTATTGTTTGACGAGGATAGAAGAGCGACCTCGAATTCTATATCCGCTCGAGAGTGAGAAAGAAACAGAGAGAGAGAGAGAGAGAAAGATTAATCCAAGGCTCAGACTTCAAAGCGCAAAGAAATTTCAGCACAAGGATTAAGAACTGTATAAAAAACATCTATATATATATATATCAGTATTAGCAGCTGAATTATATCGCGCGAGCTCGAGACTCCGTGGGAGCGATCTATCACGCGAGCTTTTTTTTTTCTTTTTTAACGCGACGTATATTAATCGAGAATTATAATCTCCTTCACCGGTGCGACGTTTCTCCTCGTGCCGTGTGGAATTTCGCAAAGCTTTGACCATTCTTCGCGTCGACGATACCGCGCACGCGCTCGCGAACTCCCTATCTACAATTTTACACGTATACGAATATTCTCGAAGCGTATAATCCCCCTTGATGGCGAGAGAATTTTTATCGACCACGGGATTAATTATTTTTTCATACGGTGAAAGAAAAAAACAAAAAATATATATATATATATGCATGCAAATCATAATAATCGCGTATTCTTTTCCACTCGGAGTCCGAGCCCGCGGGCTTTTCGATAATCGCCAACGGCACGACGCAAAATGCTGACGAGGATCTCGATCGACGTGAAAATAATAAAAAAGAAAAAAAAATTCACACGATATTCTCGTCGACGCCCGTGAAAAAATCTCGGCCGGCCCCCCTCGCTCCTCTCGGATCAAGCTTAAATTTTTACGTGTATATCGTGATTTTTATATCGCGCGACACGTCGTTTCGATCTCGACCGAGTTCTCTTTTCCACACTCGGCAAATATCTGTTTGCTTCGCGATGCGAGAGAGCCCCGCGGGTCCGTAAGTATCGACTCGCTTCTTTTAATCCTCGTCGGGGCTCTGATAAAGTAGAGTCTCCCGGTGGCCGAGAAAAAGGAGAGCCCGAACGCGAGAAAGTCCCTCGGAGAAGGTGAGCCGGTTGAGAGGCAGAAATGAAAATGAGATTTAAAATATTAACGGCAGATGTATGGTGCGTTCCGTGTCGAGTCGTGACGAATCACCGTTTTGATTTTTATTTTCAAATTATTTCAATATCGAAAATTTCGCGAAATTGTTAAATTCGAAAAAACGAAAAAAAACAAAATAGATATTTTCTTCGTGAAGAGAATTGACACGGATAAGCCGATGTACAGAAGAGGTGAGAATCGCTCGTTTCTCTCACTCGTCGTCTCACGCGGCCGTGCGATCTTTTATGGTATTCCTCTTGCGGCTACTTGTACGGAGACAAATGGGGCAAATGCACTTTATCTCGTTATACGTTTCTCTCCACTCTTTCTCTCTCTCTCTTTCTCTCGGTTCTATCCTCGTTCGCCATGAGTGGTGGTAAGGTGAGAGAAGACGGAGAGTAATGAATCGTCCATTGTGACGTCACGAAGTCATCGTATTTCTCCGGCTCTGACCGAGAATCGATACGCAAATATACAAGTGTACCCTTTACTTATTTTTTTTCGAATCGTTCGATCGTCGATCGACACAAAAAAAAAATCTGAAAATTTTCCAATTCGTTCTTTATTCTTCTCGAATCCATATATCGAAGCCCGTCGAGCAAGATTCATTTAAACTAAATCAATCCCGGTGAATTCTTGTCGTCCTTTATTGCAAAAAATAATCGCAAACGATATCGAATTTATTGAAACTCCATTAAATCGTCTCGGTAAAAAAGAATAAACAAAACAAAAAATCGCACAATCCGATCGATTATATCTGTAATGAAAATCGGACCTCTCACGCCTCTGTGTATCGAAGAATACGTGTGAGTTACGATCGATAGCCGAGTACTGGTATATTTATGAGCCGTACGTATCGCTTTGCGAGTGCACGTCGAGCGAGCAAACTGGCAACGGGCGTTATTAGCTCTTCGAAGTTGATGCAGCAAGACCTCATACATATATACATATATATGTACATATATATATATATATATATATATATATATATATGTGTATATATACCGAGGCATATGTTTTATCACGAAATGTCCACACGCGCCAGAATTTCATTCGCGCACCTGTGCCTCGTATAAGCGCGAACTCTCGTGTGCGCGTTTGCCAATCTCGAGGGCCGTTATCGTCGCGCATTTTCTTACGTCCACTATACGACGAGAGCGAGAGCACGCTCGTAATGATAATAAGCGGCTTGCTCTCGTTACCCGCACGCGCTATACGCTACTTTCGCGTACTTACGAGCTTTGTTTTACGTCCTTGAAAGCCCCCGTGCACCGAGGCAAAAAAACAAACAAAAGCGTATACGAATTCTTATTCAAATAAACGACAAAACGTTTCTCTCGTTGAAATGTTGTTTTGTTTTTTGTTTTTTTTTCGTTCAATATCGTCGACGGTACGAACGAAAATAATAAAAAGAAAAATCGGTGTGAAAAAAAATGTTGTTAGTCTCGAGAAGGGTTTGGATTGCGGTCGACGAGGTTTAGGAATGAAATGCCAATTTATTCGAGAACGGGAGGATCAATCCTTCGCTAAGATTGTGAGTTGGTTCTCTGACGCGTGGAACACCCAGGCGAGTCCCATCGATGGAGGTAAGAGACGGAGAGAAAGCTCGTTATACGGCCGAATGAGAAAGGGACGAACCCGAAGTAATATAGCGGACCACCCCGATGTTCCAAAGGACCTTAAATCTCGCTCGAATTTATCATTATCCCCTCGTACACGTTCCTTTTAATTTTCCAATACGTTGCTCTCGCCTCGTTCATATTAGAAAAACAAATCGTTTCTTCGAAACAACGTAATTCGCTTAAATTAAAGAAAAAGAAAAGGAAAATAGGGTCGACCGTTCGCTCGTGCCGAACGGTATCGGGTCAATGCACATTTCGAGGTTTGACTTTTCGGTCGTACACGAACCTCGCGGAGGAGAATCACGTCTCGTGGAAATAATGCACTCCATCGAGATTCCTCGAGGTCGTTCCACCTCGCTGAGAGAGAAAGAGAGGGCCCGGTCGCCAACCGCGAACACGGGAACCCCAGATGAGAATAATATATATATATTCAAGCTACTTTTATATCGGTTCTTTCGCTCCATCTAAGTCGAGCCAAAGTCACAGCTGACTCGGCGAGAGACACACGCGTGATGATGTCACCGTTGCAACGTGTATACGCGTATGTAATATCCTCCTTTGCGACGCGTGCGTTCTCCTCCGCCCGCTCTATCGCGCACCCACTTATCATCGACACCCACATTCCGTAAAGTCATCGCATCGACGACCGTATTATTAATTGTTCGATGGCTAAACAAAGAAAAAAAGCAAGAAAAAAAAGTATATACATCCTCGATCGATCGATCGATACTTTCAACACGAATTTCTCGAGGTTCGCGAACTTTCGCGAAGGAAAAAAACAGAAAGAAAGACAATAATCGTTCGAACGCGAATTATTTTTCGTTTCGATCGGAATGTAACGAAGGAATTTTTTGTCACGATCTACGAACCTCCCGTTTCCTTATTCGACGATGACCGTCGCGTTTACAGATCGCTGTATCGGTCTCCCTCTTTCGTGGTTGCGCACCAAAGTCTCCAAAACGGGCAATAATCGTCCCTTTTTCATTCGAGAATCCACCGTCGTGGACGGAACACGCTGTATCGTCCTGCCTGTATTACACACATATACATTCGCGATTTTGTCGCGTCCAATGGTTTTCGCGCTGTCGCGGGCAACACGCCGCGCGTATAACGCTCGCCCGTGTGTCTCTTTCTCGTATAATAAGACACGCGCGGCGAACGCTGATTCGGACACCTCGGACACATGTCAAGTGGACTCAGCGTCGGACGCGAGAGGGATTGAGCGAGAGACGGAGAGAGAGAGAGAGAGAGAGAGCTTCTCGTCAATTAGAAGGCGAAGACGCGAGCGCATCTTCGCGAAGATGAAAAACCCGCTTCGTCTCGACTATATAGAACGCACACGTATACACACGAGCACACGCGGAAACTCCCTCGAATCCTCGATGTTGAAACGAGGGACGGCCAAGAATGACATTAACATAGAGTGTCGAGAGTTGTCGTGCGAGAGGAAGAGAGAAACTGTATAAAAGGGGAGAAAATCGAATGCGATAGGTACGAGAATTGAGAAAAAGACAGAGAGAGAGAGAGAGAGAGGATTGCGTCGATTCCACGGTGCTGGAAGAACGGAGCGAGCAAGAAATCGACTCCTCTATATTCCAATCACTGCAACGATTGCGTATATACTTATAAACACAGACACAAATACACACATATATAGCACAGCCATTCGAATCTTTCGTCAAACTGTCTCGGAATTCAATGATTTCACGAGAATCGTTCTCTCGACTTTCGCGCCCGCGGAACGCGAGAGACCGATCGACCGAGACTAATTAACAACGATGAGCTTCGCGTCATTCTCTCGACGTGTCTTCATCATCGACGTTCTTTCGATAGTTCCAGCGAGACGTAATCATTTTTACTATAATAATCATTTCTAAATTTAGAAATTTTACAAAAAAAAAGAAGTTTTAATTACAAAAAAATCGACGTAGCGAACGATTAGCAACGTCGCGCGATCGTCGATGCTCTCTCTCTCTCTAGTACACATGGCGTTTAACGAAGCGCGGTGTCGTGCGTATTCGCGCCACGATCCTCCGCATATGGCAGCCCGGTATACCGGTCCACAAGCGGCGATCGCGGTAGCTCGTCGTCGCAATCGCGTCCACGGAAGTCCTTGACGCCCACCCCACGCCCGTCGAAGAGAGACTCTTCTCGCGTCTATTCCGCGGACGACGAAGACGCCTGTTGTATCGCGCCTTCCGAGACACGTTTCTCTACCCTGCCACCCGAGAAAAGAGAGAGAGACAGAGAGAAAGAGATCGTTTGCCGCAACGGTGCATCGCTGTATTGTAACAGATCGAAAACGGCAACTTACATAATTGATGTCAATCTCGAAACGAGAGAGACGTACGGTCGATCGAATATTTCGACGAGAGGAACGAGTTCGCGAGATTACTTCTGTCGCGAAGTCTCCCTTTTCAGGCCGTGAACGATGCACGTTATAAAATACAACAATTTTATTAACGGGCGCGCGCGTGCCCCCTTACATATTTATGAGCCACGTTCGTCGTACACCGTAACGCACGTGTTGCCTAATTATTCGCTCCATCGATCGAGACACCTCTCGGGTCGTTGCATTGTTTATTTGTCTTTTTATTTTGTGTGTGTGTGTGTTTTTTTTTTCGTACGAATAAGGCTCGATACATTCTCATCGCGAGGGTAATTATAATTATTTCTCGAACGTCCCACGACTCGGGACTCTCTCCCTCTCTCTCTTTCTCTCTCTCTCTTTCTCTCTGGACTGTGTACGTACTTATACCTTTCGCGAGACAGTCTCGGAGGTCCGTGGAGAGAACGATGCGCAGTCTCCGATTACCACGAAGGCAGCTCTTTACCGTAGCCTCGCGGGCACCAAGCGATTTTTAATAAAATCGAGAAAAAGTGGACAAATACGCAAAAAACGATGATACTATACTTTGAAAATCTATGAAAAGTTAGAAAAAAATCACAGCGTGATGGACCTGGTGGCGCCGGAACATTTATCAAAAAAGTTTACATGTCAGTATGTAAAAAAAAAACATTTATTCGAGGGTCACAACCTGGTCGATTTAGCTTGGAATTCCATTTACTTAGTGAACGCCAGAGGTTTGATATATGCGAGTTAGGAGAGAAAGAGAGAGAGAGAGAGAGGGAGAGAAAGGACGAAGCGTTTGAATTCTAGGGATGCGCGAGCCCTCGTAATCTTTAGCCCTTGGGGTCAAACACGAGCATGTCGGGACCTTCTTCTTGTTGCTCTGACTCGCGTGCGCGAGCCTCGAAGATCTTCGGAATTCTCGTGCTGCTAACTATAATATACTAACACACAGACACGCACACAAATATATATTTATCGTTGTATGTGTATCGTCGAGCATATCGCGAGAACGCGAAGCCAGGGGCGGGGGAGAGGGTTACTCGCGCATACCTACTTGCATATAACTGCAGCAGCGTGCTGTACCCAGGTCTCTCTTCTCGATGGCGGCGTATATTCTCGCCGGGCTGAATATTATCCGTTCTCGGTAAAGAGTCGTGCCCAGCAGCCCAGCTTAAAACAAAGGGCTCGAGGATCACGAATCCCGATAGACCTCGCCTCGTATCCCACGAGCACGAAATCCAGTTTTGAGATTTCCCCGTGATTTCTGCTTTGCGTATATCGCGTATACCGTCGCTCGTTTTCTGTTTTTTCTTTGTTTCTTTGTTTTTCTTCTTCTTTCAATCGAGAATCCCGCGGTGCACCTTTTTGCACCGAACACGAGACTCCCCGTTGATCGGGAGGTCGAATTCGATCCTCTCGCAGGATCGATTCTGGGTTAAATCTTTTCTTTTTTTTTTGTTTGGGAACCCTGCGAGGTAATTCGAGTTTTTCGGATTAATTAATCGCAATGCCGCGGATCGGAAAAGCTCGCGAGATCCTCGAGGGTTATTTATGAGAGAGAGAGACATCGCGGGGTAACTATAGTTCGCCGTGCAGGTATCATTAATACCGGGATAAAACGTTATAACAGCGTATTCACGCTCGAGTTTAGCCTCGGTTTAACCTCATTCCTGACGCTGACGTCAGGCTCGTCGACGTTGTCGTTGTCGTCGCCTTTCCCTCGGCCGACACTGTTGTTGCTGCTGCTGCCACTGCTCGCCCGGTGCTCGGTGTATGGACCTTTCAGCATCTCTCGAGATGTGCAAGTCGTAGACACACGTAACCGAGGCACCTCTATCGACTATTACAACGCCGTATCGTCGTGCTCGAACGACGATACGCCGAGCTTACCGTACGATACTCTTCGGGTTTACTCCTACTTATGCAGGGGAACCGCAGCGCCGCAATTGCATAGCGATAAATATTCCGGTGTCACTTTCCCACGTCTTCGCTCGACGCGACCGCGGTAATATTAATAGTTTTCTCGTTCTCGGCTTCCATGCCTTTCGAGTCTAATGAGAATTGTTGCTATTTCTAATAATTCATTATCGCGTGAATTTTTCTTTCGATGTATATTAATAGACAGGAAATATCGATGAGTTTTATATATATTTTTGGAAATATAATTATCGATAATGAAATATTGATTATCGATTGGTTAATATGTTTTATTAGATTTGTTTTAAGATTTGTTTACTCGTGACGATGGTGTCCAGGGAGGTGCACCCTGGGATCGAGTATAGTGCAGGTGAGCCTTCGCGAAAGACCCTCGAGAATCCTCGAGGGGGTCGGGTGAAGAGAGAGCAGCGTCAATACCCTCTAACTAAGGTGGCTTCGACGACTCGGGAACCCTCCTCTTTTTTCGGGCTCTCGTCGTGCCCCTCTCGCTTCTCCTCATCTTCGGTTTTTATTTTATTTGATTTTTCCTTTTTTTCTTCTCTTCATCTTCTTACCGTTCTCCCTGCCTCGTTCTTTCTCTCTTCGTATATACACGCAGGGCTAGAAATTTGTGGCAGACCGGACGAGCGACCGAGCAAGGTCGTCTCTTCTCGCACGAAACATCGAATTCACGCGATGTTTTTTTTTCCCCCGCCAAACTTTGCATACCGTAAATATTGTTTTGTAGAATTCACAATTTCATCGTAATAATTTAAATTGGAGTTAATTCAAACGTAAATTAGTTGAACGAATTATCGTTCGGATCGAATTTAATTAATTCAGTTAAATTTAGTTATAAAATTCGTTATCGACGATCGCTCGGTTAGGAAATATCGTAAATGCATATGACGGCAGCGACATAGGTTATTCCTCCTCGAGATCCTGCCTGCGTTCAATACCTACGGGTCCATAATGCAACGAGCCAAAGATGGTATCCGCAGTACCACGCGAGATGATGATGCAGCACATGAGCTAGCCAAGGAGAGAACGCTGCCTCTCCTCCGAGAGGAATCATCATTGTTACAGAGCCTTAGACCGATGTCTACTTAATTTGACTGTCCATAGCGCGTATATATATATGTATACACGCACGTACACACGGACCACGTCTCTCCCGTTTCTTCCCAGCGGGATTTTATGCTACACGAGGAACTTATGAGATATTCATAGTACAACGGTCTGACGTCTGGAAACCCGGAGCATAGTTGCCTCGGAGAAAAGAAAAGATCCCGACGACCATCTACAGAATTATCCGTCGTCGTTCTTCGACGCCAGAGAGACTCTCTCCGCGTCGATTCTTGAAAAATCGACTCGTGTTTTTTTGAGATCGAGTACGCGAACCTCGAAGAGGAGGATCTGGTTGTTTACCGAGAAAAATATTGAAAGTTGGGGTTATAGCTGTAACTTGGTCCTGTCTCACTTTCTCTCTCTGTCTCACTCTGCATCATTCTTGGAGCCTGCAGTGAATGCTTCTCGTTCTCGGAGCACAAACGTTTCACCCTCTGACATTAACGACCGAGGTGCACGTTTTTCTTGTTTGTTCTTCGAACATCGCAACGCTCCAGAAGATTATCGTGAAACGAAGGATCGACAGTTTCAAGAGTGCTTTGGTACATTTTCATTAGAAAACACAAAGATTTCCTATCTCCATTGTGAATAACTTAGAAATTTCTTTTTTACTGTTTCGAAATCGACTGTTGCGGGATAATTTTCAGTGGCGAACGAAGATAACGGTCGGAGAAAAAATAAAATTGAAATCAAAGCGGACGAGAGTGTGTCTCGGTGGAGAGACGGAGCGTGAACGTCGAGAGGAAAAAAAAAAGAATTTCTAAGTCCGGTTTTTCGGTCAATGCGCGCTCGCGCCTTTTACGCGCCGTGTGTTGTATTCTCTCTCTCTCTCTCTCTCTCTCTCTCTCTCTCTTGAACTATATGCGTGTATATATACACGGGGCAGATGTCACATGGGCCACTCTCAAATACGAGAGAACAGTCCAAGACACACGGTAAAAGAGGAAGGGAGAGAGAGGTAGATAGAGAGAGAGAGAGAGAGGAGAGAGAGAGATGAATGTTTTTCGAAAGGACAGTTGCCGCCAACGCATGCCGTTCGCTTCTTACCCCGTCGTTCAAGTCTCCGGCTTTCTACTAACCGCTTGGCAAACGTTGACTCTCCTCTCTCGGGTGGCCGACCCAGTCGTCGTCGTCGTCGTAGTCGTCGTCTCGGCCCCCGAAGAAATTCCTCGCTTGCGTAATTTCGTAGGCAAAGAGACGCGGGATTCGTTTTTTTTTTACCGAAGAGAGAGAACGAGAGAGAGAGAGAGAGAGAGAGAGAGCCTACGAGTGCTTTCCAATAATCGTTATCGTCGATCATTGTGTCTCTGGCTGTGTAGGTTTACATTGGAAGATTCAACCAGCCACCTTTCACGAAAATATTTAATATTTTGTCTCGAACGTTATTTCGCGCTCTCTTATCGCGCGAAATTCTCATTTAGCGAGAATCATCGCGCTTACATTGTATTAATTCTCGTCTATATTTGCTCTTTTAATCTTTATAGTGGAACTCCGCCGAGCTTGACTCTCGAACCGACTAATCGCAGTCTAATAATATTCATTATTTTAGGGAACCTCCCGCTGCCATTATCGTCGCAGCTATGTTTACACTTTCGAATCGAAGGCAAAACCGTAATGGGAAATTCAATAACAAAATCGATGCAGATCGTTTGGAGAAGAGTATATTTATGTTTATGTGCGACGGGAGCAGCGTTATCATAGACTCACCGAAATCGATAACAAGTTTTATAGATCCAATCCTCCGCACAAGCTTTTGTTATCCAAACTGTCGAGAATCTTCGAGAGAATTCAAACGCACCAATGACCGTTCCGCACTTCTTACAAGTTTCTCTCAGTCGCTCGTGTTATCCACTGAACAATCACTGCATGCGCAGTCCTCGCGCTTTCCACTGTCACACATTGAAAAATCCTCCTAGTCTCGTCATCGCGTCGATCGCATTTTCCTCGTTCGAAACTCTTGGAGATCAAAAACACACACAACAAACTCCTTGCTTTTCTTCCTACACGAAAACAATCTCATAGGAAGTCTTCCATGCGCGAGAATGAAAAATATACTCGTCAGGTCCAAATTAAAGTACGATGTAAATGTAAGAAAACTTTCAATCGAGATTCAATGATCGACGAACGATCGGTGCTCCATCCGTAACTGCGCTTTTCTCACTGTCGTCTCTAACAACGAGGAAGAAATAAATCGAACACGAACCACGAGACCGTTGATAGAGCGGTTATTCGCACACGTCAGATAAGCGAAGTCGTACGTGTTCTCGTTATCACTGTCAACACGAGGTTAAATCCACCGTAACGTTTACTACTCCGGTCGTCTCTGTGTAAACGTTCATATACCAATGCCTCGTGTGTAGTATCGTGTGTCGCGGCACGATTTTTAAACAAACAACCGCGAGAACATAGGAGATTTATCAAAAGAAAAGTCACTGGCGCGTTGTCTCCGTGGAATGGAACACGGTGAAACGCTTTCGCGAGAGAAGAAAAATATATATAACCTCCTCGTTCAGGTTGTTCGATCCGCGCGCGTCTCACCTTGCGGAGTGAGTCTCCAGGTCGGCCATGCAGCGCAGGTCCGCGAACACGCTGGGGTCTTAGCCGTAGAGCTCGGGCCTTCTCCTTCCACTTTTCAACTTGCCCCACCACTTCGACACGACGACCGAGCGAGCGTGGATATATACGCACACCTCAACTTCTCCTCCTTTGCTTCTTCTTCTTCTTCTTCTTCTTCTTCTTCTTCTTCTTCTTCTTCTTCTTCTTCTTCTTCTCCTTCTTCTTCTTCTTCTCGTTCGTTCCGACAGCGAGGCTCGGGCCCAGCAGCCGCAGCACCAGCAACGGTTGGAAGAGAAGCGAGAGGAGAGAGAGAGAGAGAGAGAGAGAGAGAGAGAGAAGACAGAAAAGAGACCTCTGGCACTTTCCCCTACCGTCCTCCGGGGACTCACGAGGCCCATACCTTCCCCTACTTTGCTCTCTTCTAAGCAGGTATACAGGCTATAATATCCACGGAGGCCTCGCGCACCTACATATCTCGGCTCCGAGTTTTGCCTCGGCTTCTCCTATGTCTATTCTCATCTCTGCTTTCTCTCTGTCTTTCTCTTTCTTTCTTCTCCCTCGTTCTGTTTATTCGTTTCTCGCCTTTCGTACGCAATTCTGTCTTCCTCCCTCTCTCTCTCTTCTTTCCATTCTCGATCGTCGTGGTGTTAGAACTCAACCCACACAGGCGCGCATGCGCAAAACGGCGAGAAGAGGGGTGGGAAGGCCGGAATCGCGAGATACGCGTGGACCGATCGGTCGTGTAAAACTGTACTTCGGTGTCGAATCAGGCGAGAATGAGAGGAGAGAAAACATGTGTCGGCGGATTTTCGATAATTACCGCCACGAAACCTGAAGTTGGCCTCCCTATAGTCGCGACTCTGACTTGGTTTTTTTATCGTGGACGTTACGAAGAATGTATCATCTCACTGTTGTACACACGTGTTTAGTGATCTATTGAACGAGAGGGCACGAGCCTCGAGCTAGTTGCACTCCCGAGAATGTGGATACGGCGCATGATCTTACGTAATCGGCTCTGCCGAGAACCCTGCTGTTCAACGAGTCTCCGAACAGCCTGAGCTCTCGAGTGTACACGAGAGAGAGAGAGCGAGAGAGAGAGAGAGAGAGAGAGAGAGAGAGAGAGAGAGAGAGAGGCGTGAAAATGTTAAAAGGCGTTTATTTTTCATTTTTTTTTTTCCTCTACGAACAGATATCCGGCTCGTGCTCCGTTGAACGAGCATCGATGATTCCTCGAGAATCGCGCGAGAGGCTCTCGATGCATCATTGCACATCGGAGCACGTTGCCGAAGCGTTGCGAGAAGTAAGAGAGTGAGACAGAATAGTCGTGACGAGAGATCGACGATCCGGTTGAATAAAAAAATTATAAAAAAAAAAACACCCCATAGTCTTTCCAAGAGTCAAACCTATCTCCCTGTTTCATGCACTTTCGGCTTCTCGGACGCCGCGAGACTTCTTTGCCATTTCGGCAACAATAGAATATTCTCTACGTTACTTTTTTTTTACGGTCCAACGAAGCACGAGAGGGCGATCGACGAGAGATGCTACCGAGATTTCGAGGGAAAGATCCGATCGCTCTTACCCCCGTGCTCCTCTCGTTCGAGCGTTTCTCGTTCTTCCATCGTGCTTAGAAACGGAGATTCTTATTTTTCATGGCGTGAAATCGTACCAGTGTTGCGCGGTCGAGTGTGCTTCGAATTCCATGGAGTTGCAGGGTAGACGAGGATCGCAGTTGTTGGCCAGCTGATGATACAGTTTGTCTCGATCTCGAACCCAAGTGTTTTCAATGCAGAGTGCCAATCGCTATAGTCAAACATATATATATCTCTTTCTCTCTGTCTCTCTCTCTCTATATATATATATACAGAGAGAGAGAGGTATTTTTGTCCGGGCCGACCACCGCCTTCCCATCTCGCCTCCCTCTTCTGCTCCCTGGTCTCTCGGGCCAACCAGCAGGAGAGCAAAAGCCGAGAAGTGGCTAGCAGGTGCCACCGTTGTTCGGTGAGCCCGTGCATAGGTAGCAAGCGACTAGGGTCTCCCTCTCGTCGATAGTTTTGTAATGCGGTCTGACCTCGAAAAAGCTACCCCTCCCCCGTCATCGTTTTTCGAAGGTGTACTTCGAGAACCGCGTCGAGACGAAAGACGCTCTTCTCACTGTTCTCTTCCGTCTCACTCTTTCTCTCTCTCTCTCTCTCTCTCTCTCTCTCTCTTTTACTCTCCGTGTGTGTTAGCTATAGGTTTACTTTCTATTGTGCACCAACTCGAGTGGTTTTCGTTCTATCCCGCAGCGCCGAAACATTGTTTGAAACGGAACGAGGCAGGGGTGCCCCGTCGCGAGCGAAGAAAACTTGCCGTTGACGAAACTGTGAGCGTTAACAGGGATTACACCAGCGTGATGAACAATGGGACGCAAAATTTTGTTCGTATATAGAAAAAGGCAAAGAGATATTCGTTTGTCACTGTATTCTCGCTAGTACCTCGTTTACAAGGGCTCGGAGTGTTCGATCGTTAGGACTTTCTTGTTCCTTCGCACCAGGGTACTCTACTCTACTCTACCCTGGAGACACGCGTTTCTTTTTTTCCTGTCTCTCTCTCTCTCTCTCTCTCTCTCTCTCTTATGGGCTCAAGACAAGCCACAGAACACTCGTCGAAGAAAAAGATCAATAATAATCGGATCACGTTATCGGATACGAGAAAAACACACGATCGGGCAGGGGAGAATGCGTACGAGTTTCGTCAAACAGAGAGAAAGAGGGAGAGAGATCGGGTTGGTAAACCGGGTCTTATCGCGAGTTACTTTTGCGATTAGAAGCTGGATTCTTAATCGGAGCCAATTGTGAAAGCGTAGACACAATCTCCGTTAACAAGGACACGCGCGTGGAAAATTTATGTTTAATGTCAACGGCTGCCAGGCGCGTGATTGAAATTTTAATAAACGCTTTAATAATGATTGTCTCGTGAACTTTCGTTAAATAAATCGTAAAATTCTTCACGATGTAGATAATTTTTCACCTACTTCGATTCAACGCGCGTGTCGTTTAATGAGAAAAATTGCGAAAGGTGCCGCGCGTCGACGAGGGTTACAATTTTATTTTCGTAACTCGTTTATTAAACGTGTCGTCGCGTCGATCTCTCTCGCTCTCTTTGTCTCAATACGATATCGTTGTCTCGCTCGCGTTAAACAAATTGGCGAGTGTCCGGGTGGGTCCGAAACGACGATTAAGAACTCGCGCGGGACTTTAGCTCGAGGCGTCGTTCGTTGTCGTCGGCGCATCGAGGGTGGTCGAGTTTCCATCGCGGAGTGAGAATATAAGGTGCGCGAGGTGGGGGAGGAGGAGGAGTGTGTAAGAGAGGTACGAAGAGATTGCCAGCGGGACTTGGGACCCCGACGTGTTTCGAGAAATTTATCGACCACCGAGTCATTATTTTTAGCACACTCTCTCCCTCTCTCCCTCTCTCTCTCTCTCTCTCTCTCTCTCTCTCTCTCTCTCTCTCTCTCTCTCTGCCTCCCTCTCTCTTTCTCTCCCTCTCTCTCTCTCTCTCTCTCACTCTCTCTCTCTCTCTGCCTCCCTCTCTCTTTCTCTCTATTTCTCTCTCTCTCTCTCTCTCTTTCTCGTCAGTTAACCGTTTCCATATAAGACAAGTCGCAATAAGTTCCAGGCAAGCCGCAGCGATCATAATGCCTCCTCAATTTCGCTCTAGGTGCGAGAAGCGAGAGGAAAAGGGACGGAGTGAGAATTATCGACGCCTCTACCGAGCTTCGAATGATCATTCCGAGAATCTCTCGTTAATGGCATAATCCAGAGACAAATTATTTGCTTAATAACCCGTGACCTCGTGATGCGCTCGCGCCTCTCCTCCGATACCTACGTGACTCGTCTGGCGAATGTAATGAACTCACCCGTTGTATATTATTTGCGACGTGAGGAGTTTCTTCGTAGCGAGAACGTATCTCGTGCAGCTCGAATCGAATATAACGATCGTTCGAATAATCGTACCAATCGATTATATTCGACGAAAATTATTAATTAATCAAAATATTTATATTTTCGATTAATTCGTTAGAAATTTATTTACAACGATATTTCTTTTTCTCTCTCTCTCTCTCTCTCTCATAAATATCGCGTCTCGGCATACAAGTATTTATGCAGGTAAGGAGCATCGCTGAATGATTTGCCGATCGCGAGATGCAAAAAGATCCGCCGTCGGGATAAGACACGGAGAATCTCATTCTCACCTTCTCGTTCCTCGTCCGGTCGAGGCGCTTTCTTGAACTCGCCTTTCCCCGTGACTAATTTTTTTCTTCTGCTGTTGCTTTTCTTCTGTTGGAAGAAAAGCTAAAATTTCACGTTTTTTCACTTTTTCACCTAGAAATTATCACCCGACCTCAAAACTACCGACGGATTCGTGATCAGCGCGCGATTTCCGATCGATATAGATTTCAAGAGTGTCGAAAAAAGATGAAATTAAAAAAAGTCGATTTTTCAACCCTAATGTTCAAACTTGCGACCGGACGAAAATTTTACCCCGCAAAAAAATAGCTCCGCAGGTGGGAAAACAATTTTTTTCTCTAAAATGATTTTTTCTCTATGTCGAAGACGCGCGCAGCAGCTACTCGCGAGGTCCGATGACCTCGAGAAACGACCAAGAGATCCAGAGATTTTTTTTCGTTTTTTTTTTTCTTAATTTTTTTTTCTTTCGCATTGCTTCGATGGATCTTCGACTATTATCACGCAGAGGGCGCACACTCGATCCTCCCTCCCCCTCTCTACGAAGCATCCAAGGCCATCGTGCAATCTCGCATCGACTTCCCTTTACATTCGTGCACTCTCGCGACGACCAATACACGAGCCCTCCCACGAGAATACTCCTACGAGAGCCAATATTTGCGAAATCAAAGGAAGGGGCAAATATTATGCCAATGGTACCTACGTATAGTTTGCCAGCAATACGGAGATACACGCGGATGTTCGTAATTTATGGAAACACCGCGAGTTCTTTGACGGTCTTCCGAATGGACTTTGTCGAAGCTGCGTCGTCGAGCGTTTTACATAAAAAAGAAAGACAAAAAAACAATGCAAAATTTTGTACCACACATCGAATCGAAGAAAATCAATTTATTCGTTAAGGGCTTTATTTTCATGATAGTCGAGCAAGTCCTCTTTCTTTCGGACGAAATAATGATTGACGTAATTGAAAAAAATTTCGACGAAAGTCCAAGATATCGCGAGATTGAGCCTCGTAAACTGTGGCAAAGGAGGAGTTTTTTTTTTTTTTTTTAAATATTTTTTTTCTTCTTCCCTCGATCGCTTATATTCCGGCCTTATATCGACGTCTGGTTTCTCGTCCGACAAAACACGTTATAAATGTCGTATTCGTCCCGATTTTCGGTCGTCCCTTCGATTCTTCAAAGTTTATGAGATTAACGAGAACGCGGACGTGCGTCTTTAGCGAAGAGTCTCGTACTCGAGGGGAAGAACAACTTTGTTTTTTACGTCTCCGCGCGAATATCTCTCTCTCTCTCCCTCGCGATATACGTGCGCCTCGCGAGACTCCCCCTCCTCCTTCTTCCTCCTTTGCGCCCTCTCACTTTGCGATTCCGAGTGCGCGCAGTTTAAAAGTCAACGAGGAAGAGCGCTCGGGCATCTCTCTCTCTCTCTCTCTCTCTCTGTCACTCTCTCTGTTCGCCCCGTTTTACCAGATGCTGCTTGTGCAGCAGCAACAGTATCAAGCAGTCCCGTCTCCTTCGCCGAAAAACCAGCTCGCGATTTCGCAACTTTTTCCACGAATTACCCGCCCGGAGGGGAGCAACCGCGAATTCGCGAGTCCCGCACATATGCGCCAGGAAGTCCGGACACGTATCGTATATCTATATGTATGAAATCAGGAGGCAATCGAAACACACATTTATATATATATATATATAGATATATGTATGTATGTATATATATATATATATAGGCGAGTATTCTCAACCCCTCCCCCCGCGAGACATCGATTCGAGACAATAGTTGTTTTTTTTCTTCCGTTCACCGGCACACGAGACCTCCCGGCCCACAGGGTGGAATCTCTCGGGGGAGAAACGAGAGGGACAACAGGTTGTTACACCTGTCGCGAGCGTTTCGAGACCCACACGTTGGCGAGGGTGTCATTCATTTTTTCTTTTCTTTCTTTCTTCGTCTCTCCCGCGATTTTCTTCCTGTCGCAGTGTCGCGTTCTCATTGTTTTCAAGCGTGAATGCACTTTTATGCTAATCGTCGCGGTGAAATTGCGCTCGCGCGCCTCGATGTTTCGATTACCAGTTGAAAATTTACTCGTACGCGCCATTTAATCGTCGTTGCGAAAAAAAAGAAAGAAAAAAAGTAAAACAAAAAAAAACGAAAAGAAACGAACGAATTAAATTATACGAGACAATCGTGGTTTATCCGTTATGCATTCGCCCGCTACGAAGATTCGAATATTTACGAGGGTCTCGACTCTAAAGTTCTCGAAGAGCGTTTCGGCAGTTTCGATGACGACGAACGTGAATATACGCGAGTTATTATAATATACGAGCGGTGGAGTGTGTTTAAGCTCGCTGGCTTTATACACGAATGTGTCTCTGCGACGTTTCTATGTAGATGCGCGCGAGAGAAAGAAAGGCCGAGAGAGAGAGACGGAGAGAGAGAGAGAGAGAGAGAGAGATAAGTCCCACATCGACGTCGAGGGGCCAGCTCTATAAGAGAGTACGTCACCTTTGCGTGTTTACCTCTTTGCTGGACCGGTTTTCTCGTTTCTCTCTTCATCTTCGTATCTCCGACTTGTCTCGCTCGCGCTCACGCTTGTTTCTCCGCTCGCGGCTCCGAGATGCTTGACGCGGAGCAGACTCTCTTACACCAGTTCTCTTCGCTGGCTGGACCACGTGAGACTTCTTGCCTCCCTGTAGCCAGGAGGATTATGCTGTATCGTATTTATGCGACGATATACAACACGTATGGGCCGTTTCGTGCGAAATCCAGTTTATTCCTTTTCCTTTTTTTATTCCAGATGACGAATTTTCTTTCACGAACGAATTTTTCGTTAATCGATGAATAATCTCAAAATTGTCCGAAGAGAAAAAAGGAATAAAGGAAAGAAAATTCCAGTTGTTTCCCGATTCGGCTAATTGCGGGTAATTTCAAGACGAGTTTACCCTTCTTTGGAAAATCTTCGCCTTCGGAGTTCGATGAAACGTCGCTAATATCGTCGCGCAATATAGTAAATAGCGAAGAGGGGTGTCGAGGGGTTGGGAAAATGCATGGAATCAACGACTTTCCAAGTCGCCAATCACGCCGTATCGGTTCATCGTTTATGCTCGATTGCCGACATCGCCGATCTCTCTCGCAGTCGTTCGTTAAGTTACACCGCGAGATTTTTATCAAATTTTCTCATTATATTCCTATGACTCTCGTCGTGATTTTCATTCACACATATATATATATTATATATATATATATATATATATATATATATACATATATTTATTGTTTTGCCAACGGCAATAAATATCGAACGGTACTCGTGTCTCGCTTGTTATTGCGCTCGCATAATCGGCGAAGCGGTGCGGAGTGAAATTTCTTCCCGGTAGAGAGAGAGAGAGAGAGAGAGAGCAGGAGAGATCGTTAAAATCGCCCGGGTTTCTTGCAACTCATTTACGTATTTATGCTTTACTTTCGTTTGCGAAATTGTGAATGAATCAAACGAAAAAGAAATCGAGACTCGACGATTTTATTTCAGTGTTTATTTTGTATTTTTTTCGTTCTTCGTTTTTTTGTTTTCTTTTTTCATCGAACCACAACGAGCTCGCGCTCGAAACGAGGAATGCACGCGTGCGCCCGTGGTTCCATCCGTTGAACGATATATACGACGTTTCGAGCGGAGTAAATAAAAAATAAAAAAAAAATTTAAAAAAAAAACGAATCGGGGAAAATATTCGAACGCACTTAACTTTTACGAGTCCTCGAGGCTGTACGACGGAAGAGAGCGCGAGACGATTCGCCTGTGTTCTTCGTGCTCGGTTTTATGCCTTTTCTTGATTTACGGAAGGTTATATGGTCTATAGGTAATACAGGTTTATATATATATATATGAATATGTAGTTGGGTACTCAAGAAGGAGGAGAACCTGCGCGGAGGTTTTCTATTGTGTCCTGCCGAGAAGTTCGAGGTACGAGCGTGTGTAATGGGTCTACAAAGGGAACTCTCGAGAATCTTTATTCTTTTGCCTCTCGAGAGTTTCAGCATCCATATCACCGGGAGACGTAGAGCATAGAAGATATTTTGTCTTTTTCCCTCTCTCTCTTTCTCTCCCTCTCTCGTTCTCACTCGGTCTAACTTTCGAGAGAGACAAGAGTCACGTAAAAAGAGTGGCGGTACGAGCAGCCATCTTGACAGGCCCGAAGCAATTAACACTGGACACACGTACATATATCACTTATATATATATATATATATATATGTATATGTATATATGACATATACAGTGCGCGTAGAATCGGTCACGCCGCGAGGCCTCGCTTTTCTTCGGAAATATGTATGTACCTTGAACCCCTACTCCCCCGAGCGTTCGTTGACGAGAGAACAGCTCGAGGCCGTGAGGAATGCGCGCTAAGAACGAGTTTTCGTTGATCCTTAATTTTTTCGAAAATATGAATTTTATTTTATTTCGATAAAATTATTGGGAAATTTGTATTTTTGTTTTTGTTTTTTTTTTTTTTGGAATAATCATCGATAATTGATAGGATTATAAGACGATTTGCTCGTTTTAAGAGCGATTCTCTAATCAGCGTCACGAAAACACCGTGTACGAATAAGTCGGTGCAGGAGAAATGCGATCAACGGTCGTTATTATACGCCTCTATAATCGAGCGAGATTACAAAAGACGTTTGAAAGAGATTTGATTTATACGACGGATTACAATCGCAACAATATGAACTAATGGACATCGACCACCGGTCGTTAGTTTCATGTTACTCGTGTCTTTCGGTAGGAAATAAAAGGAGGATAAAAAAAGAATTTTGATGTCCATACACGACTCGAAAACACTTTGTAGCGGCTTAGAAATTCTTCGCTTCCCACTCTGGTCGCGAATACCGCGCGAACTCTCGTGTCTCGGATCGTAAAATGCTCGTGATCGCCGGTTGAATCGTAAGAGCTCGAACTCCGCTCCCTGCCGAGAGTAACGACAAGCTACGATCATTCGCACCACCCTGGAAGTAAAATTATCCTACGTGTATTATTATATATATATATATGTATATAATAAAAATATCGAGAGAGAAAATATACACGTAAATATAAATATATATATATACATATATTTACGTGTATATTTTCTCTCTCGATATTTTTTCTTCTTGAATTTATTTTCCTTCTGCCTCTTTCTGCCTCGGGATTTTCTCGCACCGATCCTACCATAGGTTCAAGGACGTTCGATCGAATCACCCTTCAAAATCGTTTTCTCGAACGAGTCGTTACAACATGGTGGTGCTGAGTTATTTTTTCACATTGATAAAAATTGATAGGCAGGGGACTTCGAGAGAGGGTAAATAAAATATCGTAAAGAAGAGGCCATTTATGGAAAAAGATGGAAGATGCCAGCTCTCTCGCTTTCTCTCCCTCTCTCTCTCTCTCTCTCTCTCTCTTTCTGTCTCGTTCACATATTTTATATATCTATAGCTTAATACCGAGGAACTCCTCGGAGCTTTCTGCGACTCGAGAAGTCTCTCTGAAAGAGGGTCTCCGAGTGTCTAGCCAAATACGCCCACGTTCAAACGACAGAGAGAGAGAGACGCACTTCGCGAACCTTTTTGCTCGTAACAGTCGATCGTCCGGTTCACTGTACTCGAGTAAGGGACTCGTGGTTTTGCGATCTCGCCAAGAAACGTGAGTAAACCTCGCGCTATTATTCTCGGTTACGATTCGACACGTCAAACACTTTTTTTCAATTTTTCGATAACAAAATTCAATTCTCAAGAGAAACAAAAAACGAAACAAAAAATTATTCGCATTTTTACATTTTTCGAAAAATAGGATGCTAAATCAATCCAGCGGCCGATGCTTCTTCGAATACGTTGCGTCGAGTATAATCTCTCCGGTTTCGCTCGTTCGTCGATAGCCCGTGGTATAAAATTTATCGCACATTCGTTATCGTAAAAATTCGTTTTTTTTTTTATTTCACGTCGTACCGCGAATATCGCGTAGGGCCCGAGTGTGTGTGTGTGTTTTCTAGATCGGCCGAGGGGGCAGCTAGGCTGACTAAAGCGAGACCGTGAATACTCGAATATACCTATATATTTTATTCGTATAAAAGTAAACAAGAACAATCGCAACGTCGACTGCGCGACTTCGAACTTCGAACGAATACGAATAATGTATAGGTAACACGAGAATGAAATCAGAAATATGCATTATTACGATGGGGTGAAGAATCTCTTTCCATATCGCGCGACGTATATTATAATTAATCCTCGCTCGAGGGTATCCACGGTAAGATTGATGACATTCGCTCGAGCGAAGAATACTGGAAGTGAGAGGAGAGCGAAAAGGTGAACACGACGAAGGAAAGATACGAGCAATTGCCATCTCCGAATGTCAACAGGAAAATATAATTCCTGTGTTGAGAGGAAGAGAGGGAGGGAGAGAGATGAATAATCTTGAGTTTTTTGTTACGAGGGAGATTTCTTGGCCCGAGCGTGTTACACAGCGGGTTGTCGAGGGACGTAAGTGCGACTCGAGGCTCGTGATAATAACAGCGTAGTATCACGTACTCACCGAGTAATAAATATTCGTATACGTGGCTGTCTCTCCCTCCTCCTGTACAGCAAAAGTCAATTTTATTACTACAAAATTTAACGACTCTTCGAATCGAATCTAATATCTTAACGAATCCTTTGTGCATCGTGATATTTCTACCGAAAAGTCGCACAGGGTCAACCTTTGTGCGTACGAAATAAAATTTTCGACGTACAAAGGTCCAATGTGTTTTAAATTCAATTAAAACAAATAATAATAAATAAATCCTTTGTGCATGTTTCGTACCTTGTGTTACAGCAGGCACGAGCACACTTGGAATTAGGGAAGGGAGAGAAAGAACGAAAATTAAAAAAAGCCAACGTGGCAAAAGCTCGACTCGTTGGTGCTTAGCCACGCGGATACGTGATCTCGTTGAAAACATTTTCGAACGGTCGTCGGTATCCCTCGGTTCTTCGTTCCTCCAGTCTAAACAGCCCATGTTGCATATTAGGAATTATCGAACTTTTATAAAGTATGCGTTTTATTCACGTATACATTTTATACACGTTGAATCAAAAATAAAAAGAATGATTTTAATTATATGATCTTTTTTTTTAATATAAATAATATATTATCAATCGCTTATAAATTTTTTTCTTTAAGCTCACCACGCGTCTCGTTCTGTCAGTCGTGCTCGAGTTTGCTCGCGGCGGGGGTGTTACTCGCGAGCAACAAAACAAAATACGGAAAAAAAAGAAAACGAAAAAAAAAAAAAAACGAGACCGCGATGCGTATAGACTTTTTGGTCGTGTGCGTGGCAGAAGAGATGGCTACTCACGAGTGTGCATGGACAGAGCGAAGGATATATAAGAACCACCTTCGGGGCAGCCATTAAAATTGCTAATTTCGGTACAAGGGTGTCGAGAGAGCGGTGAGGTCTGTTGCTGTGTGCCGACGTCTCGCGCATCTCTCCTTCTCTCTCTTTCTCTCCATATTTCTCGTTCGTTCAACAGAGACTTCTTTTATCCTTTATTTCTTTCTCCCCTCCCCTTCTCCCTCTCTCTCTCTCTCTTCCATCTGGAGAGAAGAGAAAGAATCGGAGCACGTAACCGCGAGGAGAACCTCGTAGACTAGAAACCTTCCTCATCTCGTTTCACGCACGCTGTATAACTAAAACTTTCGGGCTTTTCTCGAAGCAAAAGCCTTTTATTGCCCTCTTCGGCTGTGAAAAGTGGTCGTTTTGTACGATTTGTCGATCGATATTAGATCACTTTTGTACGAGTATGCGTTTTCCAAGTTCTATATACGTATTTCCGATAGACAACTACCGGTGCCGATATATCATTAGCGAAGTTCGCGCGGGCGCTTCGAGGTGCAACTTTCTATTCGTCGTGTCCTGGAAGAGCGCCAAGAACGGGTTCTCTTTTTCTCTCTTTTTTTCTCTATCTCCTTCCCTCTCTCTCTCTCTCTCCTCGATAATCGCGCTCCTTCGTCCGCGACGTCGAGCGGCAAATCTCGCGAGCCTTCGCTAATACACTGAAACTCGTGTGCTTGCCTCGTGCACCGAGACGAAAAAAGAAAAAAAACAACAACAACAACAAATTGAGCCAATATTCGTTTCGTACCGAGCTCCGGTAATAAAATAAAGCAGAAAGAAAAAAAATAAGTATATTCAACCGTTAATACGGAGTTGAGAAATGTAGGATTTATGAAATAATGTTTTTTGCTAAGAAAATTCTTAACGTTTGCTGCATAAATAATCAATGGAGGGGGGAAGAAATGATTTAAATAGAGCGGATCGGTACAAAAATCTTCTTTGCGGTTTTTTTTTATCGATTTGTAAAGAATGAAAGAACGAAGACGAGACAAATAGCTCGAATTCCATTTCTCAGGTTCGCCGGAGCACTCGAGACTAATTATTCTTTAATGGGGATTGGCTAATCTTTAAGTCACGGAACTCGTTCCTCGCCGTCCCGTGAACATTGACAATCGGAAGCATTGTGGGTTGTACCGAGTGCGATAATTAGTAAACGCGTATATATATATATATATATATATATAGGTATACAAAGTCTCTCCATCATCGAGCGTTCTTATGGTCCCGGGGCGAGAAGGCTCTTCAAGGTAAAAGGCCAGCCGAATGGTTCGCGGGAGTCGTTCATTTACAACGTTCTATTCTTTTGCACCGTTTCCGACACCTCTCAGGACAATCTTTCTCTCCTTCTCTCTCTCTCTTTTACATTCTCGAAGCCTGGTCATCGTCGACACGGAATTTTTTCCGCGAGTATTAGTGACCGTAGAGCTTAGATTCTTCTTCGGTAAAGCTCGCGGCTTTGCGGTGGACTCGGTTCTTAGCTGTGGAGAAAGAAAGAACGAAAGAAAGAACGACGTCTCTCTCTCGTTCTCTTTCTCTCTTACTCTCTTTCGCAGAATCACTCGCTAAACCACACGGTTGGTTGATTATACCGACGTCTGCGTCGAGTATACATAATACCTACGGTGTAGCCCTCGATACCGAGAAAACATTGGAGAATTTGTCCGCGTACTCTGGCTACGAGCCATTTTTTTTCCTCTACGCCAATGCGAAAATCCGCGATTGTTCCCAAGTGTAGTTCATTCACGGCGCGTACAACCATTTCCTATAAAAGAAACTCCACTCGGAGAAGATTTAACGCGTGATATGATCCCGAAACGTTAAATTATTCCGCGAGTTCCGTGAGAGTAATCGGGGATCTTACGTAGATCTATCGACGTACGGCGTACGAGAAATCGAATCGTAACGCGGATGATCTTTAATCGGTAAATATTTGTTATTCTTGAAGACGATGCCGTTGGTCTTCCGAAGTTAGTCGTTTGTCCAAGTCGCGGGTGTTTTTATGCCCTCCCTTAGTTCGTATCCCACGAGTTAAAATGGGTTAGAGCAAGGGTGGAATCGAAAGAAGATTCAGGTCGCGTGTCGATCCCTCCTCGTCGTCCGATTCTTTCGAACTCATCGATCGGCTCGAATTTATTTTACTTTTTAGATAAATAAACATATTTATGATGAAATAAAGCGTCGAGCTTATTTTCACAAAGACGATTGAGGAATTCGGAAGTGATCGAGAATCGTATAGGCAGAGAGGGTTGTCCATAGAACGAAGAAATTTCCTATCGGAAAAAGATAAGACGAAACGACGCCGGCCAATCCGAACGAACCATCTTCGCGAAGATAATGACTCGTGCGCGCACTCCTTCTGTCCTCGAGAGAGCTGATGATTGCGTAAACGCCATGCAGCTCGCAAAAGCTCTCTGTGAATTGCAGAAGGAACGAAGAGCAGCGTCGAGAAGAGCGCGATCGTAAATCAAGCCGGCGACACCGTGAAACGGACAACCCGCCGATACGCCAGAGATCGGCATTAGCCTCGAGAGAAATCTCCCGCGCTGCGATCCTTTCGGTACGTCAGCAAAAGAACTCGAATACAAACACCCTCGAAATTATCGGAGGATTTTTTTCCGGATAAAATGCATTTTTGTTTCACTGGATTAAAAAAATGAAGGAAAATTGAACTTACCAACTTTGTTCGTCGATCTCTTTGCGTCGACGCGGCCATATTTTGTCGTTTTCCGGTTGATCTAAAATAGTTTGCGGTATTCTCGTTAAAAATTGCGCAGAAATCGAAGAAAGAGAGAGGATTGAGATATTTATACGCTATTTATATCGAACATGCCGAGCGCGTGTAACGATGAAAATTGTCCCCCGCAAGGAGATACGAGCATTACGCGTATAACACCCACACATGCAAACACGCGTGTAGTCTGTAATTTGTTTATGAGATTGCGAAACGTGATAAAAGGCGAAAAATACACGGTAGAAAATATACAAGTATTGGCGAAGCTCTCGAAAGACTCGTGCACACCGCGAGAGAGATATTAATCTGATCGGTGCCAATTACTCGACAAAGACTGAATAAATCGCCCCCGGAGTTTTCTCACCCTCTTTCTCTCTCTCTCTTTCTCTCTCTTTCGCAATTTCTTCGATAATTTTACGATGTGAATCGTCGATCGTTGACTCAACCGCAGCGATGAAAATCTGTAATCAAACTCACGATTAATACGTTCGCGGATCGAAAAACTGTAAAAAAAATTGTTTAAATCATCACTAAATGAAAATCTTTTGATCGAAGATCGACTTTCCTTCGCGTCGCATTGTAAATTTATAAATGATCGACGAATAAACGAACTTTCAGGATTCGGTAAATTTCGTGGAGAAAAATAAAGAAAATTAAAGTCTCGAATAAATTAGAATAACGATAAAAACGTATAAAATACCGTGAATCTTTGTGCTGCGCTATTGCGCTGCATACCGCGGCGAATAAAGAAGGTTCCTTTCTCTCTGGGTATTCGATGCGTTCACCACGGAGTCCTCCGTAGGATAATTACTTATGCCAGATAGGATCTTCTTCGCTGAGGTTCCTCAACGAGAGACAAAAGGATCTCTCGGTGGAGATCGGCGGCGAATGGGGGCCCACAGTTGCGCGCAGCTGTGTGCGTCCCCTGTCCGCCGCGATAGAATTAAGGGGCGCGCAGCATTCGAAGAAACGCGAGAATTCGATCCGAGCGAACACAAAATATCCTGGGAATATTCCTTCGAGGGAGAATCACTTTGTAGCGAATATATTTCTCGGCCATGTGACCGTGGAGGGAAATCGGTAGTCGAAAAAACAAAAATAAGTGATTTCACGTGAGACTCGATAAATTATCCGTTCTACCAACAAACAAAAAACCAAAAACAAAAGAGGAAAGACGGCATGTGACAGAAAGACACGGTGTTAGATTTCTTGTTCGACATCGAGTTTTGTTATTTCTTATTTCGACCACGAAACCCGCCGATTCCTTTCGTTCCGAGATTTTTTCTTCGGGTGACGAACATTTAAGAAATTTACTTTTGTAAATCACACTTCGAACACGAGGAAAGTCAATTTTCCGGCTGAAAAAATATTTCGTTATTTATGCACGTTCAATTTTTTAACGTTCGGTAAAATACAAATTATTCGATTTCTCGACGAACACGAGGCGAGAATTCTTCGCCGAACGTTAAACAATTAATCCTAAAAGCGACAAAATATATTTAAAATGTATTAATAAAATTGTAAACGAAGCAATAATTTTTGGAACATCGTAAAAATGTTAAATTTAAAGGTTTCCCCCGTCGGTTTTCCAACGAGATATACGAGTCGCTCTATTTGCCTAACATTAAAAATAACGACGTTGTAATTGATCGTTGTGCTACCAGTGATCGGTACGACGATACGATCGTCTCCCAAAGAACGAGGGAGTTCGTGCAATGATAATTCTCCTGTGTCGTGTATATTTTATTCGATCTCTGTTCATACGTATTTAAATTCTGTGTGTGTGTGTATATAAGTGTGTGTGTGTGCGCGAACGAGCTATAAAATCGGGTCGCTCGGTAAACTCGTAGATAAGTACCCGCGAGCGCGTTATAAACAATGTGTTACGAGGGAGAAAGACCGAGCGTAGAGAAGACTTTTGCGTCGTAATGGACGAACGAGCGGTGTTACGATAACTGTCTCGCGAAAAACAAACTCTAGCGTCCGATTACAAAGTTCGAAGCAATATTTTACCAATTTCATATCCCTGAATTTAACTATTTCCACGACACGAACGAACCGATATAAAAAAATCAATATTTTCAAAAAAAACAATCTATTAAACGGGCTTGTTCTTGTATCAAAAAAATTCGTGATACGCGAGTCATAATTTTTTTTATTCGAGCAAGCAACGAACTTGCTAAAAAAGCGACGTAACGAGTTTAATTTACGTGGCTATGTCGCAAAGCCTGTATTCGAGTTAACAATATACCGCTCGAAAACGGTTATTGTTTGTACCCGAGTCAAAGTTCAACAGGCAATATAAACGTTCCCGAGTGGATGATCCGGTTGCTCGGTTAGAAACACGAGAAGTCGAATAGACAACAAAAGTAATGAGAGGAAGGGGAAAATATATATATATACATATATAAATATATATATAGAGAGAGAGAGAGAGAGAGAGAGAGAAAAGATGGAGAGGGTGGCCAAACGACCGAGCCGGCTCTATCTTATCGTCTCCGTGGCGCGTGAGAGAAGGATGGGCATATTCACGATCGTTCCCTCTTTCTTTCTCTCTCTCTCTCTCTTTCTATCTCTCGCGGCACTCTCGCGTATCCCATTCTTGTAAAACAACTTGTAAAACGAGGACGAGACCGCGCGAGAGAGGATGCGCTCTCCGCAGGTCCGTCGCACGAGCTATACGGTAAATATATATATATATATATATATATATATATATATATATATATATATATATATATATATATATATATATATATATAAAGCCCGCTGCTTGAGCCGCCAGTTCCTATCGCTATAGCGAATCTATCGGCTCTTTCCTTCGCGAAGAGATTTTGCGAGGAGGAAAAAATTCGCGAATTCTCCCCCGTTCGCGAAAGCGTCTTAGGCCTCTCTCTCTTTCTTTCTCTCTCTCCCTCAAGGAATAAATTGGTCTTGCTCCGGCGAAGAGAAAGAGAGAAGTCCGACGTTACATACCTACGGACAGCGAATAGTCTACAATTTGCATAAGTATACGGATCGCGGACTTATCGTTTCGCACGTTTTATATATATATATATGTAGATTCAAAGTACGAGAGCTTAAATCCGTGGATTACAACACACTCGAGGTAGCGAAAATCCACGGCAAACTGACCGTACTTTATCCGTCAGCTCGAGGGGTCGGAGAAAAAGAATTTCACAGATTTTCTCGTAATACGAAAGCGTCGTTATTACGTTGGAAAAATAAATCGGAATATTTATAAACAAAAATGTGACTCGGTGATCTGATAAAAAATTCTTTAAAAAAAAAAGAACAATGAGTTGACCTCTCGTCGTGTGTATTTGCTCGTGTATGTGTATGTTTGTGCGTGAAGAAAGATGCTTACTACCTGCATTGGTGCCCGCGACGCGATCATAAATAAAAACTCGAGGAGAGAAGGAAAAAACCAAAACGGCGCCCTCTGCAGCGCGTTTCTCGCCCGACCAGTGTCGAGGTTTTTTGTTTCTCTCGTTTCCTTTTTTAAACATATTTTTTTTCAACCCGGTCCCACCGCTAACGAACGTCACGAGATGGTTATCGGTCAGGCCCCGTCGACGGTTGTATTATCATAGCAACCTTGCTCGAGGTCAGAACGTACGTGAACGGACTCCTCTTCCTTCTCGTATGTTCGCGCAGACCGGACGCGCGTCAACTCACCTGAAACAAGAAAAAAGAAAAGAGCGAAAGGTCAGAGAGTGAAATAATCGTGAGCGCCGCCTAATTTAATTGGTTGTTAGCAAGCTTGTTTGCGATCCTCTTCGTTCGAGTATCGAAGAGAAAGAGAGAGAGAAAAAAAAGCTTGAAAATTACCCGCGAACGTGCCCGGATGGCCATTTTTTCACCCTCTCTTTCCTCCCTACCGGCGCGAATCAACTTTTCACCTTTATCCCAAAAATTATTAACGACAATACGAACATCCTCGCAAGGCCATCGGAGGACGCTGCGAGGTCCAATTTTACAAACAGGAATTTCCGTCCGATGACTGTCCATAAAATATTCCGAGGTCCTTTATAGCTAATATCCGCGCGTTCCTCGCATTTCTCGCTGAAATGAGACAGAGACGAAGAGAAAAGGAGAGAGAGAGGACCTTCGTCTTGAATCTCGAAGATTCCACTCTATAAACCCGAAGGATTCTACGAGCTGAGCACTCGCTCTCCGCGAAAGAGTCCTCGCTATCTTTTCCGCTAATGGATCGTCTCTCTCTCTCTCTTTCTCTCTCTCTCTCTCTCTCTCTCTCTCTCTCTCTCTGCGTCTCTCACTCCGTCTCTTCGCTTCATTTCCAAGCGACACTCGGCAAAAGCCTCGAGACGAGCCAAGTCGGTACGTAAGTGGGTTCTTACATATCTATATATATATAAAAGCCCGCTGGATGAGACGTAAGCGAAGAGCAGGTACTGCACGTCACGTACTCGCAGGACGAGAAAGACTGAATACCAGCGAGTGTTGGTACAGAACACGTGTATACGCCAAGTACGTGACCTACGTGCGTATAATACACTCGTTGCGTACATTTTACAACACTGCGAGAAACGCGCTTGATACGTGCTGGAATATTACTTCTCTCCGAACATGAAACATCGCGCGATTAGCGAGTCGAAAACAAAAAATGATACACATTTATATATATGTAGGCATTTATGTATATGAATGTAGAATGAAAATTTGTGGTTTGCTTTTTTTAAATTTATTTCAATAGATATTCTCAATATCGGTTAGAGCTCGTATTTTCCCATTTCTACTCGATAATTTCACAACGGGGGGGACCCTCGTCACGAATCTTCGTGATTCGCGGACTCTTGCGGAGAATCGCCTGTAGAGAAATTCTTCATCTCTCTCTCTGTCTCTCTCTCGCGTTCAGAAGCGCTGTAACGCGGCCAACGTGCTTATTACCGGTACGGATCTTCGCTGGTGGGCAAGAATCGTGCCGATCGTCTTCCCGCGGCCATAAGCGCACACCGAGCGCAAATATCGGCCGCAATTTTACGGTGTCGATACACGTTTATACGTCACACGTAAGTCACGGAGTTTAAATCGTGAGAGAGCTTCTTGATATATTCCGAGATCTTCTTGCTTCTCGTATCGTAATTTTGCTCGAAGAAGAATTAAAAAATAACAAAAAGAAGAATATTAAAAATAATATTGTAAACAAACGGGGGAAATTTGTAAATAAGAGCTACAGGGGCTGGTTTCGTTTCGTCGCTCGAACGCACGAAAAGTGCATCGGTTCGAAGTCACGAACTTATAATTGTCTACTCGACGGCATTCCACGTGCGTTAAAGTTATCGTGGCAGGATCATCGTGCGTTCGCGTCTCTGCTCTCGCTGATGCAGACCCATGAGTGCATTCTTCTTATCTCCCTCTTTCTCTCCGAGTGCGTTGCATCTCGAGAGTTTTAGGCGCTTGGCGCGAGGCTTCTCGCTGGCCATAAGCCGCGTAAGCGACGACGAAAAGAAGGATATATGACTCCAGCGATCGTGAGGAAGGATTATACCTGAAAACTCTCCAGCCACGATGTGGAAAGGAGAGAGAGAGAGAGAGAGAGAGAGACGGAGAGAGAAAAACGCGAGATAAAATCGTCGTCGCGGAGCGCTCGCTCTCCTCGTCATAAACGGCCGATCTTCCGTCGGAGATATATCTCGTAATCGTTGCTGCGTGCATTTTTATTTTCGAGAAAAATAATTAAAAAAAAAGAAACGATATAAAACCGAACGATACCGGCCCAGTAAAACGCGCGAGGAGTTTATGATCGATGTTCAATGAGTAATAAAGACAGAAATATCAAACATTAACGGTATACGACAGGGATTAATAAAGTTTAATCAAACATTTAATCGTATAAATAACTTTTTAAAAAAACATATTTGATAGAAAATATGTTGAATTAGATGGAAATTAATCGAACAAAAAATATTGACGGAACGAAATTAATTAGCGCGATTAATTGTGTTTGAGAGAACTGACAACTAATTTATAACGGAGGTAACTAATTTTCTCCCGTCATTTTTTTTATCCTCGCTATGCCCTCGCGGCTATTTTAATATTCAAACGATCTCTCGCTGAGTCAAATAATTGATCAAAAAGAGCCCTCTTTTCGGCACAACGAAATCTTGACCGGGGATCGTTAAAAAAATGTTAATGAACGCTCGTCTAAAAACGAATACATAATAATTCCCACATTTTTCTGACCAAGTCATCGTCTTCGATACGGGAAATATTCTCGTTGAATTCCCATCCCCGTATCCATTGTCTTTTCCTACGATCGCCCCGGCGCTCTGAGAAAAGTCTTTTTCGTTCGGACGAGAAGAGTGCCTCTCTTTTCGAGATCGATCGTTCGATCGACGATTTCTTTTTTTTTCCTCGATCCCCACTTTGACCACTCGCTCGAAGGTTTCGTCGATCACTCTGACTCGTAGGTTAACAACAGCCTGCTAACCGTTGCATGCATTTACGAAGGCACACACTCTACCTCCTTCTCTAGCTTTCTTTCTCCCTTCTCTCTCTCTCTCTCTCTCTCTCTCTCTCTCTCTCTCTGTCTCTTTCTCTAGAATAAAAGGGAGTTTGAAGCCGATCGAGCGAGGCGAGTCGACAGGCACGAGATTCCTTCGAGATTAGCCCCGGGACAATGGCGAATCACCCGGTATACTTATAATATACATATATGTATATCGTACGCGCGAGTCACTTTGTATAGTCTCGGGACGGCAAACAACGAGCCTTGCACCTCTCTCGCACGCTTATCATATTCTTATTATTAATTTGTTTTGCGCGCTCTCGCTCACGTGCTCGAACTATTGCACGAAAACCAGTTTCTTGCGCGTATGAACTCTATAGTAGAGAGACACGTACACACATATACATATATGAAAATTATACCAGGTAGAGCACATGGTATCTTAGGTGTAGGATTACGTCGCTCGTTCCCGTCGTCGAACGAGAAAGATTCCTTTTTCCTCGAGTTTCGATGGAGTTGGTAAACCAAAAAAAAAAAACGAAAGAAAGAAAAAAAGCATGGCCGAGCTACCTAACCGAAATTGTCTTATCTAACTCGATCGCAAAACCGGATTAGCTCGGCTAGCGTTAAAACAAAATTCTTCCACGACACAAATTTTTCGTATTTTAATAATTTTTTATTAATTTATATTATGTTACTCGCTGGTTTTATTACATTGTTTTTTTAATTCGTTCGTTCGTTTAAGGATGACGAAGTACCGTCGATCGTGTACGCAGAGTTGCGCGGTCGAACTGGCGGTGTACGGTGAGTCCGTTATAAAATCTATTAGAATATGTAGTTGGACTGAAAATCTGGCTCGATGTCGACGGGATCCCCGCGCGGTTAAACCACGGGTCAAACAAGCGCGGCGGCAAAAGAACGAAGCGAGTCGAATTTCCCTTATCGTGAGTTGTGATCTCGAAACCGGCTCGCGGGGATCCCGCGGCTTTCTCTCTCTTTCTCTCTCTTCCTCTCTCTCTCTCTCGCTCACCGTGGAGAGTTTAGGTTCTCGAAGAAGCTGAGCTCACGAATACGAGCTTGTCCGTATTCATATACGGTTATATAGATATACAAGCCCTTCCTCTTACCCTCATATAAATTTTTCGTAAAGTCTCATTCCCCCCGAAAGGCGCCGCGTGTCCTCCCAAATAGTCGCGAAATCGCGGACATCGATGAACCGAAAAATCGCGATCATCGAACAGGAATAAACGAGAAGAGAACGAAGTCTCGTTGGCAAAAACCTTAAAAGGTTTTAAAGACTACAAATTCAAAGGGGTGGTAGGTGGGGGTTAGAGTCGTTGATACACGAGGAATGACCGGTCTTTAGTCATTATTTATGAATTTGGTGCGCGGTCTTTTGCGAACGAAAAAGGAGACGGGGTGGGTATATAGGACGTCTCTCGGACCACTTAGATTTCAAAGTGGAACCCCTGCAAACCGGATAAAATATCTCTCGCGGAGAACGTCCTCTTGCCTCGGACGTTTTAATGCGCCTCGAAGGCGGAGCTCGCGCACGAACGGTTTTACCACGTTTTCAGCGGAGACCCTTGGCGCGTCCTCGCCACTGATTTGTGGACAGGTTAGAGACAAGGACCTCCGACGAGATATAACTCTCGCTCGAGTCAACATTAATTAATTATCCTGCTCCACTTATATTTCTTTTTCTCGCAAGAAACAAACAAACGCACAAATTATATAATTAATTACAGCGTAGCTCTCGTTATTCTCTAACATTCGCATCGACTCTTTTATGGAAATATTAATTATCTATCGAAATTATAAATTCACTAGTGACGAAATAACGAAGATGTTTATTGTTAAAAAAAAAAATCGATATTTTATTCACACGGAATTAAGATCGTCGAAAAATTCGTGTTTCGAGAAAGTTTATTCGTGGTTTACTCTTATTCATAGAAACGTCTGGAGATAAAGTGTCCTCGTATCGTCAGAACGTAAAGTCGAGTCTCTCGGAGCCCTGCCAAATATTAGCACAGCCAATGCAGCTGTTCTCGCTTGCGTATGTCCCTGAATCCACCCTTAGCCAGCTCCCTTCGACCTGATAATACGTCAGACTCGAGACGAAATAATATTTCTCGCGTATCCTTTGCAACATATCCACAGGTATATCTCGCTGATATCTGTGTGTGCATTAACACATTTCCAGGAATCACCGTGTCGTGGTCGCATACACGGTGAGACAGATCTCGATCGTCTCACGGACATCGTGGCGCGACTAAGACGAGGTCGCCAAGAACGAGAGAGAGAGAGAGAGAGAGAGGGAGAGAGAACGAGTCCCTCGATATCGAGAGCAGTCCAGTGATTAGATAAGGAGTCTTATTTTTTTCTCTTCTTTGTGTGCAATAAGATCTCGGGCTGTAAACAGTCCGATATGTAATACTCGCATGCTCTATATCGAAGGTTGACCCGTGTCAACAAGCAACTGATTGCGTTTGAAATATGGGTTATGCACTAGGTGTACCACAGGTCCAGAAGGTACCACGAACGATATATCTCGTGACTAGCTAATGAAATATGTTTTATCGTGTTGTATTCTTCCACATCCCGAGCTAAAATTTTGCAGACACCTCGATACTAAGCCATTTTCTCAAATTTATCGTCGATCAAAATACTTCGACGAATTAGGATATTTATACGATCGAATTCTTTTTTTTGTTTTCTTTATATTTCATTTTATTCGTGCGATGTCGTATGTAAATACGCGCCTCTCTTTTAAATTTCGTCCGGAAGAAGGTCGTCGTACGTGGGCGTATACGAGCCTTACTATAAATACGTGTCATTTACTACCGCATTCTTAAAGTGTTATAGAGCCTATTGAGAATTTATGACATTATATCGAGACGATGGATGAAGTCGTGATTACGCGTGATAGGTGTAACGAAAATTGAATATCGACAGCAGCCCGCTGTTTATCGTAAGAGGGAAGAACGAGGTTTGCATCGATTCGAACGACTCCCACGAGATTATTAAAAGTACGATGCATCGTTCGAGGGATCATCGATCATTTCGCCCAGCGGGGGAATTTCGTCACGGGTTCCCCGTTAGTTTATTTATACGTCTACGCGTTCGATTATCCCGAAAGTTAAATTGATTAGATCGAAGAATTATACCGACGCGTCAATCAAATAGGCGCACGTGTTCTCCGTACGTACGCGCGACTGCCGTTCCGTCTAACGTTCTCTCTAAACTCATCTCTCTCTCTCTCTCTCTTTTTTACAATAGAATCTCGCGCGTTTAGACAAGCCCACGCGTCCCGGAAAGTACGGAGTCTAATGTACACGTACCTACGTAATATACCTCGAATCTCTTGGACGCGTCCCACTTATTTTTTAATCTCTCGCGCACTTCCTTCGGCCTGATGGCTTATAGTCATAGAAGCGAACCAAATTATTCCTCGCCCCTCTCTCTCTCACTCTCGTTCTCTCTCCCACATTGTAAAGATCGCGGGTGCGTCGAGAGGATTTCGAGTCGCGTGCGCCGTTGCGAGAGCCTACTACTTCCGGTATCCATAATGAAAAGATAAACTACGTTCCATTCGTAGCCACGACTTTACAAAATTTCTCAAAGTCGGAACGTTATTTCGAAATTTACACAAAAAACAATGATTTTTATCTCAAATATTTCAAGTATTATTTTCAAATATTTTTTTCAAGTTTGACGTACGATAACTGCTGTCAGTTTATACTCTGAAATGCACTTTGAGCATGTTCGCGTAGAATCGCGCGAACATGAGCACGCGCAAGTTCTCCAGAGGTCGTAACTATTCGGTGTTAGTTTCTTTCCCTCCCTCTCTCTCTCTCTCTCTCTCTCTCCCTCTTTCTCTCTCTCTCTCTCTCTTTCGTCTTTCTGCATGAATTTCATAGGCTCTTGGTCCGTTGTAAAAAAGAAAAAAAAAGATTTCGCGAAGAGCGAGCTGTAAAAGAACGCCACGCTCAACGGGCTGTATTAGCCAGCCACGAAGTAACGTCGAGCCAACCTGTGCCCTCTATTAACGCGTGGTAGACAAATTGCCCAAGGTAGTCGTTGGTATGCGCATTCGCGAAGGTTATGCGTGCCTTCGAGGAGAGAATCCCGGCGAGCAACGAAACATTGCCCCTTAAGAAAAGCTTTACGTGGGAATTCGCCGTCCGAAAGATGTTCATGAACGGGAACAACGACGATGAACTACGAATATAACCTCGGCGTTAATAATATTATACAAGCACTTCGCGGGAAAAACTTATATTGTTACGATAATTCGCGGTAAGTAGATATTCCTTTCTCGCACCTTGCCCCTAAGCCATACAAATTCTCGCATGCGCCACCATTATGCAGAAAAATTATCGAGGAACAAACAACAACAACAACAAAAAATAAACAAACGCTCTTTCATTATACGGCGAACGAACGCGAATTCATTCGACGTTCGCTTATTTTATTATTCATCATTTTATTATCGTACATTATTATGATGATTTTTATTCAAACGTTCGAGGAATAATTTTGAATAAAAATAATAATGATGGTCGATCGTGATAAATTGATCGATGGTAAAATTATTCGTCGATGGTAAAAATTTTATTTAACGCTTCTCGCGCGGTCCATCCCCGTGTTCGAGAGGATGGCGAGAAGAGAAGACGAGCGAGTGACACGTTCGGCTATAAAGCTATAAAACGTACGTACGACGAGTCCAATGTCTTTCGAGAGTTTAGCTGATACGCGTTAGCTTGCCCAACCATCGAGATCTCGAACGATCCTATAGGTATATGTATGTATTTATGTATGTGTGGCGGTCGGGCTGCTTTCGAAAACCGGCCATTAGACGCAATTAGGCATGCATCATAGGCCCGCTGGAACGAGATACCTTACATGGCCAGAAGTTATCGTCTGTCGTAATGGTACACGCGCCACTGTCTCGGTGTTTCAGCCGTTCCTACTGAATCCCGGACTATCGTTCGTCCCCCAGATAGAATAAATAGTAAGAGCGAGCAAGAGAACGATAGACCGACAGGCGCGAAGCGTGACAACCACCGTGCCTCGATCGCGAGTTACAACCTTCTCGGTGAAAACGTTAATTTTCTTCCAGCTCACCGAGAATGTTGTCGGTGATTTGCCATCGGCTAAATGCCGACGATAAATCGATGAGGAGACTCTCGTTGGGGTAACGCGTGACGGGAAACTCGGTGAAGACATTTTTGGTTTAAGGATAAGAAAACGCGAAAATTTTTAAATTCGCGCTCTCTTTCGCTCTCTCTGTCTCTCTTTCTCTTCCTCTCTTGTCTCGGGACATTGCTGGGTTTGTTCGACCGTTTTTAAGTGTCGTTCGAACTTATTGCAACGAGTACGAAGGTTGGCGGGGTCAGGATTAACGAGCATAGCCCGCAACGGACTCACGTGTACAAACACGGGTAAGGTCAGAGTAGGCTCGACGATCGTAATTACTCGAAACGTTATAAATCACCGTTCTACACTGGCGCTATTAATATTCATAGAATCGATGCGTCACCAATAGTCTCGTGTCTGGGAGTTCGAGCATTGGTAAAACAATTACCCGCGTCTATCGTGCGCGAACCGAAAGTGCTTTATCGTATTTCGTTACACAGTTAGGCTGGACGGCAATTTCACGACAGTCTAGAAATATCATGAAATCATTGAAAAAGGAAACAAATTTTCATAATAAATCATTAAACGATAATATAATTATGAATAATTACAATTTTAACGTAAGAATTTTACTCTTCGGTAAATATTTTCAAAGAATATTGTTGAAATTCAGTCGAGCGACGAACGCGTCGAAAGTCATGAAATCCGATTCAGGTCTTTACCGATCGAGGGAATAAAAGACTCGTATTCTATATTATATTGTCGCGGTACGTTCTCTTCTCCTCTCGGGTCGTGACTCTGATAACGGGGCTTTCCCATAAGAATGCGGATTACGCGAGAGAACGAGAGAGAGAGAAAGAGAGAGAGAGGAGAGCAGTTTGGTTGATCGTCTCTGGTAGAGGTGATGCTGGACACGACGAAGTCCTCTCTCTCTCTCTCTCTTCTCTCTCTCTCTCTCTCTCTCTCTCTCTCGATCCTGATGAAGGCCGTCGACCCCAGCAGGGTATATAGTTGGTATATAGACACGCGCGGGCACGAGAAGAAGATCGAGAGAAGGAGCCAGTGGCGAGAGAAGCTGTTCCGAGAGTTCCTATATATTCCTCTCTTTCTCTCTCTCTCTCTCTCTCTCTCTCTCTCTCTCTCTCTCTCTCTCTCTCTCTCTCTTTCTCGCTCTCTCTCTCTCTTTCTACGTCTATACGACGCTCGCGAACAACGCTAGAGTTCCTCGCGGCTTCGTATACACGCGAGGTACCCATTGTCGTGAATCTTGGTCGATCCATACATTTCTTTTCTTTCAAAAGCTCCACGGTAAAATATTACGAGTTAACGCCGAGCGGTCACGGCATTCGACATTATTTGTTCCATTCTCTCTACGCCGGTGTGAATTTTCTCGGTAACGTTCTTCGTACCGGCTCAAATATTTGTCGCGCGAGTCTTTAAAATTCGAGCAACAGCAAACTTTTAGCCCGCCCGTGTCGAGGAATGCCATTATTTTTCTTCCTTTTTTTTTACATTTTACCGCGTGATTTAAGTACTCTCTGACGAACGAGCGAGAATCATACGTGGCCTTCGAACTCCGCGAGCGAGGATAAAAGGAACAAAAAGAAGAAAAAAAATGAGAGGAAAAAAATATCTAGACGAGCCTAGCGACTACTTGGCGGACTCGTCGTAATTCTCGGAGAGACTAATTAATGCGCGAGTGAGGCCGAACCGCGCGAGCGCAGGATTAGTTCCGCGAAACTTTTCGACTATGACCGCGTAGAGTAAGCGCGAAGGCCTCTCTTCGTACGCGTCTCTCTCGTGACGTAGGTGAGAACAATTTTTCATCGTCCTTTTTTCTTCTACTCTCGGGCTATAATAGTCTGCGCAGTTGTCTAACGTTCTACTTTTACGCTCGATTAGTTACGCACAATCGAATTGGCGACGTCGTTCATTGTATACGCATTCGTATGTTCGCTCGCGCGTGTGTGTCTGTGTGTCTGTGTATGTCCCCGCGAAGGTAAACCGTGGAGAACGTGCGGTATGCGCGAGATTATACGAATGACGAGTGAGTACTCGAAGACGCCATTCCGAAGAACGGGAAAACGTTTACCGATGACGCCGTGGGCGATCCTCGAATACCCAGAAACCTCGAGGCTGAGTTCGCATCGACTATAATCAAAATTTATAACTTCGCCGTCGTTGTTTGAAAGATTTCTAGCGATCCGTTTAATCGTCGGATATTTTTCCCACATCGCGAGAGATCGTAATTTCGACGCTTGTGTGAAAAAAGCGCGCATTTTCCTCGAGAGACGCTTCTCGCTGGGATTCGGAAGCTGCGTCTGCTCCGTCGATAGAACGAGCGTTACAGCTCGAAATCTCGAAAGAAACTCGGTCGGTACAGCGAGCGCCGTTTGATCGACCGCGAGAACAGATTTACCGACGGAGTTTGAGCTTTTGGGGACGGAGATCTGTTTTACCGGCTGCGAGAAATCTGTTTTAACCGGCAGAGTTTTCGAGGCTAGTCTCAGTCGCATCTTCCGGTGATTTCCTTACCAACGGACATGCCTAAGAACGACTCGAGGGTACGATCCTGCGCTAGGAACGAGCAGCGTCGTAAAAGTGAAAGTGTACTTGTTACATTCGTTGCTTTTTTTTTGTTTTGTTTCTTCGGTGTTCCGTGTTTATCTCTCGAAATCAAATTTAAACCCACGTACGCGGTAATTTCGTGGAATTCTTCAAAGCGAATTAGTAACGATGTTACGAAGGATCGCGCAGCCGTGGGGCGAATCTCGCGGGGGCGAGTTTGACGAGAGTCGAGATCGCGAGGGCCGCGTCTTGCGCTAAATCAACGCCATTATGGTACCACGCTTCATTGACGTGTTTATAATGGTCTCTTTGATCCCCGCCCCAACGCTTTATAATCCAAGACAGATGTTTAGCGCGATCCCGAAATTAATAATAGATCTTTGTTACGCGTTCGCGGGTAAATAACGAGAACATTTTCCAAATACATGGCGATATTAGAAATGAAATATGGAAAGGTTTCATCGAAAGGCCTTTTAAAAGTGATTTCGCGACATTGGATTATGTTCGTTGGGGCATGTGTGATACGGAGACGCGACGTTGTACAGTCCTCGAGGAGACTGACGTTACGAGGAAAGGTAGGGCGTCATGGATGAGAGCGTTCCAAGTAGAAGGAAGCAAGGTAGGCAGGCAAGAAAGAGAGACAGAGAGCGAGAGAGAGAGAGGCCAGGCCAACCATAGAGTGGACGAGCTTATACGGCGATGAGTTCCACGAGAGAGAACCCTCCCTCCACCTCCGCCTCGACCCCATCGTTCACAAACGTTTCGGTCTCTCTTGCCATGAGAAGGCGAAGTAAAAGAAGAAGAATGAAACAAAAAAAAAGAAAAAACGAAACATGGCGACCTCATTGTTTTACACTCACGGTGTGTTCGCGTATAATGCACGCCCGGCCGGATAAGATAGCGCACAGCGAGGTAGTCCGCGCGGGCGAAAGACGAGGAGAACACGAGGCGAGGAGCCGGTTGTATCGAAGTCGCGAGTGTGTAAACCGGTGGTACAAACCATATATACGCGAATGGAGGGAAAGAAGAAGGAAAAAAAAACGTTACCGCGGCTCTCGTACAGTCCGCGTACTCGTTTGTCTGTAATACTGGTATGAAGACTCGCTGTTATGCTGCACGAAACTATAGTCTTCTTGTCCTCTCTCCATCTCTCTCTCTCTCTCTCTCTGTTTCAACCCCCCTCCCATCTTTAGAATAGCGACGACTCCTCGTAGACGATGCAAAAGGACTCGTTCTCGAGCGACGACTAGAGAGAGAGAGAGAGAGAGAGAGAGAGCGACAGTGAGAGAGGTGGGGAGAGATTCCTTGGCGCATTGTCACACTCATTATGCATGCCAATTTCTTTCCATCGCTTTTTGCTACCTACGCCCGCGTGAATCTTCACGACTTGAAAAATTCACGAATGTACTTTGGCTTATAGAGAATTTTATTTTCCTTCGCAGAGAAAACGTTGTAAATCGAATTTTCCGGTCTTTCGTTTATCAACGATGTATTTAGCAGATGCTCGTTTCTCTCGCTAGTTCACATGATCGGAGTATTAAACGAGAGAAAAGCACTCCGTTAGAGGGCTCACAGATCGGGAAGAGAGCCATCTGCTCGTCGTCCTGACAGTGTTCTGCCGCGCTCGGCAGGTTAAACTTTCCCAAGTAGGCGTGAGCGTGTCCTGCATACCTCCTTTCCTCCAACGAGAAATTTTACCATTATTGCGCCCGCTATACCGACGCTCTCTTCGTCGATGCGGTAGCAGGGGAAAAAAAGACGCAGCCTCTCGAAGGGCCATCGAGACGAATAACCAAATTTTTTTTTACCCCTCTCCACCTTGCGCCGATCGAATTTCATTTTCATTCTTCAATCACCGTTGAAAAAATATTCAAAGGGTTGGGGAGCGATCGGAAGTAGGGGATGTTTTCGCCCTAAAATTAACGAACTCTTCCTCTAGGCGTTTCCTAGATCGGAAGTTGAGATAAGATTTCCGTTCACTTTTATCTCGCACACACGAACGAGAGATGGGATGTGGAACAAAGGGACGAGTACCTACCCCGTTCTTCTCTCTCCTCCGTCGTCCTAGCGTGTAATCGGAGAGCCCGGGCCGATATCTCGGCGCGAAGAGCGAGAAGAGGACCGAGGGCGCCCTCTCTATGCGGGAGACAAGTCGGACACGGTGTGAAACGGCTTGTTTTGTCTTTTTGCACCGAGAAAATGCTGACTCGTAGAAATGACGGAAATCTTGAGTCGAAGCTGACGAGAAATCGTTGCAGCTGTGACACGAGACACTTAGAAATTCTATATTATTTCAACGGTATTTAATGGCGTCGGCGACTTTTTGCTGAATTGCCTTCCGAGACTTCGAACGCTCTTTTGTCAGAACAATTTTCGTTAAGAGTCGTATTGTTTTCTTTTTAATTATTTTCACGATGAAGTTAACAATCTTAAAATAAATAACAGTTAACGATCTGTTACTAGCCGCGAATCGCTTGAAAACAATGCGCATAGGCAGTTATTTTCCACGTATTTGGAATTCATTGACGAGGCTAAATCCAAATTTGCTAAGATTGTGTTTCGTTTGTATTTTTATTTCTTCGTTGAAAAACGCGTGTACGATCGTCGACGAAAATCGAGCTCGCCTCGTGCGTCGAGAGTTCGTTGACTTTTTTTTCGACCGATTTGGTTTTTTGACTCGCGATAGGTCGAGGCCTGAGGTTACCAAAATGTTTATTAATGCCGGAAACGATGGTCGATTACGAATTTAGTTTGATTCCTTCTCTCTGTCTCTCCGTGTCGAGAGACAATTTTTCTCTATTGCCAGAGAAATACTCGAGGTCGCTTATACGCTGCTGTTACGATCGATTGATCCTCGGTCGTCTCGCAAACAGGATTGTCATGAGACTCGCATAACTCGCTATTTTTAAAACAGTCGCGATGTTTATAGAAAAAGACAGAGAGCAAGAGAGAAAGAGACGTAAACAAATTCACATTTTTCAAATAAAAAAGCATATTTGCTTGTTTTTTAACACGTTAAATTTTTACTTGGCTGATTCGAAGCAATGTCCTAAATCATTGGCTACAACGCGATGGAATTTGCAAAAATAGCAATGAAGCAAATTAGATATACACGCATATATGTATGTATAATACAATTCAGCATTGACAGACAGGCATCACGACGGATTGAACGATTAAACCCGAGACCCTGTCGCGTATCTTATGACCATCCAAACGCGATATAATTACCTACGTTTTCTCGTTACAATCAAATCTATCGTGACTCTTATCCTATGGATCCCCAGCAGATTCCCTTTATTCGAATTATCATTAATTAACCTTTTTTTTTTAATTATAATTGTAAAATCAGATTTTGTTTTTCTTTTTTCATAAATTTTTCAGACCATCTTCGCTCCCTCGGAGCGCGATAGGCACATGACGGATCTCTTTATACATAACGCATATACAAGTCAGTCTTTATGGAGCATCTGGCTCGAATTACATCGCCTCGATGTTTTTCCTTCGCGAACAGTGATGTATCGTGCCCCATCGTGACCCTCGATGCCCCAAATTTCTACCAAGATCGTAGTTCGGTACTTGAATAATTAAATTTAAAAAAAAGAACATTCAGAACGACAGTCGTTCTTGGATAAATTAATTAAATTGACACAAATGGGTAGGATTGCAGGTTTTGCAAAACCTGCAGTCCCTCGGTGGGGGAGGACGTTCATTTTTTTTTCCAAGTTGCGGCGGTGGGAGGTACGCTCTCTCGAATCTTTAGAATTCTTTGTCGGTCGTGCCCCTGGGAACTTGGCGGACGCGGAGGCTGTTTCGCCGGGTGTATATGGCGGACGACTCGCTTTGTGGTGAAACGCCGAAGAAGACTTGGTACAAAGGGGAAAAACGACTAAATAAAAATAATGAACTAAAGGCGCGCAAGAATCGTCGACGAAATATCCGGGTTACTCGAAATCGCGATGCAGCAAAAATTAATTCCCCGAACAATATAGTTTATTCGCGATTGCAAATAAAAAATCTCCTCGAAACGATCGATCCGGCAGGAAGCGTCCCAAAAATCGCGAATCAGCAAAAACAATAAAGAATCATTACTTCGATGAACGACATGTGTCATTCTGGAAAAAAAAACGTCTGTCCTCGATAATCGATCGTACAGGATATCCGATGAATTTCAATGAACATTCGAGTAATGTACACTAAACTCGACGAGTATGTTATCGAGGTAGCGCGTCAGTCTCCGTCTCTTTCTCCCTTCCTCGACGAGCGTCGAACACCTGCGAGTTCCTTCTCGCGTTCGTACGTATAAACGCCCACAGCCTTAAACGAGCTCGTGAAAAATTTTGCCACTACGGTTTATCCATGCCGTAACAGCGATTGTTTGCATAGAGGCTTTTTACTTTTTATTCTTCGTTTTACGTTTGAAAAAAAAGTAAATTATTCATTCACGTTTGTTACGACTCGATATAAATACAGGTCTGGGCGGAGAATAAAATATGTTTACAGGAATGAAATATATATTTTCATTTAACGGTTGAACTTTGTAAAATGGCGTTGGCGCATTGACTTCCGAAATCGAGCGGAAACTTCGATGAATAAAAGTGAGAGCTGCTGCTGCTGCTTCGGGCAGAGGTGTGAGCTCGCTGAGAAAATGAGATGGTCATTAGCCATAAGCTGTGGTGATACGAAAGGTGTGTATATAATACACCTCTAGCGTGAGGAATAAAGTACAGGTGTGTGTCGAACACCGACAGTAGGCAGGGTAACGCAAGAGAGAGGATGTCGTTACGTAATCATCACCGTTGACCAGCTTGTGCCTGCGCCTCGAGTTCTTTACGGATCTTTCTTTTTTACAATCAAATAAATTCATCGAAATAGACAAAAAAAAAGGGTGAAGCCGTACTCGATCGAGAGACGTGAGAAGCATCAAATATTTTCTACCGATTGGGAGAAAAAATAAGTTTTTCAAGGATCGTATACGACCGACGTTATGACGCGCCGCGAGAATTTTTTATAAGCAACCGGGATCTTTGATAGCGTGACAGCGAAAAAAAAATCGCAGGAAACAGGACAAGGAGTTCTCGAGTATATCACGTTGTACTTAAGTATCGTGTCGTTTTTTACACATACGCAACGAGGGAGGGATCAACAGAGAATTTGCTACAACGTATTGTACGAGAGGACGCGGATTTTTCCAAGATGGCAACACCTTGAGACACGCCAACGCGCTGCATGCCAGCGACAATTAAAATGCGACACGAACCATATCGCGCTGAAATTAATGCGAGTTTTATTTATATATATATATATATATACATATATATATTTTCCCTCATTCTACGAGAGTGTCAACGATCTTTCAGCACGAGAAACCAAGGAACGTTGCTTTCCCTCCGCTTCAAACTCCCATCTACACTTTTATTTACCAATTAACAATTTTCATTCAAGAATTTCATTATAATTAATTCTTGCGTCGAATAGTTTAATAATTTCGTGAAATTTGTTATTTCAATCGAAAGACTCGACGAATCGCCGGACTAAGAAAATCTTTTCTCGGAAGGTTAACGATGCTAAAAATCGGTGAGTTCGTAATGAGATTAGACGGAGTTTGTACCAGTCTGGCGATTCGCGAACGTTTCCCTAAGCAAGTTTAACAACTTTCACTTCGCAGCACAGTGCTCGTAGTAACACGCAATATGTGTATATATAATGGACTATGCGAAGTACGCTTACGTAGCTCAAGTGGAGCGGACGTGGGGCAGATCTCGCCTGTGCACCGACGTATGCATCGTCGAGCGTAGATATATATAAATCTGTGCTGTATAACAGACACAAAGACGCCGTACCTGGGCCTCGCAGGTAATTCTGTCTACGTTACCTGCGAGCTGTGTGACCTTTTGCGCGCGAAAACGCAACGAGACTCGATGCATTTTCTTTACGACGTGTTTTTTTTCTTTTTTTCTTTTTTTTCGTCCTTATCTCGCTTGATCCTGCAAGATCCTCGTATACTTAGTAAATTCACTTTTCTTTCCTTTTCCTGCGAGGCACACGCAGCTGCATGGGCATTTTACGAGACGATCGATCGTGTACGATCTTTCCCTCATTGTGAATAATTCACACGATTTCTTGACCCGATCGGTTGCTACATTGCTTTAATGGCAAAGATTCATGGAGAAACTCGATTCTTCGTGCTCTCTGAGTATGAATGAGTCGTTTTTAGAATTTCCTCGTCGTGTCTGGGACCGAGACAAATCACGCGAGATACTCTTCGGAAACCGGTCGGGGTCTACGTACGCCAACTTACACGTGTAATATCGTCTGGGACTGTGGTAGCCGAGACGAGATACGCGTGGGCGAGGAACTCTCGATACAGCGTTGAAAAAAAAAAAAACGTGACGACTATAGCTAATCCACTCGAGAGTTTAAACTCATCTGTATGTCTCGTTTATACATTTTTTTCTCGAAATTAGTTCTTCCTGTCGGGTTAATCGGAACAGTAACGGAACTTTGATTGAAATTCTAATTAAAAATGTTTATAATTTTTTATTGAATTCATTATGAAATTTGATTGATGTGAAAAATTGGAAAAATTCGAGAACAAAATATATCGTAGGAAGAAACTGCGAAACGACGTATTCAAATACGTGCGTACGATGTTTTAACGTCGAAATGAATTTCTTTGAAAACGCCACTCCTGTTTTGCTGCGTGAGCAGCTTACTCGAATACTTTTTGCCTCTTAGGCACGCAACGTATTCGCACTCGGCACTTGTCGAAGCTCCAGCGTTTTTTTCACCCTCTCTCTCTCTCTCTCTCTCTCGTATTTTATACACAGCGACGTTGTGAATACTTCTAACGTTTTGTGTTGTTTTTTTCATCTTTTTTTTGGACTAAGGGAGAGCTAAAGAAGTCACTGAATGCGTCGTGTCCCTTGATGATTTTACCCGAAGATCCGAATGGAATATTTTTCTTCTCTCGAAACGACTGTCCTTCTCGTTAACTCTTCTGATTCTTTTTTTTATTCGAGATTCATTAGATTCGAGAGAATAACTTACAGAACGAAATTTCTTTAATGAACACATTGAGCAATTCTTCGTGAGAAAATCTCAATTCGGACAAAGAGTTCTGTAAATGAGAAATTGCATGCTGGGAAGGACCTTCGACCGAAAGAATTCCTTATACGTGCAATAATTGCAAAGCGTTCGTTCGAACGTTTGAATTCGCGCCTGTGGGATGTCGATGCTTTGATAAAATCGATCTTATCGCGAAACTCCATTGAGCCACCGGAAAAATTATCAACGGCTATTATTTTTCATTAATGCCGAGATAACGATTAATTACGCGTCTATCGTAAACGCACGAGAGTTCTCACAGAGAAGAAACCCCGCGTTCGTATATTTCTATGCATTCGAAATTACATACCCGCATCGTATCGTAGCACTTCGAATTCTCACTGTGGGGTCAATTGCGAGATTCCCGAACGGTAATTAAGTAATTATCTCGTAATCAACGGTTAAAGCATGTCGCTCGTCGAAGTAGCCGATAATTGAATTAGTAACGCTGACCACGGTAGTTCCGCTTTGCGGAACACTCTTCGGGGGGGGGGGGGGGAGAACCCGCTGAATACGCTCGACGTTCGTTACTCTAATGACGCCGCGGTTATCGTTTGTTCGATCAATCAAACGAGAGCGATCAATTTTGTCCTGTCCAACGTGATAATCGTGAGATCGTCGAAATTCGAGCGATTCTCGTAATTCGCGGTCGCCAATATTAATTTCCAAATTATTAAAAATATTCTTTTACGCGTTACGCGCGACACTTTCAACGTTTGCACGGTTAATAGATAGGAAATTTATCTATAATGTGTGCTCGGTAGAAATAACGATAATCCGCGTCGCGTTTGTGTACGTACGCGACGTGCGTCACGTCTCCCGGAACGCGTCTCGATTAAAGTGATTGTCGGTTTGATTAACGATTCGCGATGTCGACGCTCGCCACTCGCTCGGTTTCATTGTCGCCTCCTCCGGTCTTCCTATCTCCGGCGTAAAACTACCTAAATCATTCGCCTCTCCGGACTACCAGGCGCGAAGTTTCGCGTTATTGAGAATTGAAAAAAAATGATTCACGAGACACGGTGAAAAATCGATTCTTTTTCTGTCCATGGGCAAGCTTCTACTCTTCATCGATAATAGAGAGGTGTGTCACGCTTCTTGAATCGTATTCTTGGGTCTTGAAGCGACCTTGAACGTGCGGGAGAAATGTTTAACCACGATATGAGATTTTAGACAACGATAATGCGACGCAGTAGGGAGCCCGAGATGTTTATTTGGTTATTTCTCCATCTCTCTCTCTCTCTCCCTCGCGTGGTCGCTTTAAGGTCCAATGACGTCAAGGCAAACAGTCGAACAAGCTGCTATCGATAAAACCAAATGCTCTAACGAGCGAGAGAGCGAAAATTCTCATCGACGTTACATACGTTTCTAAAGATAGATCGTTAATTGAGAACATTAAAATTATTAAGAAATTCGAAAAGGCCGCGGTATCATCGACAACTCTCCCACTCTTTCTCTTACCCCTTATCGTAGTCTATGTTAATTAATAAATATACACGCGTAATTGAAACCAACAAGCGTTTATCTCGAGCGAGGGTTCAAAGGTCTTCGAGCAACGGGAGAAGCAATTGCGTGTTTCCTTGTGTGTTTATTTCCAACGTGCAAGATTTATTTTTATTTTTATTTTTGTTTTGTTTATATTACAACGAGAACGATATCGCGGTGATAATAACAAAAATTCGAACAAAGGGACGATCGTCACGTTGAAAAAGATCTTCGAAGGGTCCTCGACGATGATTCTCCGTCGAAATTTCCCTCTCGCTTCTGCTTTGGGAATTCGATGGAGCTTTTATTGGCTCTTTGGCGCTGGCATTTGAGCGAGAACGACTACTCCGTCTCTCTCTCTCTCTCTGCTCACCGTTTGCGCGTGTATGTGTTTTACTACCTGTAACTCATTGAATATGCATGGCGCGTAGGACGTGTTTGCTGATAAAACCGACCGAGCATTGTTAAGGAGTGTGCATGCGCGTGTTCGAGAGAGCCCAAGGGTCCTTTCGATAGATACGAGCTATATCGGTTTCGATTCCGCGATGCTAACAGACTAGCCGATTAATTTATATTTTCGAAACGAATTAATTTTGATAAAAATATTCGAGGATTTTTTTATAAAAACGTATCTCCGCGCGATTCGCTTTATTTTCGCATCGTCGCGACTCTTTCTCATAAATCTTTTTTCACGTTTTCCCTTCGCTGCCCGCTGTCAACGATCCATCGGTCGTCGATCAACACGCTGGGCCGGTTTTTTTCGTTTCGTCCGAGAACGATTGATTTTTTTTTCTCCCAGACGGCGGTCCGGGCGCGCGACGTGGGACGTGGGAAGCGGGAGAAAGAGAGAGACGCACATGCTGAGAAAACGATATACGGCGAGGCGCCTCCCCGAGCATGTGTGTTTCGAGAGAGAAAAGGAAGAAGAACGATGCATAATTTTTTTGTTTGCATATTTTTTTCTTTTTTTTTTTTTTTGTAGATATCCCTCCGCGACTCGAGAGAAACGCGCTTTACCGTGACGAGGATAACCGGTGGCGGTTTATCCTTCTGCGCAAAAATTCACGATCGGTCGCAATGACATGTTGCAACGTTTTTTTTTTTTTTTTTTTTCGAAAAAGTCAAATATCAAAATCGTTCGCATTTGCATTTGGCCGTTTTAATTTCGTAAATAATCATTCGAAGCTCATCTCCCGGATGTTAAATTATTATTTTTGCATCTCGATCTTCCTCGAGATTTATTTTTACATCGTCGAAGGCCTTGATAGGAGGGAAAAAGTGTTTATATTTTCAGCACGGGAGGCCACCGTCGCGCGCTTTTTTTGTTTCTCGTAGCTTCTCTCCCTTCGTACTCTTCGTCTCTCAGTGTCCCTTGTTCCACTTGCTCGGGCAACTTCCCACTGGCTGAATGCGAGAGAGACGCGAGAGACAGCCTGTTGCTTCTTTCCTTCGTCTCTTTCTCGCTTATTCTCACACGAGACAGAATCCCTCGCTGGCACGCAAGCACGCACGCACGCACATGCGTTCGTGCACACACTCGGCGTAACCACCGCGCGACGTCGAGGGACCGAGCGCGGCAAGGGAAGATATACGAGATGCGTGCACGGAAAACCAAGAAAGGAAACTTATACTTTTCTCTCTTTCTCTCCGTCTCTTTCTCTCCTTTAACATAAAAATTGGAATACACGAACGCATTGAAAAAAACAACCGGCTTGCTATCGTCCTCGATGTCGCGAAGTTAATGCATTTTACCTCGTTTTTTGCCTCCTCGTTCGAGTGAAAAGACAAACAAAAGCATTGGCGCTCGGTAAGAAAATGAAGAAAACATTACGTAAAATACAGGTGCGAGAAAAATCGTGGAAAATTTATCGCGTTTCGACGCGGACATAGCGCTAAGCCGATCAAACTAATTACCTCGCGAGATTTACCGGAAGTGAATAATTTTCGTGACTAGGTGCGCGAGAGTTTAATTAATTTATCCTTAGATGGAGATTCTTTCATGAGTGAAATATTCTAAACCGTATATAGTTTTTTTAATCGCGAACAGGTGCGATCAAGGATTTCCTCCAAGACTTTTTGTCAACGATCTCCATTTTTCCTCCCCACACACAAGAGATTTGAGATTGAATTATTTTTCGACCGAATTAAAACGATTCGAGAGAGAAAAACGAGGATCGAATTCGATCTGTCACGGGTCTTCGAGTGCTCGGGTCATCCCAGGGGCTAAAGACACGTATGACTACCGCGGCTTACATTATTTCCAACGGTAATGGACTCTCTCGAAGAGAGAAGACAAAAAGAAACCGGGAGACTCGTCAGCAGCATTGTCGTAGATTAGAATGCAGAGTGGGTCGAGACTCGTTCGCCGATGAAGAAAGAAAACAAACGGGCCTCGCTTACACGTGGAGTTCTTTGTCGATCTACCAGACGAACGCATACACCCATACCTGATTGCAGTTGCATGTTAGACCCAATTCACCAGGGAATCCCGTTCTTTCGTTGGGCTATACGCGCGTTACACGTAGCTATTCCCATCACGTATTGGACAATTCCAGTAATTTAGGGTTTATTACCCAACTTGCTTTAACCCGAATAAGAATTTTATTTATACGCGATCGACTATTTTTTCCCCCCCCGGCGATGAATTAAACAGAGACGGTCACGGTCTCGAAAGTTCTCGAATAATTTTCTCGCGAAAGAACGAACGTGCGTTTACGCACACACCCAACGCGTATGTTCGCATCGTGAACGGAGAAGAATAAAGTCGGTCCGCGGGTCTCGCTTAGCCGAGCGCGAAACAACTTTGCCGTCCGCCACGACTTCGTTTATCTATCTCTCCTCGCACGGATAACGGGCTGATACTTCTCGTCGAATAAAGGAATTATCTTAACCGTATTTTTCGTTTTTATTCATTCGTTTTATCAACGAAGGAAATATTTTTTTCTAAATAAATCAGATTTCATTGATTTCATTGAAAAATCGTGATATAAATTCGTAGCCAGGAAATAGATTGAGATTTTGAGAAAAAGAGAGAAAATATATAAACACAAATCCAAAGAATCCACGTTCTGTTGTAAAAATGGAACAATTTCGTGGATCGATTAATAGTAAAAACGTATGTGCGATTGTACACGGCGAGCTCGAGTGATCGATGCCGAGAGAACAAAGGAGAGTTGGTAGAGAGAAAGAGAGGCCCGTGATAGAAGAGAAAGGCCTAAAGGAGAGTCTCTCGTTATGGTAGTTTTGCTCGGTTGTTATTCAACGATTTCTATTCGACGTTTCATATACTATATGTTTCATATACATCGTGCCTACGAGATAATGATACTATATACAGTCCTCGTCGCTTTACCGGGAACGACTATCAAAAGCAACCGTCTATCGTATATCTCGTGGCTCTTATCACATCGCACAAACACAAACACTCGTTTATAGCCGAGCGACTCGAGATTTCCCCGCGAGCCCGTGAGCGTCAAGCGTGGGTGGCCGTCGAAGGTGCAAACTCCGTGATGCGCTCTTCCTTGTTCGATCTTGTACACGCTCTCGCGCAACGACCCGCTAGGAAAGATCTCTTCGAGAACGAGGAAGCGAATTCCGCGCCAGCCTGTTTACGACTACAAGGTGCATTACCTGCCCGAGCAGAAAATTAATCGGACTGCCCGACGTTTCATCAAGGCTGTGAAATGTCAGGAAGTCCAGGGCACGGCTATTTTTTTAAAACGATTTTTCGCACATTTATAAATTCATCGCGTCGATCTTCGTAAATTTTTCTAAGTCTATATAAATATTTTTAATTCATGAAAAAATCTCTATATATATTTTTGTTTAATTCACATTAATAATAAAATCGGATGTAATTTTGTTTAACTCTCGTTCGGTATACGATAGGAGAGAGAAAAATCCGGATGCGATAACCGCCAGCTGTTTCAACACCTACCAATTTATATTCGGCACCTCGTAAAGATCTTAATACGATCTCTGACCTTTTATAATTAACGAAGGTACCAAGGGGGAAAAAGTTAAATCGTTTCGATACACCTCGGGTGTTCTATCCGCTGGACCGATCTTGATTTAATAAGGTGAACTTTCTCTCGGGTTAAATTTTCGGAGTCGAGCTGACCTAGGCCAATGGGATGCTCGTAGGGTGCGAGAGATTCGTTCGCGAGAATATTCAACACCTGCTATGAAATGAAGAGCCCTCGCGTCTCTTTTGGCGTGGGATGATCGCAGGATTCTTCAGGTAAACTCTCGGGAGGGAAAGGTAAGAGAAAAAAATAAGTTAGGGAAAACCTCATCGAGCTGCGAGCGTGAATAACGCGAGAAGGAGCGGCGGAGTTTCTCCCATTATTAAATATATGAGGCCCGCGCGATCGCATATGGCGCTACACAATACCGCGCTGTCTATCTCGTACAAAGTATCGATCTCTCCCGGTATTATGCGGTATGGCTCTTCCGATAGTTCTTTATGCGTGATCTACATCCGATCTTCTCTCACGGTACCATTTCGCTTTGCTTTTCATTCAAACAAGAATTGCCAGGTGAAGAACGTGTCTCGCAGTGATCCGGCAGTGATCGATTTTTTTTTTCCTTTCAGGAAAAATGATATCGTGCGATTCGTAAAAGTTAGAAGTATCGGAAAATGTTCAATGCTCGTAAGTTATGGAATATCGTCAAGACCGGATACAGACGGGTAGTCGGTCCATCATTTTTTTTTTCAGTCAAACGGTGGCAAAATTTCGGTATGAATTTCCTTAAAACACAGGGAGCAAAGTCGATGAGGAAGTTCGAGACGTTGGTAGCCATCGAGGATCACCAGCTGTCCCCGATGGTGCCATGGGACACCATCGTATATCGTTGAGAGGAGAGGCATGGGAAAGGAAGAGCGACGAGAAAAAGGGAAAGAGAGAGAGAGAGAGCAAGAGGCGGTCGAGATGAAATCCTTAGAACAGGACGTGTTCTTATGAGAGGAGAGCTCCAGCTTCCGGGTTCTCTCCACATCACTTGTGTATATTAGATATATTCGCTTTTAAGACCGGGTGCCTCTTCGCCTCTCCAGCACCTGGCACAGCTTTTTTCTTCTTCTTCTTCTTCTTCGCTCTATTCGCCTCGTTCGTTCACCACTTCTCAAACATATCGTTCTTTCTAGGCAGAAAGAGAGAGAGAGGGAAAGAGAGAGACCCAAAACCAGAAACCCAACTAATTTCGAAAGAACTAAAGTTATACCCTAAATTATATATGTATGGGGCGTTTGCGTGGAATCGTCGGCATAACAACCTGCCAACAATTTTTACGTGGCCCAGCTGGTCGAGCCACAGGAGTATATTTTCTCGCACCAGCTGTAATATTTGCCGAGATATATATACAGCCGTTTATTCTTCCTCAAGGTACTCGTACAATAATGCACGCGAGTAACGCGTAAAATATGCGCTCACGAATGACTCCTCCTGGATGGAAATGAGAATCCTATGGGAGAATAACGGAATGGCGTTCGGCGTTCTCGTTTTAAAACCGTGGGAAATTGAACTCGACGCTTAATTAACCTCCGTTGAATGCCCCACGTGGCGATTCTTCCCCGAGGAATATCTTGTAATAACACACCAAAAGAAGTTCGTCTTTCAAGCATTTTTTTTCGTCTTTTTCTTTACTGCGCAGGGTAAAAACGACGATAGGTCGTAAAGTATGAGCAGAGATAAACAAAATCACCGAGAATCGTGGCAAATAATCGTATTAGGACAAATATAAAAATACTCTTTTTCTATAAATAATTTTTCATTCGAGCAAGTGCCAATAACACTTTACAAGTTCGTAGGGTGATACGCGGGCTGCAATAACGAAGCGGCGAAAGCATTAAATACGCACGAGCCGTAAGAGTGATAAGATTGCACGGGTGGTGTCCCATTTCGATGGTCGATATTCCATTCTGTCGGACATTCGATCGAGAACAAAAGAAATACGACGTATCTTTTTTTAGTTCGTAATAATTCGACGGAGAAACGTCGGATATTTTTTCCTAAGAGCTAAACGTTACCTATTTCACAACGAAGCCGCGAGACCATTGCCTATTCCAATATTTACGGAACCTAAAATTTCCCAAGGCCCTTTAGTTTCTCGAGGGATGATTCGAGAGCCTCGGTGGTTTTACGCCCCGGACCCTTTTTCACTGTCGGCCTCAGCGCGTATCCTTTTTTTTTCAAAACACCGTTACGTACCTCGGGCCAAAAAACACTTGTGGTTCTCACAAATTTTAACTCCCCTGGGGCTTTAAGTGCGAGCTTAAGAAAATACTCGAGGCAACTCAAATTTGTAAACAACGATCAATTGATTTTACGAGTATATATAGATATATATATTTATTTTTAACACTAAAGTAGAAATTACAAAAAGCTTGACATTATTGTGTTCGAGAAAAAAAAAATTGTATAAATCCATTTTTCACGGCGCGAGTTAGACAAAGCGTTTATTTTTTTGCTGAAAAGCCAGGTCCGAGGCGCTGGGAAAACTCAGTCGACCGTTAGTATAGTACGTATGTATCTACGCACGGATAGGCCAGCGTTCTTTATAACGTATCAGACTCTACTGCTCGATGTTCCATTGTCGGGTTTCGTATAATAATACACTTCCATATTACTCTTTCGCACGTACGCATTCGTGAAAAACGTTTAATCAGCTCGGTAATAGCTCGGCGCTCTCGGGAAAACAATTAACGCGGCAACTTCCTGTAAATCTTGCAAATGAAATTCCTTCTCGAACAAAAACAAAATTCTTTTCGAACGAATAGATTTCGAATAAATATGAAAATAAGAAGGAATTGGGTTACGTTTCTTAAAAATTTAATTAAGCAAAGAAAATAAATACTAACGAGTAGGCGGGAAATTGATTAGTTCTTCCCTTGGTTAACTCGTGGGCAAAAATGTCGAAGCGAGGAAGCATTCAGCCGTTAAAAAATTCGGGTTGACCGGGTGGCTCGGAGATTCGAGACTCGTCCCAGTTCTCGAATGTCGAACGAGCCGTGCAAAGAGGGGAATGAGCCTCGTTATCGCAATAAAGAAAAATACGATACGAACTAACGTCGCGCGTTTCTAGAGGACACACAAAATCCTCTCTTCGTCTCATTAAAAGGGCGTGTTGATGGCAAAAACTACGTAAGACGCGAATAAAAAACGAATAAGTATAATTTCATAAGGCGGAGCATGTGTCGTCACCACATGATGCTGCACATGGCCCATGGCAAATTTTTTCTTCCGCTTTTCAACGATCTTAGTACACGTGACAGAGACCAGGATCAATCTCCCTCGAAAAAAAATATAAAAAAAGTTCGCCAGTTTTGCGTCGCGACTCCGGGAGGTCAGAAAAAGCCCATTTGTGTTTACGATTCGTTTTTTTTGTCGGCGCAATGTGTCGCGGTCTGTCGAAGAGCGTTTATCGAACGACGTAAGATGAGAAAACGCGTTTTTTAACCTCGATGAGATAATTCTTATTAAATATCGAAATTACAAACGCGCCAAAAATAATTTTTATTCCAACGAGCGATTAACTTTGAACGTTTATTCAAGTAATTCAATTCGTATCCGAGTAAATTTCCTTCGATTCGCTTCTCGTAAAAAAAAAGAACACGTACGTTCTCGTATATTCGTATAAATAATACATTTGTCTGGGAGCAGCTTCGACGCGGGCTCGAGAAATCCGAAAAAGAAGCGAATTAAATGTAAAACAGCGAAATTGAATCAGCAATTTAATTCCGGCATCACAATAACGGGGCGTTGAGTTACCACGCGTCGAGACAGCGTAATTCTCAGACCAGTGGTTCGTACCAGACGTTCTTACTTTTTTTTTTTTTCTTCTTTTTCTTCTCTCTTTTCTTTCTCTCTAAGCGCATCCTCGTGTGTCCATCGCACCTTGGTTCCCATACGAAAACATAACGAGGCTCTACATGCGAGCGGCGCATGTAACGTTATACCCTATCGTGTACGTTGTCGAGAGCTCAGCGCGTTCATATTCTCTACATGCTTTGCCCATACGTATAGATATACGTCTATGTACGATATAGTCTGCCGTACAAGCTTTGAATCTCGCGGGCGTTCATCGCCTCAGGAAATTTTTGCATGGGTGGTCGGTTCTTGATGAGCTACGAAATTCGAGGCTTCAACGAGCCACGCTGCTTCATATCGTCGGGCTCTAACATTATTTTAATTTACGGTCTTCGTGGATGAACTCACTGTATTGACGATATCAACGAAAAATACAAAATTACCCAGGTACATAAAAAACAAAAAGAACATCGACTAGAGTAACGAACAAAATGGCAATGTCTTTTTTCTTGAGTATTTTGGCATTATTTAAGTTATAAAGAATTTTTTTTTCTTATTTCGGCACTGAGAAATGTTGTTTTTAAACGTTTCGAATGACGATGCACCCTCGCCAAGCTCCCTTGCGCGTCCCATAGTCGTGAAACGCGTACTAACGTACGCGTTACGCCATGTGCGTCCAGAAAATAGTGCATCCTCGTCATGCTAAGAAAAATCCTCCATTGTGTCTCGTTTATGCGGGGTAGGGACCGATGAAAAAAGAAACGATGAAGAGCAAGGATGGTATAAGGTTGGAAGGTGGAGGAGAGTAGATTCGAAAAAGGACCCGTCAGCTTGGGGTTTGAGTTACCTGAGTCCACGAGGTGAAACGCATTGTTGCGTCCTCGTGATGCTTCCCTCTCTCTCCCTCTCTCTCTCTCTTTCTCCTTAGGAACCGCTTCGAATTGTACGATGAGCGAAGAGATAGAAAGAGAGAAAAGTATTCTGGAGACTCGCGAGTACAATATTCTTCTTCCCAAAGAACGAGGGAGAGAGAAAGAAAATGTACAAAGTCGAGGCTGTCTCGGACCTGTGCCTGTTTGTAGGTGGCACCGAATTCGAGACTCCGCAACTTGCAAAGGGCCAAAGGACAAAAAGATCGCGGCAAAATCTCGCTAAAAGACGAACGTGCATGCTCTCTTTTATTTCCCTCCTGGTGTCTCCGCACCTTGTCAGCCGGATCTTCTCGACTCTCGTGTCACTCGATCCGCGCAATAATCTCGTCGCGACGATTTTTACTTCCTTTCTTCATGCTCGATAAACAATATCTTACGAAATTTATAGTTTTATGAACGTAAAAACCAACGATCGATATACTTTTCCTTCTTTTCTTCGGCTCTTTAATAAACTTAATAGTCTGGTGACAAGTATTTCGTCACTTTGGCAATAAAAAATCGTTCCAAGATTTGACGCGTCGCGTGCACTTTGAGCACATTCGAGTCAGCTCGGTACTTGTAATACTACGCGATGGTGGTTTACTATACTCGAGTAATGGCAGAGAGGCTCTATCTCTCACGATGCGAGAGAGAAAGAGAGAGAGAGAGAGAGAGAGAGAGACGAAGAATCGCCCTGAGAGTTCACTTGTTCGTCCGGTTCGAGTGTGTACGAGAGCCTCTCGTGGACGTTCACCCCGTCGTTCGACGACGACGACGACGACGACGAGAACGTCGGCGACGACGACGACGAGGACGAGATACGCACCGCGAAAGAGAGGACACGCTCGCGGGCTCTCTCGCGAGTCCCGGTTTGGCCGACGGAGATCGCGCGAACCTCACCGGCGACATATCTGGGCTGTTTTCTCGAAGACTGGTTGCCCGATTTGGTCAAGAGCCGAGTCTCTTTCTCGTCTCTCCGCGAGACTCCTGTGACTTCGTCGCGCGGTTACCTCTTGTCATCATTTTCCGACGTTGTCCGGAGAAACGAGCTGAAACTTTTCAACGATGAAAAGACAAATAGCGGTGAAGGAGACAAAAAAGAAACGTTAAAACCCGTGAGTCTCTGGGTATAATTTTGTACCTGGAATACGAAATACACGTCCTCGATAATTTTTTTTGCCAAATTTCGGGTCTCGAGATCGACGCGGTTAGTCCTTACACGCGATATAATAATCATGCAGAAAAGTCGTTTCCGCTTCGACGTATAAATGGAGGACAGCAGGGAGGGGGGGTAAAAGATGCGAAGAGACGGGAGCCACACAGGGCTCACCGAGTTATCGACGGTCAATGACATCTTCGCACAGGTATTGCTATATAATTTTTAACGCTTCGTACTCCCCGAAGCTACCGTACATGCTATCTTCTCTCGCGTTCCTGGAAACTCCATTAGTCGTGAAATCGACTCTTTCACTCGACGAAGTTATATCTATTTAAAAATTGTTTTTTCCTTCGTAAATTTCGGTCCATTTTGTTTTATTAGTACAAATAATACAATGTATCGATAAAATTGCTTTCATTTCATTGTGTCCTGTACAGGATCCTCGGCGTTCGTGACCGCACGCAAATATTTCTCGTGTTCGATCTCTCGATCGAAACGAGAAGTACGAGTCTATATATAAATTGTATAAGAGAGCACGAGAAAAATTGGTGGCGAAATATGTGCGGCCTGGAAAAATGAAGTAAGTCAGATGCAGGTTCGATGCAGGTCTCTCTTTGGTAGCCAAAAGAGAGAGAGAGAGAGAGAGAGAGAGAAAGACAGTGCTCATCAGGTCCTTTCGTGAGACCGAACACGCGGTTGCGTCTCAGAGACGAGGATGGAATCGTAGTATGAAGCACGTGAGCTAATATAAGGAGCGAGAAAGAGAGAGAGAGAGAGAGAGAGAGAGTGCGAGCGAGAGAAAGAGAAAGAGAGCGAGCGAGAAAGACGAGAGAGGCAAAGATCGCGGTCGCGAGACGAGCTGCTGCGTGAGGTGGACAAGGGGCTCAGAGGGGGTCAAGGGAAGTTGGGAGAGGGAGGCTTCGAACGAAGGAACGAACGAACGCCCAAGAGTGAGAGAGAGGGTGAGAGACAGAGAAAGAGAGAAAGAGATACGAGAGGACCGGCTTGAGGTCTCTCGTAGCATGCAATCTTCGCCCATTGAAGACGCGCTGGGAAACTGCACGGTTATTATGCCTGAATGGGATAGGGTATATACGCGCGAGAAGCGGGACGAGAGGGCCCAAGAGAGAAGAGAGAAGGAATTCCGAAGGTGGATAAAATGAAGTGTGCGTGCGTGTGCGTGTGTGTGTGTGTGCATTCGTGCAGTAGAGGATGGATGCGGTAGCAAAATGCAATCCTCTCTCTCTCTTTCTCTCTCCCTCCCTTACGCAGTCGCGAGCGTTCACTCCCTTCGACCTCACAAGGGAGGTTCTTGATCTCCATAACCGCGAACCACACGCAATTCTCGCAATCCCCTCGAGCTCTCGCGCGTTACCTTCCCTCCGGCCGAGAACCCACCGAGTGAAATAATAAATCGGTCGAAGAAAATATTGTTACTACCTTGCAAAGTGACGAATCTCGGGATTTTTGTGGAGTTAGAAACAAAATTGAAAAGAAAAAAGAAGAAAGGAAAATAAATCGTTCGATCGGAATCGAAAATTGACGCGACTTTCGATAAGATCGATTACGGTTATCAGCCGCTCATTTTTGACGAGGCTCGTTAGCCGTTTCGCTAAAGACTCGAGGGTGCTACGGTAAGAAGGATCGCGGTAAAAATATATGCGTATCTGTATAAGAATTATAGTACGCGTATGATGACTACAGGATGCTCCGACAACTCGATTATCGCGAGGTGGCTGGTACGCCTCTATTCAGAGAGGCCGCCGCGAGAAACGTCCCCGAGACGTCGTACGAGGCTGTTACAAAACGCGCGAGGTTTCGGCCTACTATAACTATATATATCGTGTGTTGTACATAGTCTCCGCATTGGTATAACGTCGACGACGCGATGAACATTTAGAAACGATCCCGTGGAATGTCAAGCATATAGATGTCCTCGTGACACCTTATAACCGCGATACGACGATACCGCTAAGTCTGTTTTAATACTCTCGGGAGGGCTGCGGGAATTAACTCGACGTTTTATTACTTTGCCAGAACCGTGCCGGGGCTCGTTTTTTAACTACCAAAATATCATTAGAGAGTGAATTAACGAGGCTAGAAGGGACCACGTGGCATATTCGAGTAATAGAGCGTCGGCATCTCGTCACCCTCAAAAAAACAGCAACGAAACGTAGGGGTCAAAGGCCGGAGAGGGTGTCGTAATTAATAATTTTACGACGATATTTCTTGTTTACAAGACAGACCCGATAAACTTCTCGAGAATACGTATAAAGTTGTTTTCGAAAGAATATTTCGAGCCGCGTCGCTCGCTCTCGAATTGCCCTAATCGCCGATTAATTCGAGCACGATGGAGTAGGAAAACAATTATCGAGTCGTTCGCCGAGTCTTTATGTACGAAATGTAAAGATCGTAAAAATGGAATCGCATCGATATTTCCAATGCATCCTCTCGATGAGCCACGCGAGACGCACGACGTCGGGCCTCGCGCGTGTGTTTTACGAGCGCGTGAAACATCATCTCGGCATTGAATTCCGGGCCAATACGCGCGCCCCCCTCATCAACCTCAATTAAACTCCACCGCGTCTCGTACTTATGCGCTCACTTCGCGCCAGAGATGAGTTCTTCTCGGGTTGGATATTTCTCCCTCTCTCGCTATGAGAAGAGAAGGCAAACGCGCGTTTGTTGGCGTTAAGTCACTCTCGCTGTTGCAGCTATATACAAGCTTGATATCACAAGTTTATACAGCCGGATCACGCGGACGATGCGTTGTCCAGAGTGATGGAAATTTCTTCGATCGAAATTCTTCTCGAGACACAAAACAAATGTTTTCATCTCTAAATCGTTTCCTGCTACCGGAGACACGGGGGGTTTTTTGTTTTCAAGAGTACAGGACGATAGGATGTTTCCTTCGCGCGATCATCGCGAGATGCGCGTGTCGTGGAATATCGAAGTGAGATTAAACTTACGTCGAAGCGAGAACGAGTCCGATTGAACTTGAATGGAGATAAAGGTGTTGACCCGAGACATTTACGAGATAGCCTCTCTTCGTCGCCCTCTTGTTTTGCCCACGAGGGACCGGCGAGATCTTGAAAAGACGAGGCAGCTTTGAACTTGGCCCGTGTATCTCTTGCAGCATCGCGGACTCATGCGCGTGTCGCGACTTCCTGTTTCTCGATTGTGACCATCACCCCCCTTCGCTTCGCTCGCTATAGAACACATCGGTCTTTGTGCCAATTATAGCTTCCACTCGTAATCCGACGAAACTCACGCGATCTTCTTCATCTTTAATCTTTCGTCTTTAATTCTTCTTCGAACGAAAGATTTGTGTGTGTGTTTTTTTTTGCACCTTTCGTGCATTTCCTCGACGCCGGTATCGTGTACGCGTCTTCATTCGCCAACACGCCGCTGGACATCGTCCGGCGACACGCGAAGGCAATGCCCGAGGCGAAAGCGAACCGTTGCGGAACGACTATACAGGATACTCTTCTTTCGTTTGTCAACGTGTGTTTCTTATACATATATGCATATACGATACACGCTATGTATATATGTCTCGAGAATACGTCTTTAACGCGGACCAATTGCTCCCTGAGAGAGAGAGAGAGAGGGAGTCGGAGATAAATTCCGTGATAAAATGAAAAAAATCATCGAGCGAAAATAAACATCGAGTAAAAATTGAAGTCTTTGAAAATGATGTTTTCTCCGTATACCTGTTATTGTTAAATGAGAATCGAGTTTCCCGTGTATACGCTAGAAACCGCGAGATTTATAAAGCCCGAGTTCTTTCATTATTTCTTTCTTTCTCTCGCTCGTACCGACGCAACCTGACGTCGATCCGAGCAGATTCGAAAACCGCAGACTCTCCTCGGCCGTTGCAGAAAGTTGCGCGTATTCTTTCCAGGGATCAAATTGCGCTTCGGCGAAAGAAAAGGAATGGAAGAAGGAGAAGGAGGAGGAGGAGGGAAAGAAACTATGAAAAGAGATTTGGAACGTGTAACGAAAGCTTAAATATCTATAGAGCGCCATATGCGTGCGTTGAGACAACTACCGAGCGTTCGACCCTCGTGTTTCTTATTCAACGATGGAAAATCATCTTTTTTAGCCAATCAGGATGTGAAGAAAAAGGAGGGAGCAAAAACAGGAACGAAAACGATCGAGAGACGGAAATGGGAAATATCCCGGAACGTCATCGGTGCCCATCCTTATAGAGGAATGGGAACGAACTTCCTTCGTGAGAGAAACGACGTTAACGCACTTTACGCTCACGGGTGCGAAACTGGTCCGTCCGCGTGCAATTTCACCCGAGGCATTCGCGTGATGCTGACACGAGAGATCTTCGAGAACAGGAAACGGATGTAAATCGTGCGATATTCAACAAACCAAACAACAAAAACAACAAAATAATACTTCTTTATTAAGAAAAAATCAATTATGTGATCGATCCATTAAAAACTGTTTCGAATTAAAAATGTAAAAGGATTTAAGCGTGACACGAATGCGCGTGAATATTTTTGATCGTCGGACAGTCAAAATATGCCGCAAGAGGAAAACGGCCGAGATTGCAACGTGCGTTGCAGACAGCGTGTATTCACGAAGCGAAAGAAATTCTTCGTCTGGATCGTTGCTCGTAGCGCGTGTTCCTCAATGTGAAAGAGAAAATAAGGAGAAGGGATCGCGAGAGGAACCTTAGGGATCGGCTCACGGCTGTGCGTATGAATGGGACTTTAGCCACCCCCGTTAAACCCTCGCGGCAGGGTGTCCTTTTTACTCGAAGGCAAACTTGCCTGAATTCCAGTTCGGCCCTGTTGCCGGATCTTCTTCATTTTCTTTTCCTTTCTCGCAGCCTCTCGGGCTTCTTATTCGCAGCTCGAAAACCCTGTTTTTTCTCCAAAAGAGAGAAGAAATATTTATTTATTTTTCTTAAAATTATTTCATCAATTATATATCCGTACATAAAACAAAAAGGAAAAATAATTTAATTTTAATTAGCCTCGATCGCTCTTGTAGGTACACCGATAAATAAAAAAAGGTGACGCGAGAGGCACGATGACCCTTTTTTTCATGTGACTTAGATTCGGCGGGTATATCGTTTCATTAGTCCATTAAACAATTAGGCTTACGTAGTCGTCTATCTATCTATCTATCTATATATATATATATCTATATCTGTACAAAGCATAGACGTATGTACATGGCTCATGTATATGCGGTGAGTCGCGGGCTCGTGGCTCTCCTTGGCCAGCTGTGAATTGCGCCCTCGTAATTGGCTGAGCACGTTATACCTCGACGTGTCTTCTTCTGCATATTTATGAGCCTATACATACATACCTACATATATATATATGACCGAGTGTAATAACACATTTTCCTCAGTCAAAACTTGTCCTGCCTGTCGAACGCCTCGTGGCTTACGCATATTATCTAAGTTAGCACCATTAAAATCGTCGCATCAATTGGTATGGGATGAAGTCTCTAGGAGAGGCGCGTGACGTTCCCACGAATGGTAACGTCAGTAGGGCGCGAGATGCGATGCACGAGCAGCGGCACGACCAAGGCTTCGCGAGGCCGCGACACGGAGCAACATCCGAGAGCGCGTAAGGAGAACGGAGCAAGACGGGAGTGTGCCTCTCTCTCTCCCACCCCCTGTGGGTCAACACCACTTGAACCGATCCCGATGACGACGATCGCTGTACCCGCGCGGATGACGCATCCCCGCGAATCGTCTTGCGCGATATCTTTTGCCCCGAGAATGGAGGCTACGGAGTGATTTTCGACCACTGCGAGATCAACGTGTTCGATTAATTGTACGAGATACAAAAACTTTATTTTAAAAATCCACCGATTCGTGGGTTAAAAACGCGATTACGTTTTTTCCCTAAAGTTATATTTTGTAGGAAATTTACTTCTTTTTCGTGCAACGACGATCATGAAGGGTGCCGCGAATTAATCGATGGCACGCTCTTCCCGGTTCCCCATTCATCGTTTCTCCAGCTTCAATCGCTTCAAAGTACTCGTCCTTCTCGTATATATACACGATAGAGTCTCGACCGTGACTTATCGCAAACGCACTTTGGCGTTGCACATACCCGCGAGCAATTGAGCTATCTATCGTCAACGTTGACACGAGCAATCACGCAAAAGAGAGAGAGAGAGAGAGAGAGAGAGACGAATTCGCCTCTCTAGTTCTCCATGCTCCGATCAACCGCGTATAGTCGTGCATAAAGTTTTCACTATACACGCATATACTAATTCTAAAGTTGTTTAAATCTCGTCGATTACCGGTAATGAAGAAAATTCATTATCTCGATTTCCTGCCGAACCTCCCAAGATATTTCAGCCCGATCGAAAAATAATTTCTGCCATTCGTCGATATCTCTAGAACGCACAACAAAAACAGGTAGAATAATTTGTTGTCGACGTTAAAACGTAGAAAAAGTGGATTTTAAAGGTTCGAAAGAACTCCTGACATATCCGGCATCGTCGACGTTATACCTCGGGGATATATATATATATATATACGTATCGGAGAGTTCTCGAGTGTATACGTGGAACGAATTTGTACTTTCACGGATTGGAGCTCTCGGTGCTCCCGAGACGTTCACTTCGCTGCTATATAAAACACAATCGTACGAAGTTGTGTATTATATAAATATGTGTGTGTGTGTATATATATATATATGTATATGTATATATATATAGGACATGGCAGCGGCGGCGGCGGCGTGAGCACACGGAAGGTCTCTTCGCTCGGTTGTTTCTTATACTTCACGAGACGGGGTTTATGGACTTCGATTCGGTCTTGCTTTATGCTTGGCTGGCTCTGCCGTTCCTACGCACACCGTGTATGTATGTATGTATGTACCTTTTCCTCGGTGGAGTAGAACGAGGGAGACGCGAGAGTTAGCCATATAGTTCACGGGACAATGAGAAAGAGACGGAGACGAATTTTGCCTCGATGCGTCTCAGGTGAAAAAATAAAACGATTTTCCCATTTTTCGATTCAACGCTAATTTATGCTCGATAGCTTGGCCGTGTCGATGTAAGTTGCGTCATTGAAATAAAATAATACGAGGCAGCGATAGCTTATCGAATGATAAGAAACGCTTCAAAAAAAAAAAAAAGAAGAAGAAATAAAAAAACAAAATTGTATTAACCATCTCGAGTAAAACGCGAGAGGCGTTATTTCCACGAAAATTGCGTATCGCGTGCAGACGATAGCAGTCTGATAACGTTCTAAATATGCGAGACGGCGGGAGATGCGTAGAGCGCGAAATTAAAGGACAAGGTTTCGGTCGTGATGGAGCGTGACGGTGAGAGAAAGAAAGTCAGTGAGAGAGAGAGAGAGAGAAAGGGAGAGAATCCACAAGACATGTGTTCGGTGCTACGAAAGACGCGCTCCTTTCGCATTACCGCCGACTTGCCGAGAGTTCCTCGATGCCCTCCCTAACTTACGTATCTCTCTCACTTCGCGAGCTTCACTCGAGCCGATCTTATTACGGCCTAATTAACCGTTTAACAAGATATATTTAACCCATTGTGTTCGAGTATACATGCGAGAGAGAAGACGAGACGCGCGACACCACGAGGGTCGCTTTTTTGTTTTTAATTAATTTTAAAGAAATTATAAAAAGAACAAACGAACATTCGCGGAAGAAAGAAACAACGTGTTGCTGCCTTGAGCTAGTTCCGATAATTCGCTACGCGATATCGTGCTCGCGTATGATTCAGCCGATAATACTGGATATCGAGCCCACCGCCACGATCTGTGTAAATACGCTTGTATAAATATCCGTCTATAGCTCATACACCGGTGTAATATACAAATAAATCTGCTCGTCGAAGTGAACGAGCTCTTCGTGTACATTCACACAACAACGTTGCTGTGACAATTTACACGCGTTTCTCTAGTTTCGTCGTTCAGATTTGAACGATCGATTTCGACCGTTCCTATTTTCAATCTCGTTCGATAAAACGCCGAGGAAAAACGATAGACTCGAGTTACGTAAAATGTCGATAAAAAATTGGATCGTATTTTTCTCGGGTTTAACGGAGATATCGACGATATATTCACGACGATTGAAATGTCAGACGCGCGTGTCACATTCATGGAATATTCCGTACAACTATATTTCCTCAACTTACCTCTTTCCTCGATGACATCCGCCTCGATGAGATGCGCCATCAGCAGCATCGCGAAGATCCAGAGTATCTTGGCTCGCTCCATTATCGTTATCATTATCCAGGAGGTTTTATCACTGCCCGAGCATTAACAGCCTCCCACTTGTCGCCACAAAAACGCGCTAAAACTCATCACCATTGCACCTCACTTTGAAAAAAAAACAACAACAACAACATCACTCTCGTATTTCTACGACACGTTTTCACCTCCGATAGAAAGAATTAACTCGAACCCGAACACCTCTCGTGTAAAACAAAGAAAAACAAATATCTGTAGATTTCTGTAAAATGTTAAGCGGCGACGAAGGAAACTTGGTTGATCGTTGTTCCTCGTACTCGAGCTCGGTCTCACGTGGAATGCCAGAATTTCTGCTGCCCCTAAAGTCCTCGGATCTGAGCTCGCTCGAGGGAAGTCGTCGCGAGACTGACAGGTTTCGCGTCTTTCTTGATCTCGCCACGAGAAGCTCTTGAGCTGACGCGGCTCGCGATTCGAGATTTCGATATAAGGAAGACGTCACCGCGTCGCTATCGGGATAATAACGGCGCGAGGTTCCTTCGCGCCGTTTGTTTTGAAATGACGCACTCGCGAGAGCGATTGAAGTACACGCGCTCTTCGCGATTGTGTCACGCGTTTTTTCAGTGAGTCGATAGATCGTGAGCTTTGTAACTCCTATGACTTAGCGACGATACGAATTGCCTCTTTGCCATAATCGTTTATCACATAACCAACGTTTCACTCGAACGATTATTAATACTTCGATTTATTATCGAACACTCTGTGAATACAAACGCACACACTCGAAACGACGCGAAAATTCTTTACTTGTTTTCTCCTTTTGTTTTTCTTAATTTCCAAGTAATTGTCCGAGTTATTTTATAACAGACGAGAAATAGTGTCAAGGAAGAGATCGAGAAGTTTTTCACAGAGAGTTTCACGTGCGAACGCGACGCGCGGGCCTTCTTACTCCCACGCCGGCTAAGTTAAGAGTAACGCGCGCGTACGGTCTGTCAGGAGCGCCTCCAAGACTTTCCTACGTCGGACAACAGGTGGCGGGTTTCACGATCCGATCTTACCGAGGATTCACGAGGATCGACGATCGAGTTCTATCCCCTCCAACGGTTCCACGACCCAACAGTCGTTTCTATATAGTTATACGATTCGTACGATACGAGTCTCTTCGAGCAATTCCTCGAAGACGCGTTTCTTGAATCGTCCCGCGCGTTTCTCTCTCGCATCGACGAAAAAATCACCCTCTCGACAGCTTCCCCCCCCACCTAGTCCGTCTCTCGCTGTACGTGTACGACTGGTCCGTCATATCTTCTTCATCTCGATCCGGCACGTACTCTCGCGGTGTGCGCTTGTTCTTCGAGTTTTGCCCCCCCCCCCTGCCTCTCTACCTCTCGATGATCCTTCCTTTGATACGTGAAACGCGTTCATGTCGCGATTCGAGAAAAATCCGCGGATATGAAGGTTGTTAGGTATATATATTTACGACGAGAAGAAGAAATACTTCGAGATCGCGTCAAGACGGCACGGAAAATTATTTTAGGAATAAAATAATATTATTTCAGACCGTTGGATATTTTAGCTTGTTTTGTATGCGTTCGAAATACTTTAATGAAAATTTATACTCGATCAATTCTTTTTTGAATTCTAACTCGAGTTCCCGGGTTCGTGCGAATTCAAATCTTCTCTCAACGCGATTGAAGCTATCGCTGCGCTCGGACTCGCTCGTACAAAATCGCTGTATCTCGCTTGCCCATTAAGGGTGTTTCTCGTTGCTACCGGCTGACTGAAAATTACCGGCGCCAAGTCTCTTCTTCGATTCTCGTGTTCGACCTCGTGCGGGGAGAAGCGAGAGGAGCGCGCGCGTTGTTCATCGGTGCGAAACACTCGAGCAAAAACTCGATTCTCAACCGCGAGAGACGCTCGAAAAAAAAAACAACTATTGGAATACCTTGTAAGGCCGCAAGGGGATGAAAGGAGCGTCGGGGTTGACAGCCGCAAAATCACGAAACGACACTGCAAATTCTGGAGAAAAAAAAACCTCTCGTGCGCGCGGTATAATTTTAGAAAATTAAATTATTCGTCGTTACGAGATCGATCACAACAATATTAATCATAATAAACCGAATGGCAGTGGTGGCGGTGACCAGATGTCTTTTCAGACGATAGCAGAATCTGTTCTCGCCTGAGATCCGGGATCGTGATGTATATTGTTTTTTTATATTTTTTTTTCTTCGTTTTTTTTTTCTCTAACGAGTGGACCAAATGGTCTCGCGTTTCGACCAAAGCAAACGCCAGATTCGGGATATCGCGATGCTCACATGTGGTTATTCGGGGCAAAGGAACGACCGAGAGGATTCCGTCCGGCGGGAATAAAACAGATTATTCGCTGCGAGGGAGTGGAAGACACGTGTGTTGCATGGAGGAAAGATTTTTCGCAGGGGTTGGAACAGTGACGATAACAAAGAAAAAACATACGCAGAGTCTCCGTCGGTTTTTCTATATTTGTTTATTATAAATAACAAGATGTATATCGGTGCGCACGTGTGTCGATATTTTGTATACTAAAGCTCTCCATCTAGCTCGTTTAATTTTAATTACCTGCCGCGCGCATAAACGCAGATCTTTTTTTCTTTTTAGTCTCGTTAGTATACATTGCTACTGGCTATTTTCTTTGTTGTTGTTGTTGTTTGTTCTTCTTTTAATTCCGTGTTCTCGCGTGTCGTGGCAGCCACTCTAGCCGGCAGAGCTCGTAAAGAAACGCACCGGAAGATGATCCAGGGTAGCGAGCCGAGTGTTTTATTCTCGGTAGAACGACCGCGATCGATCGAGATCGATCGGACGAAAATCTCTCTCGTCTTTCCTCACACTTTTTGACGCGCGTAAATATAATGTCGGTGGGCTTCGTAAGCTATTATTTTCTTATAGCGTTTTTTTTCAGTTTAGCAACGATTATTGATTAGCTGTCCTCCTTAATTGCCGCAAGTTTCGCTCGCACAACTGCGAGCGTTCACGAGGATGCAATTCCAGTATTCGTTTCGATCGGGAAGAACACATTTATTTGATTCACACGAAATTTATACGAATCGAGTGAAATTTATTTGGGGCAATTCACGATATTTACCATGCAAATAAATTTGTTTTTTTATTCCTCCGATATATGTGTAGTTCAAATAAATTCTGTTTTCTCGATTTTAAGATCGACCCCACGCTTCGTTTTCGCTATATCTATGTATACGTATTTAGGCATTCAAGAACCACGACGAAATTCCTTCTAGCACCTTTCTATATGCTTCCTGACCCTCGTGTTCTAACGGTTATAATCGTCAGCCACTGTTTTCCGTCTTTCCCACCTCCCTCGTATATCGCTTATATTTAAAAATCGAACTGTCACGCGATTAAATCGTGTAGCACTCATTTTTCTGCTTCTTCTCGTTAAGATTAATCAGCACCCCTCGACAGAATAAATACCGCAATTAAGGACGAGCGACAAAAGAAATATATATACTCGTGGACGCTCAATATAGAAAACTAAAGCGTTTTAACTTCTTTTTTTTAAGCTACTTATCACCTCTGATGCAGGCACGTCTTATCATATCACGCTATAGGCTTGGGGAAAACCTCTCGCAAACCATATTTGGGAACCTGCCGAACCGCATGTCTTCGTCTTTCCTTTTTTTTTCGTTTTTCTTCAGCTCTTTTCTTTAAATACACTTTTAACGTCTACCTATCTAATTTTCACCTCTAGTCGTGTATAATATTAGGAGCCAAGACCATACTGCGAGGGAATAAAGTCCGAGAGTGTTTTGCACAAAGCCGCAAACAAACTCAAAAGTTCCCTCCTCCTCGCCCGCTCTCTCTCTCTCTCTCTTTCGTCGATTTTTCTTTTTTCGTTATTTTTTTAGAATCATCTCCCCGCTGTATCCAACATTTGCCAAGATTCTGTCTCCTTCTACGATATGAAGCATTCTCTCTCGTTTATAGTGCAGGAATAATCACTAATGTCTCTAGGGATATTACGCTCTGTGAGACTTTGAGAATTTTCTTTTTTTTTTGTTCGTTCTTTTTTTCTTCGCTGACCTGAGAACTCGAACTAAGCTTATTTTTTAAATATATATGTATACATATACGTATATGTACATATATATATTTTTGTTTTGCAAATCCCACGGATTCGTCTACGACCACGATACGCAACAAAAACAAGAATAGATTTCTGGAAACGCTCGAGATATCCGTTGCCCGAAATGTCATTCGCGTTTTTCAACGATAAAAAGGCTCGAAAAATTCTGATCACTTTGTCAGTCATAACTTGTTGATGGTTCTCTCTCTCTCTCTTTCTCTTTTTCAAGACCTCACGGGATAAAAAGCCCTTCTCCAGAGATTCAAGCACTTGAGCATAAAGCGTTTCCAGTCCCGTCACGTTGACGTTGATAAATTCATCGCGACTCCCTTTAAAATTTTGAGCGTTGATCTTTAAAAAAAATTAATTCACGATTCAACCCACTAATAACTTGATATCGTTTTTCTCATTCTGATTTCGTTTTTCGATTACGTCTAATGATTCAGATCGTTGATATTCTCAATAAAAGGTTTCGTTGATAAATTTACGAATCTTCTCCCCCCCCTCGTCAATTGTTTTTTTCCTTACGGCGAACTTTATGAAAAAATGGAATTTTGAGTCACGAGACATATATGCACGTTCGATCGTTGTGCCGACGAAACCTCGCGTCGATGAATTACTTAATAACTGATAAAATTGCCGAGCACGAACGGCGCATGATCGAACGAATGAAAATCGTGAGTGCTCCCTTCAATTATTATAATCTTTTGTTTGTTTGTAAATGCGAATGATATTAGCAAAGAGTTCTCCGTTTCTTATTTTTCTTTTCTTTCCTTCCCGGGTTCTGATAAATTCCTTCGATATTCTCCCACCTTTACGCGATGTATATACATATACAATATACATATATATATACATATATATATATATCCGTGTATATATATATAGACCGTAGATATATGTATATATATATATATATGATGGAGAGATGTAAAAATGGGGCCCAATGATAATTCGAACGTTTAGCAGACGACAGCTTCCGATATAGGATTTTCGGTTATGTGAATAGTCGCTGTGGGCCAGTCGATCTTCTTGCTGCAGATGTGGTTCAGTCCTTCGAGCGATGCGAGCCGGTAATCGGCCATTTTTAACGGTGAGAGCGGGGCAACTGGAAGGAAAATCAATGAAAAGTTTCGTTTAGTCATGATTTTTTTTCCACTTTCTTGCATCGTTACAAAAAAAGAATCCTCTATAAATGATCAAAGCACATCCGTGTCGACTCGATAGCCGCTCAATACCCTTCTCGATCACACACCCATCGACTCACCAAAAAATTAAAAATTCTTCATCCGCGCGTCACAATCACGTCGTGGAATTAATTCGCGATTAAATATATATATATAAAGAAAAGTAATTATATCAAAAGCAAGCGCACATGCAAATCAAAATGAAAGTTAAGTGTAGGTGTTCTGTTGTGTGCATATACATAATCAAATGTTATGTATATATTATTTATACATTAACGGCAAGGCAGTAAAATGTGAGGAGTCACAATTAGGTCTAATCTACTATACTCGGTGCAGTCGTTATCGTTGTTAGATTAGGTGATATTTCTTTTGTTTTTTTTTTCTCTGTTCTTCTCTTTTTGTTCATTTCCTACCACAATCGAGAGCTGCTATAAGGAGAAAAGACAAATTTTCTACAAAAAAACGAATCTCACAATGATGCGCGTTGGGGAACACGTAGAGATGGCTGTCGTAATTTTACTAATTGTGAGGTAATTTTAACCCGTAAATTTTTAACGACTAATTCAGTAATAATTGCATTACGTCAATGTCGGTTCATTATTTTCGTCCGTGACTATAAAACGATCGATCGCCGCAGCATGACCTACGACATTCGTGGCTCTACGCGAGATAAGCAAACGAAATATCTATGCGATCGATTCCTCGGTCGGTAATGAAGGGTAGCATAGCGAGAAGGCTAAGAGCGTCAAAGTCAGGCAAAAGTCGCTTCATTTGCGTGTAGTGACTCGTGAATTATTTTGACTATAGCTCGAATATTATTCGCTGACTCGCTACCCTACCTTATGAAGGCATCGGAGAACTGTGATAAACCAGTAAACTAGTAAACTAGTAACTCGCCCGTTATAACTCATCTATTTTCATTGATATTTGAATGACAATCGTCACGTTCGACAAGTTGGATGAAAAGTTAGTGAAAGAATGAGTCGAGCCACTAATGAAGGCTTTTTTTTGGTAAAGAAAGGTCAGGATTAGTTAAAGCGATTATTTTCAATCGTTAAATTATTCTCACAAATATATTTCCCGTTAAAATTCTTAATTCCGACTTACTTAACACTTAGAGGATTTGGCCTTACAATTTGGCCAACAGCGCGTTCGACTCCTTTGCTGCCCTCAATTCCTAATTACAATTACCTTCGGGTGTTGTCGACGTCAGGGTCTTCCGCGCGGTTCTCACCACTAAAACGCATAAGAAATAAAATATACATGTTTATTTTTTTCAAAATCAAACTTATAAAAAATAAATAATGAATGATAAGTGTGTGAATGCTGGTGCGATATAACGACGCTATTGGCAGATTTTAATGCACTTCTGGTGATTTTTTTTTTGTTGTTTTTCAGTGAAAATTCTTTTCGCTTCTTTTATCTTAACTCCTTTGAGAAATATCCGATACCCTTTGCCAAAAGAAACGCGGGTGATGGCGAGTATTCAATTCGTTAAATAGTGTCGATCAATAAAAAAAAAAAAAGAAAGCAAAGTTTATAGCCAATAAGCCGAATACAAAAGTAACGAACAAAATCTACGATATTTTGTTTGCTGAGATGACTTCAAGTAATACGTACCACTCGATCGATCCGAGACGCGTGGGAAATAAAGGCGCAAGTCGGTGAACAAGTAATTTTTTCTTATATTTCCTCTTCATTTAGAGAATAAAAATGGTTACAGTGAGCTTAGATACGATAATACGATTTTTATCTTTCTTTTATTGTTATGTGTCTGTGAGTGTTTTTCTGCTCTCGTTTTTCTCATTTTTTTCTCTCTCTCTCTCTCTTTGTCTCTAACTTCTGTCATTTATTCATCTAAAATACGAGCCAGAATATACCTGCCTAATGAAATAAAAACGTAGAATACATGATCGTCGATTATGTATGGGGGAGTTGGATCTCGGCGCGATAAGGCGATTAATCGATTCGAGGTCCGGAGTAAAGTTTTAAATTGACCTTGACCGTCATTTTTTTCCATCGTGACGCGCATTATGTTCGTGTAACACGATCCTTTCGTCCTTAAAACGCCGAGACCCAACTCCATTGGGAAAATGTATAAAGCGACTTGTTACAGGAATGAATAAATATTCTGATTATAACAATGACGGTGAAAATCGGAATAATAATCGTAATAATATATAGCGAGTAATGACAATCGTAACGATCATCGGTGTGATAACGATGCGCAAATATAAAAACACAAAACAATTATTTAAAAAAAAACAATGGACGATGGTGACGATGCGATGACGATGATGAGATGATAGGAACAGTAGAACGTAGCACATGAATAGCGCACGTGGCGTTAGCGTAATTTACCTATTCGTAAGTCGTTAATCGGTAAAGGATTGTAAAAGCCTTGCTGATTGGCGCGGTGGGTCATTGAGGTCGTAGGGGGGTCGAAGCGTCAGATCGACGTCACGAGGGTCGATAATAAAACGAGGGTCGGATCGTTCTTTTTTTTGTTTTCTCGATGTGGGAACGGGGGTATAAAAATGAATAGTGAGAAAGCGTTTAAGTGTGTATACGGTGGTTTTAGTGCGGGTGTGTTTCTGTGACCAAAAAGCCAAACAGAATAACGAACGCGGTCTCTAAATACGATGGCGCCACTTTTGACCGGCGTGACGCGTTTCTTTTTTTTCCGACAATTACTCGTATTTATGTATACGTAAAATTAACTCGACGATTGTATAAGTTATGTTCTAGCGGACACATTACACGATCGACTGGGTTTCTTTTTTTCAATTCTTAACTACCGTTTTTATTTCTCACTACGTGCGATCTAAAAACTTGGAATGATTTTCCTTTTATTTCTGTTTTCTTTCATTCTCCATTCGCGATAAGAACACGATGCTAAAAATCCACGATGGACCAAATAATGAGGATAGACGACTACAGTTTTTCGTTGTCGCAACGCACGTCTCTAGACTGCACCGTATTTTCGTCTGACAAACACGAACTACTGAATTTCAACGTTTCGTTTTTTTTTTTTTTTAATCTTCTTTGTCTCTCTCTCTGTTTCGTTTGTCTTCTTTGCTTTAACAAGGCCAGCGTATAACGTGATCGTAAACTCTGCAATACAGTGACGTCTAAAATTGTGTACAAGGGTGTTTTGCAACCCCTCTCACTTAGGCCAATCTTTATAATTTATACGGGATACAAATGGCGAATATGTTCTTTTTTGTCTCTCTTTCATATACCAACCGATAGAGATTCAAGCAAACTTAACACTAAATTCCTTTGACGATTTTGTTTCCAAATAATTTACTCTATCACGCGCGGGTTGCCGCGTGGCCGTCCACGAAAAAAAAAACACTATAGCCAGCACCGTCGAGGAGCGATTCTTCATACCGATCGATTCGAAAAAAATATTTTTGTTCGCTCCTCGCCAATATTATTTTTGTTAACGTTTACCTTTTCTCTCACTTCGATTCGACGGACACGCGGCACGAACCCCACAAAAATATCCAGGTCACGTCAAGGCGCCCACCCTTGCGTCCCATTATTGTTTCAACTTCTTTTTTTCCATAAATATCTCGAATTCTTTGTTTTTTATCTTTCGCATTAAATTCTTGTTCGTTTTCTCGTCATAATTTTTGGCGATGAATCGAATATCATCGGGTGATATCGCTGTATCGTATGAGTGGCTTTGCGACGACGCTCACTTACCATATCCTTCACCCTGAAGAAACAGTCGGAAGGCTTCGCTGACTTTACCCGGCTGCTCTTCCAATACCATACCGCAATCGGAAATCTGAAATTTTATAAGCAAACGAACCCCGCGTTATCATTAATTAAATAATATTTAAACACAATTTTAATTTAATATTTACGTTAAAAAACATTTGTTTAGATCGACGTGTAATTTATGAAAAATAAATCGTTTACCTTCATCCAAGAGCTATTGGTCGGATCGAGACGTCCGTTAAGCGTCACTGTGTCGTCAACATGAGGACTCAATGATCCAGTAATATTGATGACAGGAACTCCCAAAGTCGAGCCGTCCTTCTTGCGCGTAGGGTCCAATTCCCGGGCGATGTTGAGATCCGTACGACGTACATAGCTGTCGATGAATAAGGCGAGATTCGTAGGATTTACGCGACGCTCGAAGTAATTGGTGTACACCTGCACGAGATCGTGATTCCTCTCCAAAGTACCCTTAAAAAAACGAAGAAAATAAAATAAAATTGGTCGGCTGAAAAAGGAAGGTTGGGGAATCCTCAGCTAAAAAAATGTAAAGCTCGCGTACATTTCCTCCAGGTAACCTTATTAATGATCTACGTGTTGCATAATTGAAACAGGAGAAAGTGATGATAAGGTGAGGCTGTGAATATATGCAAGCTTCGAAAGAGCCTTTGCAGAAACGAATGGTTCACGCTGTAATCCAATTTTCAAGCCTCGCAGAGAGAGGAAAAAATCCAGGGAGCACTAACGACGAAGACCTTTGTACTTTCACGAGCTTGCGCTCCCGATAATTCGCGAACGTGTAGATTTTTCTTGTCCCTTTGATATACGGTCTACGCAACGATTGCTTCAATACGTGATATTTAAATTAGTATGGCAACGAGAAAATAAGACGTTTTTAAATTTTTCAACTTTTAATTTTGCTCGCTTATTTAAAATTTGTTCTTCGACCCTTCTTTTTATTAGTCGTGTAATTATATAAATATAGAATAGCTAAAAAATCCCAGCGTGATGGGTATGGTAGCATTTTAAAGTTTAAATAATTGCGAATGGAATACGTGTGGAGGCGATTCGCCAGAAATTAAAATAAACAAAAATTATAGACATTTCAGTGATGACCAATTTTTTAGTACGATCCAAAAAAAAGCCGGATCAAGCATGTCTTATCCGGACCTGCTCTGGCCCTGTTGAGACGTCAGTCAGTCTTATTAATTTCCTGCTCGGAAAAACACGAACGCTCCAACCAGATCTAACCAGTCTTCATCAATTTGTCGAGCGACCCCAGTGGCTTTTTGTCTCTACATATCTTCATGTATATACATACATTGTCATGATTGTTAGAACCGAGTCGTCATATCGTTTTGACATTGAGAGGCAGGAAAATGGACAAACCTTCGATCAACGATTGTATAGATTACAATTCTGCATTGTATATGAAAAATCTTACCCTGCCAAAGTGATGCCACATCAAATAATCGAGTACACCCTGGGTCATGCCCTGAGATCTCAGATGACGTACGTTGAGTTTCTGATATCCCCACTCGATCCATCCGGCCTGCGTCGAGACGCAATTTATCAGGCATAACGCGTTCATTTTTTCCGAGTGAGCGAGCGCGAAACGCGCCAGGATGTTAGCGCCGGCTCCCACGCCGAAGCCGATAACTGACTTTAGACCAAAGTGTCCCAGCACGAAGAGCAGCTGCTCCGAAAGTTCGTCCATCGACGGATAAACGTAGCTGAAAATTTACACAAAATTTCAATTTACTTTACTTCTACGAATACATGGAACAAAATACTTACTCTTCGGGTAGCGTTGGAGCGCCCTCCTCTTGTCCAGGTGCATTTACGTGATAGACGCAAAAGTTTTCGAGTAAAACGCGCATGTCGATGTAATTGAAGAACGCCTGGAAGCTCGAGATGTCTGAAATAACAATAATGACGATAATATCAACCCCGAGTAAACAAAAAAAAACAGTGATCCATTCGTTAAATCGTGATCATGGTATTTCAAGAGTGTAATATAGCAATTAGTTCATCCCTCGATCTCTGATCTTCCGCGACAGACCCGATTTATGCGTTCGACAGAGCGAAGGCAAGGTTTCGAGAGTTAATTAACTGGCTCGACCTCTCGCTTGGGTTGACGATGAAATTAAAGTTGCTCGTAACGTGTCGATATCCCATTGGTATTCCGTATACAAACGACTCTGTACAGTGGAATTGGGATATTGCCAAGTTTCCTCTGCGGCGTTTAATCCGTGATGGAAACTTATGTGTACCTACGTGTGTGTGTGTGTCTATATGTGTTGCAATCCAGGGTGGGCGAAAGTTTGCCAATAATTTATCGCGAGTTAAGCTTTTCCGAGGATTTCGCAATCGTCGTTTGAGCATGGCGAACCCTCCCGAACGTTTCCGAACGTAGGAGGGTATTTTTTTGTGGATTTTATTTATACTTATGATACACGAGATGATTTAGTACGGCGTATACTTACAGTTAAGGCCTAGATCGTGATAAGTGAGAATGGCAGGTTTAGCTCGATTCCCTTGAACCGCTACGAGCAAACTACCCTTGTCGGTCTCGACCCTTTCCTCCCTGACCGAGCCGTCGTCCCTCGTGAGATATCTTAGAGCCGGAAATTGGAGCTGAATATTTTTCAGCTCGATGTCGTCCATACTGTCTGAAGGCATCGTGCTGCATAAACGAACGAGTGAAACATTTATTACCATCGCGTAACTTCTTACCCTCGATCGATATGCCGATATCGAGAGTCACGTGTCGTGTTTACAGGTTAAGGAAAAATTATATCCGGGCCGCAAGAACGTACGCGACTCGGGTCGCCTTCGAGCTTTCTCCAGAACTTTTCCTCGTTTTTGCACGATCCGTTATATTTTCACTATATACAAATATATATATATATATATATATATATATGTTTATCGTAATATTTCTAGCGAAGGAAAAATCTAATGCCAGCGGGTCGTTAAAATTAGCCTTATTTCGCGTCGTAGTTCGCGGACAAATTAAGTGCACGAGGCAACGAGAAAACAAAAAATAAAAATGACTCTCGGCGAAAATCTATAGCGCGGCTTCACTCTTCTCCTTCTCGCGACCCTCGTGCGCTAACGCGGCTTAATTAACGATATGCCTTGTTATTTGGTAACGCGGTATTTGGTTTAATACCTTCTAAAACTATTGGCCCCAATTCCCGATCGACTCTGCTGAAATTTCGATGAAAGGTGGTCGAGTCGAATACAATCGAGCTCGCGAACTATTCCCTACAATCTATCTCGCAAATATACGCCAAAGCTCTGTTGAATAAACATACAATCAAATAAGAGCGGTGTCGGTATACGTGTGTTTTAGCCGGGGGCAACAGTCGACCTCGTTGTTTCTAGCAATGCACACGCGCTCGAGTGGCGCAAGTGCCCGAGTTTCAACTGCATGGAGTATTCAAAGCGCGAGAGGCAAATGCGAGGCATTCGAAGAAGTAGGTACCTGACTCGTTGACGAGCCGAGAGCGCTCCTCGAAACGCTCGTGATCGACTTCGAGGGTTCGAGGGTGCGAAAACAAAACTACTTATTATTCACTCGATAAATCACATTTTAATGTCACTCGCGACAATGTCGAACGAGCGATCTCGTTTATCGTTTCGGATTGAGATTCATAGCGTCGCACTGTCGATGGTCCACGGAATTTCCGGGGTTTAACGCTTTGCGGAAGTGAATATCACCTTCCTGTCGAGGATCCGAAGACTTTGCTCGACGACTCGTTTTACGAGGATTCTCGAATCATAAAATTCACGGAAAGCGCCCGGAGACGGTCCTCGGTAACGAGAGAAAACGTATATATCTCTTAAGGATTGAGAATTCTTGAATTCGCACCGGACTCGAGCCCACGCATACCCTTTCATTGACTTTTGGCAAAGCGACCAAGCGCGTTCTCGTGATTTCACTCTCGGCCTCTGGGAAAACAGACGGTCGAGAGTTCTTTCCTTTGTGTGACTTTTACGACCTTTTCGTAACACTTTCGTCGCTGGGCTCGAAATCCATCGCGGTTGCCATCAGGCGTGTTCCTGGCTCTCCGGAAAATCGATTTTGAGAAAAGTGGTCGGTAAAGAAAGACGCGTAAGTTCGACTACGTACGTAAAAAAAAAGAACGTATAATTCGAGCATTCGTCACGAGTTCGCGTCGTTACGATCGTTGCCTGCAGCAAAATCCTGAAATTGAGCGTACGTAAGTGTTGACCGACGCGATCTCACGATCTATCGTCGCGGCCGAATCGATAATCCCACATTTATTCATCGACTTAAATATTTTGCCGCCCATCGAATTAATCGCATTCAAACTCATTAATTTTGCTCAATCCAATTTATTAGCGGAACGGTCTAAAGAAATTGCGCGATATATGGTGCAGGATCGTTTATCCGAGATCTCGAGGGAACTCGAGGTATTTCAAAGAATCCCACGATAAATTCTTGCACGACATAACGAGACCGTTATATATATATATATACATATGTACACGGTAGTCGACGCTTTTTACGGTATTGATCTGTAAGACCACGCCCCGGCTAAGGTGAGTAACGTTACGACTGTGCAATGGTGCATTTCAGAATGAAGTAAATATGTCAAAACTTGTTTTAGACCTTGGCATTATCATAAAGCGAAAAAAGAAAAGAAATTGTTCATTCGCCGTAGCGAGGAAACAATGTTTCTTTATAAATTTGTGACGTGAACTTAGCTCGTACGCGATTAATTGGCCGGACGTCGTTTGATATTTTTAAAGAGCAGATAATTTTCCCTAGCGTTTCATCGCAACTGGAGCATTAAATGGGGATTTTCCACTACGCTGGTAGAATTATGAGCTAAATATATGTATATACGTATGCATAGGTCGCGGGGGGCAATTTGAGCGTCTCTCGTTCGGGCGGAAGTAACGAGACAGTGGCACTAATGTCACTATATGCACACCTTGGTGGCATATCAGGCACGAGTTTCAATTCGCTCCATAACTATATCAACCTCTCTAGTTACCCCCTGTTTTACACCACCAGCCCTTGCTCGACATCGCGTCAAGCTTGTCGAGATACGGCCCGTTTTGTTTAACGATTTTATGCGCTGACCCAATTCATATTTCCTCGGAAATGTCGGGCGGCCTCGACGTTCGAGGGATACGAGCGAGATGCATGCCGGATACAATGCCTTCCTTCCTTTGTATTAAAAAAGAAAAAGGAAAATATTTTTGAAAGCGGCATGAAAAATGGGCGCACGGAGAAGTACTTGGACCTTTTTTATCTCACTCTCGAGCGGTTCTAGAAAGGATTTTTTTTATGATAACATATTTTTAATAATTCTTATCCCGGAACTACGACCCAATTTTTCTCCGCAACCCCACTTGCCTTTTAAGAAGCTAGAGAGACGCCAGGCAAAAGGTCTTTCCCATTTCTCGTAAATCGAATACCCCCTACTTTCGCTCTTAGTTCACCGAAAGAGCCTGAACTTTCAAGAAATTTCGGGGAAATGAAATCCTCCAAATCAGAGCACTTTGCCCATGCTGAGTGGTAAACATCGGCACCTCGAAGAGAAAAGTAGAGGGACCGAGGGACGTTAAGATATTACGCTCGCGAGAGATTCTTGACTCTCGGAAAGAAAAGTTCCATGGACACTAAGTAGATTTGGTTCATGCTGGGTCGATCACCAGGGCGTGTTTGTTCTGCGAGCAGAAAGAGAGAGAGAGAGAGAGAGAGAGAGAGAAAGAACTGGTCGTACTATTGTAAGCGGAGATACTCGTCTCTCACAGACGGCGTCGAGACGTCTACCCCTAGACGATCGATGCTCTCCTCTGCGCGTTTTACACCCCGTGACGCCCACAACGGGCTCGTTCCTCGATATACTAGCCAATGTGCTTTCCGTTCGCGAGTGCAGAAATTTATCTTTTATTCGTATCGACTAGAAAATTGATAGACTCATTGCGCTTAGAAGCTTGGAAAATCCCCGACAACCAAATCCATATACACGTATATATGCATGAAACGAACCGCCTATTGGGCTAATCGGATGAGGCGTTCTATCTCAAGTAGGTTACGCACGCTTCGATGTATTCGGAGCGTTCGCCGGATTAAATAGCTCAACTTTCAAAAGAACTATCCCCACGACTGTCAACTTCCATTATTTTTCCAACCCTTATTCTACCCCCGTGTTCGATATCTTTTCTTGGCAATCGAAATATATATATATCACAGAGGTTCGAGAATCTATAATTAACCATATCGGTCACCGATCGAAGCGACCGGGTCGAAATTGCTTTTTCATGGTGAAACAAAAAAAATGAATTTCACCGGTCGCCCCACTTTCGCACGTATTTCTGTCGATGATACGGAAAACTTTGCGATTCGAAGAAGCTGCAATGGACGCTCTCATATACACCAGTTTTATGTATATATATGTATACGCGATCGAGAGACGTTCGATCGCGCTTCATTAAATTTCCAAGCACAGAGAGCTTGGCTTGTGGCACCGTCGTGGTTTCCCGTATACTCCTCCCCCCACCTCTCGAGTATACACGTCATTCATTGGTTTCCGGCCACGAACGATTTCACTCGACCGCACAAAAGTTACGTTATGTACTCGTGAAAGATAAAATTGTATTCAGTCGGAGGTGCGAGAGAGACTCTTAATACATGGAATATGAATTTATTTAACGAATAAACATTCGTTCGAATTCGTATTACAGCTGTTTTATACGGTTCCTCGATCGTCACGAGAACAGTCGTACTCGTTCGTGTACGTAGTATTCTTTATTTTTTGGCGAATCAACGCGAAAACTTTGTGCGCCGGATAAAAACCGAAAGGATCGAGACACTTTGCTCATTCTCGGCCGCCAGAAATTCTCAAAGCAAACTTTTAATTAAATTCACTAGAAGCTTCGCCCGCCGTGCAATGATGTATCACGGATATAATATATACTCCGAAGCGGAATTTCCGCGCTCGCTGAATGCCTCGAGGCTTTGGCACTCGCCTGGAAATGGTAGATTTCGCACGAAACAAAGAGCTGCTTAAACTGGATCAACGCTCGAACGAGATACGCGGGTACGGCAGTGAGGATTATCTACGCTTTACGTTTGCCCACTTGCGCTGAAATCCCCGGTTCGATGGATCTCCGTTTCAACGAATGGAAGCGAGTGGGCAAAATGGCAAAGCTCTCTATTTCCTTCGACTTTTTTTTATTCGGTCAAAGCACTTTCGGACCAGCGCCTCGCGACTCTTTGCATTTATCGAGTGTATGCCATAATCCCACCGTCCTCTTCGCCCCAAACGGAATATAGTTATTGCGTAGGAAAAGACAATATTTCGAAAAGTTCTAGGAGCTAAAAATATTACTCGCGCATATATCGCCGCCTCGACGAGAAACTTGGCAGCCGACAAATATCTCTCTCGCGAGATGGTCGCGCTCTCTCGATGAATAAAAGTGCGTCGCAGATTATGCCTCTGTGGGAAAAACAATATTACACGTGAAGAAAAAAGAGAAGAGACGCGGCCTGTCCATTCGCGGAGAGGAGCTCGCGCGGTTCGACCACGGTGGTGCGAGGGGAGGAAGCTTCGGAGCGATCGACTTCGCTCTTCGCGGTCATGTACCACGGAGAGAAAGAGCGAGGAGACTGGCAGATAGAAACTCGACACTCGCGATCTCCTTCGACACACGATCTCCTACGTGGTCGTGGCTTGACTTTTTATCGATCGATTATAAACCCGAGTAAGGCGCAGTTCGTACTTTTTTCCTTTGTTTTTTTGTTCGCGTTTCTTAGCTGCATCACAAGAACCCTACCGGGATCATCAAGTTTTTATGACATTTTTCATCGTCGTACGTGTCGACTCTCGCGAATCTGATTATTCGCAAGAATCGTAATCGATCCACGTACGATAATTTTGACGATAATTATTGCGCGAATGATGTTCCGATTATTCGTATGCTTATATATGCCCTAAATAACAGGCTTCATGCTTCAGTCACATACGGGAGGGATATCGAGACAAAAATATATTTTCATAATGCACCATCCCGCTTTATCGATGCAATCCACAATGTCACAACGATTACCTTGACCACCGTACCTGGGCGAATATGTGCGTTAGTTCCACCAGCTCCGCCGTAGAGGCGGATGCAACCTTCCGGTGTTTGTGCCGGGCAAAACGTCTGCTGCACACTGAATACTCTCACTCTATAAATTCATATGAAACTCTCTCGACTATTTTTCTACGGCTAATATAAATAATAAAAATATAATACATTCAGTTATTATTTGTTGTTGTCTTTTTAAAGGGTGTGGTATGAAATGTGAAGAGAGGAACGATCGATGTTCGTAGCACGTCGAAGCGAGATAAATTACGCAGGAAATATCCCGGAATATTTCGTTTCGTTACATTTGCGGTTAACGAGAGCGAGTTAGCGCCGATGGCGATTAACTTTTACGGTTAGACCACTCGTACTTTATATACGACGTGTCCCTTCTCCAAAACTCAATGGGTCATTTCGATTTACAGTTCGTTGAAGCGAACATTTTCCGAGTCTGATTTGATTGTGTTTTTGGTACGTTGGAGAGTGAATAATCCGCGGATATATTTACGATTTGATTGTATTCGATGAAATACGGTAGTTCCATCCACCCAACTCATCGAAATATTGCTCGATCCTTGCGATCCAATCAGCCAAATGTGTTTGTTCGCTATTGCGGGGTGGAGGGGTCGAAATCCATTATTAAGCAAATGTACCGAACTTTATGAATGTCGGAATTTCGTGTTTCTCTTGTCGTACATTTTGTAGCCACGCTAGGGGACAATGGCTAGCCCTGGTCCCCCACTGGCTTAATGACATCTAATCATACTTCAGCCGAGCGCTAATTGCTCCGTCGGCACGTACGTGCCGGAAGTGTTCTCCGAGTTTCGTTAATTCAGTTCGATGAACATTGGAGCCGATTCAACAACACGGTTATTTTTACCGACGTTTCCGGAGAGGACATGGTCTTTGCTTACTCGAATGTATTTAATTTTAATAAAAAAAGGTCACGATCAGGACCAAAAGAACTTAACATTTTATGAACTTTGGTCCAAGTCTCGATCATCAGGAAAATAACGAGCCGTCAACACAGATTTGAAAGTTCCCATGCTGACTTTCCATTTGTCCCAGTCGGTATGTATCTATCGTGCTCGTACCTCGTCATTAACGAAGCGTCGATAATTACACGACCTATGACGGTATATTGCTGCCTGTCGGGTGACAGAAGTGTTCGCACCAGGTCCGAGCAAGCTGAACAAAAAGTCTTTTTTCACCTAGCTGAGCGTTTCACCGTTACGTAACACGATAATACGAAAAAAATATTTTCACCGTGGTCACCCGAGGACTCGTGTTAAAATTTTGTCATGGTCATAACTATTTTTGTCGTTGACTCTACGAAGCGTCATAATTCCATTCGTTGAAATTAAACAAAAAAAACCCCCCCGCGTATCTTTTATTATGCGAGAATCGTTGTATTTTTCAAGTGGACCCAGGTGATAAATTCCGGACTATCGAGCTCGCGAGACTTCCTCGAGATCGCGCTGACGCCCACTGCGAATAGACCGGAATATGTCTTTATGCACCACGTTCAAACTTTCAAGCTCGCTTGTGTGACCCCGAGAGCGTTAAACTTCTCGTCACTCGAAAAGCAAAAGTCTCCAGAATGAGTAGCGCCATTCTCCGGCTGTATATCTCGCTGACGCCGGATCGCTCGTTAGTGCGATTACGCTACTTGGGCGAAACGAACGCCTAATGGGCTCGACTCCGTCAGCGATTTCAACACGTAATGGTTCCTTCTCCGGTCTTTTGGAAAATCCGAGTCATTATTCGTTCGTCATAAACGAAGAATGTTTTAATTAAAGTCTCAAAGTTACAATCCGAGCAACCGATAAATCAAAAGCTCCGGACCTCGCTCCTCGGGTTCACCGAATAAAGCGGCAATCTCCATATAATCGTTATTCGCCGTAATTCGTACTTGAGAATATTTTGAAGACGAATTCCGGAACAACGAAGAGACACGGTCAAGAATTCTCGTCTTGTAATTGCGACCTTGAATGAATTACTCCGAGAGATTGTCAAGACACCAACGCGATTTAAAGAAAGAAGGAAAATAATTTCGTGCGTGTCAGGAGATAAGGATAGTCGTAGAGAGTGGAGGGCTTCGTAGTGACGAGAGAGTCTCAATTTGGGTCACGTTTTAGCCAGGGCATTGGCCAAGATCCGAACAATCTAGTTCGTCGTTTGTTCTTTTTTTCTCTCGTTTCTCTATCGCCGCCGAAGTTTCGTATTCTATATAAACCGTCTCTTCCCCGGGCACGATATTCGATTTCATAAAATCAGCCGAGACCGTTTTTTTTTACTCTCCACCGGCGAGACCCTCGGACGCGAACTGGTTTCAGGGCGTCCTTTGGTCTCGAAAGAGTTTTCAGGTACGGGCAACGTCGAGAAAGCCCGTGGCTGCGGGAGAACGAACGCGAACCCCGCAAAGAGAGCTCGAGCAGCCGTTGTGCAGAGCTCGCTCGAAGTCTCGAATTTTTATACGGGAGACAGAATAAAGCGGGTATATACGTAGCTCGGCCCATTACTCTTGTTCGTTGTCCTCGCCGTTCTCGGTGGAATACGCGTGTGTCACGTATCGTCAGACACGATCGACCTCGCCTGCGACGACGATCGGGGGCTCTCTCGCGAGCTCCATCGAGTTTCGCAACTTTCCGGCGTCTTTGCTACACGGAGGCCGGGGAGCATCGACGAAAGAAATAAATTAAAGATGACTCCGCCGGGATGGAACAGCCTTGACGACACTGCGATCAATGAACCAGCCTCTATCGAAAATCCGCGCTTTCGTTTCGTTTTTTAAATCTATTTTCTCGTCGAACGGGAGGAGCCCTCGTTTTAATTTATCGTTATATGGGGGGAGGGTTTTTTTTTCGAATGATGAACGATGAAAGGTGTCATGATGAATGTTGGAGGATATCGAGTGTGCTCGGAAGTGTGGGTGGATAATTGTCAAGAAAACTAACTAATGTACTTCGTTCTATAGCTACGCCAATAACTTTGTCCGTCGAGATAGCATTCTCTAGCAAAACAATAAATCAAAAAACCTTCTGACAAAATTCACATCCTCCGGCGTATATACGAAAAGAGGTGGACACCCTGCAGTCCTTTATCATCCTTCGGTCTTTCTAATATAAGTTGTGCGCGCGCATCTCTTCTCGCCGCTCTATTCGCGAGAATTTCTCGTTATGAAACACTTACCCCAGAAGTGCGGATTCCTCGGCAGTCGCTGCTGTGGGCATCTTGTTTCTCTCCCTAAAACAAAATGGCCGCAAATAATCACACGACCGGCCCTATCGGCTTGGGCTAACTCTATTCAGCCGTAATCTCGTGCCGACGACGCTAAAACGATCCTCGTGCTCTCGCATATTGCATTTACATCGAGACAAGCCGAGAGCCGTTATGGTAATCAAAAGCTGCGATCGGTGCTTTCCGTTTTTTTCACGCGCGTCGATAATCTCCGATAATCGAAAATGTCTGGTGAAAGATTTTCCACGGTGAAGACAAACGGAAAACATCGATCGCTCTGCTGCAAGCTTGAGCTTCCGGCGTGCGCCACGTCACACGCAATGACATAACGAAGAATGCGAATGAGGAGAGTCGAAGAGTAGCTACAGCTATTATACATATATTTACATATCTTATACGATCAATTCAACAAAAGCCATGCTAGTAGCGGTTAGAAAATCGTGCTTCAAAACACGATGGAACACAATCGTGACACATGCAGCTTACCTCGTGGCCCTCGTTTTACCTGGACCGATCGATAGTCGCACCGCCGATTTCCGGTCCTACGCATATTTCTTCTTCGATTCTAACCGGCTAATAATCGATATCATCTGCGATAATTAACAAATCGATAGTCTCAAAGATTCTTCATCGTGTCCGTGTTTCAAAGTAAACAAACGTTTAATTTTTCTTGATATTATTTGAAAACGAATTGGAACGCGATCGTAGAATCGAACCGGAACGAAATAAAATGACCTGATTAAAGTTCCTAATGTATGAAAAACCACCACCGTTACCACAGCTACCACCATTAAAATTTCGTTAAATTTCCAATCATGACGTATGGTAGATTAATATGGAACGCTCGAAGCAGCGATATGTTTCGGTGATTGGTATGCAGTTGGTGAAATGACGAGAGGAGATATGAGGTATGTCGTGAGAAGGTTTCGAGGTCGAAGGTAGGCGTCGACGTGACCGATATGCTGCGACGACGAAGGAAGCTCGAAGAAAGGCCCGCGCGTATATATACATGTATATAGATATATGGGTTACGTATATTCACAAAGAGACCAGTAGCACCGCGTTTCTTTTATCATCTATTTTTCGTTAATTATCCCGATCGTCCGTGATTTGAAACACCTACCTTGAAACTATCGAAACGCTCTCCCTTCTGTCCTCGATCAGCGGATCCTTCTTCCTCAGTTCGATCTTTGGGGATGCGAAGCTGAAAGCCTTTTTCACCGACTCGAGGACGCTCTGTCCCGTCGTTTGGGTCTGATCGACGATCGTCGTACTTTTGTAGACGTCTTCGCCCAGGTCACCCAACGACCTGTACGAAGCGCCTATACCTGCCGGCATGGCGATATTTCCGGTCACCTCTTCACGACTCCCACGTTTACACCTTCGCGTTTTGAAATGCTCGCGCCTAGCCTCTCTAGGATATTAGCCGCTGCTATCGTCTTTTCTCCGCCCCAAGCCTCTCTTTCCTCTCTCTCTCTCTCTCTCTCTTTCTCTTTATTTTCTCGACAATGGTAAAATTCCTCTCTCGTTGACGATGATACTTGCGACTGCCGATGACGACGGGCCTGCCAGGCAGCCAGGCAGCGACCTCGAGGTCGTATTCTCGTGCAACTCGTCGATGACAGTTCTGATTCGAGTGCTGGGATGTTGCTACAGCTGCTTTCGGTCGACGAAGGCGTGCCAGAAGCCGAATTTGTCGCCAAATTCGTACGTCAACAAGGCAAACGAACGGCAAAAAAAAACGGAAAATAATAAAGACAATGTGAAAGACTATAAAAAAAGGTGTGTAGAGATAGATAGAAATCTCGCGCGAGCTAGAGCATACTCGAGGCACTAAACGCGACATTGGCCTTTTACGTTCGTGTATATCTCTTGATCGTAGACGCGAACGTTATCTATACGTCGCGTTCAATCTCCAAAATGGAAAATCTTTACGTTACTCGCGCGTTCTCTTTCCTCCGTGGCTTTTCCGCGTTATCTTTCCTCGAGTTACACGCAGTCGCGTCTCGTCAAACGAAAAACGTAGCCTAAACGACCGCGTAACACTTCGCCGATACATCGTTCTCGCTCCTGAAACGTTTGCGTTCGAGGCCAAACGGGGGTCTCGGACCCTTCGTCCTTCTCGATACGTAAAATCCGGTACTGCGCGTTACGTAAATTTCACATATATGTCACGACGTTCCAGGAGCGTATTACATAACCCGAACAAAATAAAGATCTTTCTTTTCTCTGCCAATGTCGTCGCGTGAGATGTTTCGAGAATTATGCTCTAGTGCGAAAGATTTTTGCGTGTCGTTGAGCGACGTGAACATGCGGAACGTATAATCTGCCGAAAAATTCATTAATATCTAGACATAATTAATCATGCGTGCTCTGGCGCCATGCCGATTGCAAACTGTGCATCAGTGTCTCGGTATGTGTTGGTGTGTTTTTATGCGCGCGAATTTCGTCGAAGAAAGGATCGAGCCGTTCGAGTGTTCGCAACGAGTCTTTGATTTTCTTCGATAATACGATACGTTCGATCGATATTAATTGACCGATTAGATCGAACGGATACATCCTGATTCGCGGTATCTTCGGTATTAAGTCGATATCGATGACGTGCGTACACTCTTCGAGGCTCTGCCCTGATATGCCTGTAATGTAGCAGCTATATATATATATAATGAGTATTAAGATGGGCATACGTGGGAAAACGGGTATATTATAGTAGTAGACAGATGCATTACACATGCAAGAAAAATCGATATCGTTGCTGGTCGATGGGTTATACACGGAATTGAGTCAGATGTTCGTCGCTTATTGATTTCCGTGGAAGCGCCCAGCACACTCGCGACTGCATGTGCGCGCTGTGCTTCTCTGTCTTTTATACGCTCCCCGATATACCACCGCCCCGTCGAAAAATCATTGTTAAGACACCCGATAGATTACTTTGTTTCTTTTTCTTTTTTTCAACTACTTATTTATGAAACGCGATACTCCACGATTACGGACCATTTATGAGAAATGTTGAATATCCCTCGTGATTATTGTATAATACGTTCTGTTTGCTCAAGTTTTCGCGCCGTTTGTTCCGCAATTTATGTCGCGATGACAGCAGCTTCTCTCTCTCTCTCTCTCTTTTCCTGTCTCTCTCTCCCTCCGTAGGTACTCATGGCAATGATACTGCAGGGCAAATAAGTTACTCGCTCGGGCTACGCTAAACGGCGATTATTCAATAATTGGATTATATCCTTGGTTTCAAGGCCAGAAAGATTCGAACGCACGAAATAAGGAAGCGTTTTAAAACGTGCGAGCGCATGTTACCGTTGTCGAGCCGTCCCTCTCGCGAGCATCCAGAGACGATTATCGATTTCTCCGGACGCGGGAAATCGTGCATTTCCTGCCGCGTCCTTGCTTCATCGCACGCGAAATATCCTCGAGGATTCCGTGATAAAGAGAAAGAGAGCGAGAGAGAGAGAGAGAGAGAGAGTAAATGAGAATGGGAGCAAGAGAGAGACAGAGAGCGTGAGTGCGGAATCGCGTATAGTAACGGAGTCTCGGAGGGGTAGGGTTAGTCTATTGATTTTCCGTGTAAACCAACGGAATTGGGGTTAACCCGACTCTGCTGTCCGTCCGCGAAATGTACCCTGGGTTTTCTCATTCAATTTATATCGTACACTCGGCTGAATAAACGTTTTTTTTTTCACTAATTTGCACCATACTTTGGATGATTTCAACGGCCACCAAAGCGATACGAACGAATGAATGAAAATTATCATTATTATTATTTAGTAAATGAGACCATTTTCGATGGAGCGAGGATATGGGGAAGGTATCTAGGGTCTCTATCGACGTCGAATCTGACACTTGATCGTCGAAGTTATTGCAGAGTTATTCGAGGGAGGTCATTTTTTAGAGCGACGAAGCAACACCCATAGCGTTATATGACACAGGAAGGGACTCTTGAACGTCGATTTATCACGTACGCTCGTGTCAAAGAACAATTCTTCGAGCGTATAAATCGAAGCAGACGAAAAGACGCGTATATATATATATATATGTATATGTATATATATATATATATAGCGCGCGCACGTTAACTCCGGGCCTTTACGAACTCAAACCCGTCGTGAGAGGATGACTCATGGAGCGACTTACCTCGTCTTTGTCGGTCTGGTAACTCTCGACGAATTGGTGGATCGCTGAAGACCCGCAGAACCGAAGAACAGTTGCAGCTTAACGCAGTTGACGTTCAAACTCGGATGGCTGTTTTTCTTTTGTTTCAAGACGATCAAACGGAAAAAAACGAGTCACCGCGAACGCGATCGACGATTGAGATCGCAACTGCGAGCGACGATTGTTGATAATCGGACAATGGATATACGAACCCCAAGGATAGGTTTTTTAACGTGACGAACGAGAGTGTGTGCTTGAGAAGAGGGGCAGCCCAGCAAGCAAAGACGAGAGAACGATTTTCTACGTGCGACGCATACGGAACACTCGACGAACTGATCACTATGCTATCGCCGAAGTTACCGTGGTTTGCTATTGGAGGCTCGGACTCCTTCTGGCCGGTCAATGGGACTGCGCAGACTTTCTTGCGCATAGCCCTTACCGGATCGAACCGGTTATGGAATCCGTGTCGACATCTGTGTACCATCGATGGTTTTCAGTCTAAACCACCGCCCTTCCTCCTTTCTTTTTCCGTATTATCCGATGGCTTATCGCGATCGACTCTTGATAACGAGGGAACCGGGAAAACTAGCTTGACCGCGGTTGCTAACTTACCAGGGAGAAATTCGTTTCGTGGCTGTGGATAAGTTAGAAACCAGCTGGCTACTCACCGACAACGTCGTACATTACCTTCTGTAGATACAAACGCGACTCGTCGGTCAACAATATCGAGATTTTTTCGAGTTGAACCTTGTCCTGCAGCGATTATATCTGATCAACACTTGGAGCAATTAGTCTTTTTATGATAGGACATTAATGAGAACTAGACGATTTTTAATTATTTGCCAAACAATCGTCGCGAATAATAACGATCGATAGGCAGAGGTCCTTATCACGTACAGAGTTTGGTCGTATTTTAGTCTCCCCTAAGGATAATCATTGTTTCAAGGGAAGACGTCGGATCGAAGGATCACCGCCCAAAATCATAAGTATTTATGCAGGAACGTGTTCCGTCTCGTGTTGGAGTACAAAATCGGACACGAGCACGGCGTCTCGGAATTTCTTCTTCGTACAGAGGGGTGCATATACGTATATACCCCACGAGAATTACCTGGTCGAACGCGAGAGCCTTATTTATGGACGGTTAAAAGGATTTTAATACACGTCGAGCATGCGCCGCTCGCGATAATTCATAAGGACAGCTGCCATATTTCCTGGCAACCCCGACCTGCGGGAACTTCTTCCTTTCTTTTTTCTTTTTTCCCGTGTTTTTTTTTCTTTGCGGAAAGGGCGCCCGAAGCTTGGTAGAGTCGAGCGCGGTAAGTAGACGTAATAGCAAAGTAGTATCCGTCGTAAAAATCGACCCAGCACGCGCGAGAGCCACTTCGCCCCGGTTATTACCGGGTATGGGGCAACCATTATCGCAACAAGAGCAACAGACGTTTCGAGTCGACGAAGGTATCGATATTTGAACGCGAAAGAAAAAAAAAAAAGGTAATAACTTTGGACTAGAAAATTTATTTATTTTTTTGTTTCTTCTTTTATCCGAACGTATCGATAAATCGATCGATCGATCGATCGAACGCTTTGAAAAAGTTCGCGAAAATGCTGAGTGCATTTTCGTGCTCGAAATGTTCTTGCCTCAATTCCATCGGAAGGCTCTGGTGTTTCTCATTGCTCCTTTTATTTCCCTTCGCGAAGCCCGGCTCGTCGCCAAACCCCGCTAATACGACGACCTCTCCTTAAATCACGGAATCGAGCCATTCGTTTTCCGTCCACCGCCTTCGGTTTTATCGCCAGCTGTTTTTGATTTGGTGCTCGCCTTGCCTCGCGGATTCGAGCCTTAACTCATCTTCTCGGAGTGCTGCTGCAGCAGTGGCAGCGGCAACGCGGCAGCAGCCGAGACGAGGAGGACGACGGCGATCGTAATACGAGACCGCAGGAGACAGGGAAGATGGAAAACCGTCCCTCGAGAATCTAATACCACCAGACAGAGCCGGGAGACACCGAACGTTTCTTCGTTTTTGATAACACTCGTGGCAAAGATATTACTTTATTATTATTATTATTATTATTATTATATTATTAAATATCATTATTCTTCGTCCGTCAACGAAGTGACATTCTTCGACTCGAATCTTCAATAGTCCGACAAGTTCGTCGGACTATTTGTATAAACTTTATATATAAACTCGAGTGTCTCGAATATTTCCTTCTACGAATATTTCCAAGTTCATTCGTCATAAAAATGCTTATTTATGTATATTTCCGTTGGACGTAGGGAAATATATTGTTACGAGAGAGAAGCGCGGCCACCCTCTAGTTTTCTTCCGTTACCTCGGACTTACGAGGGAACGTAGGTGTTTTATAATATCGTATAAAGTCGCCCGGCTCGTATCTGTCTCTCGCTCTCTACTTCTCATTCTCTCTCTCTCTCTCTCTCTCTGTATATAAATTATATACACATATATTATACAGATATATATCTCTATAAACGTGAATATTTACCCGGCCAACGTATACGTATAAAGGTATATTTGCCCACCCACATTTTACGACGCACATTCGCAGCCCCAAAGCCCATCACGCACCCCGTATGTTCATAGGCACGAAAAGAGTTTTCCACGCGACTAAAATCTGTCACATGACGGTATTTAGGCTGTCGAGCTGTGTGACGGATCACGCGTGATAAGGCTTGGGGGTAGGGGTAGAGATGGCTTAAAGGTACCGTGAACACCACCACAGACTCACGCTTCACGAATTCAACACCTCTGATGGAATACGCGTGCCAGCGAGGTAGAGAGATATTATATTACCGAATTCATATTCCACATGAGTCGATGGTGACGATGTCGGGTTTCGATACGAGGGTTGACAGTAAGCGCGAGCGTCGTCATATAAATAACATATATACATGTATATGTCGCGATATAGAATGCGATGAGTATCTTTATCGCTTCGAGAATGGGCTCGATGTACGAAGGGAAAGCCACGTTATGGAGATTAGAATTGAGTAGACGTTAAGTAGAGCCAGGCTCGAACCTATTGAAGGGTAAACGTCCGCCCTTCTTACTTCCGTTGTGGTTTTATCGTTCTCGATAAGACGCTCGTCGCGCCGTTCCACCAATCGTTATGTCCGTGTATACATATATTTTACGTATACGTAGATACATATAGATGGGATCCTACAGTGGGTGTATGTTTCGCGGCGGAAAGGAAAACGAGCTCAGAGACGCGGAAAACTTTGGGTTTACCCATGCAAATGGAGAACGGCTCTTCTGCGACAAGTTTTAATTCAACGTTTCGTCGCAACCCGGGATTGTCTCGACTCACTCATTCTCCCTCACTCCCTCTCTCTCTCTTTCTCTCTCTCTCTCTTCCTCCGCGAATACGATCGTGGTTGAGGTGTGTACGTTTCTTCGAGAGCGAAGTTGGTCAGGACTTTGCGTTTAGCTTCATGCGACTCAGACGCGGACTGCCTTTTCCTCTTTCGACTCCATCCCCCATTCTCATGCCTCGACCCGCTCTTTCCCTCTCTCTCTGTCTCTCTCTCTCTCTTTTTCTCGCTCTGTTACAGCCAGGTAAGAGAGACCGCCAGGAACCACTCAAAATGGTAATACGAAAGTTCAAAGACACCACCGTCTCACTGTTTGTACCGTGAGAATCTCAACTTTCAGCCCTCTACGCTTAGTTATGGCTCTCATGTTTGTGGGTATACGTATCGCTATAACCAACCCCCCTGACCCCTCGTGCATCTCGCACCTCGTCATAAACATACGTATACATATATGCACATAGGCCGACACGTCGTGTATAAAGATTTCAAGTTTTATAGCGTCTTCGAGCTGCGAGCTCGCGTTAGTGCCATATGCGACGGTAATTTCAAAGATTCATGAAGGACTGACCGAGCGTCCGAATTCTTCACAGTCTTCGCACTCTTAAATTTTCCATGTCTTTTCGCTAGTTTAGTTTCGTAAAGTCACTTCCACCGATAACGCACTTTCGACGAAAGACGCTACGCCGAACGGAATTCGCATTTGTATTCCGTCTCCGCTCTCTTTCTCTCGCGCTACGTCCGTATGAATAATAAATTCGAGAGGGCACGTAAACATGAGAAGCCGTTGTTACAGGGCGACCGTGCGAGACAGAGGCCAAATTGTGTATTAATATTAAATTCTTCGTGTTAGGAAGGAGAAAAGCGCAGGATTGGTTCGTACAGCCGCGAAAACACCGCCGTCGCTCACGGACAGGGGGGGTGCACCACTCACGTAGTCGAATCGCGAGATTGTACAGCGTGTGTGTGTGTCTCTTTCACAATCACGAAACGCACACTCAGCATGTATAAAGAGACACGTAGCAAATGGTAACCGTCTCGATGCTGCTCCGTTCTCATTACGATCGGATGAGGACGGAACTTTCGGCGACTCGATTAACCGAAAACACTCGGTCAGCGCCTCTGGTAGTGATAATGAAAATTGAACGCTCGAGAAATCACCGTTGGTACCATTTATTTAGTCGAACTTTTGCCAACCACGCGTTACACCACGTCCGCAAAAGCGAGAATAAAGGGTCGCATGTCTACCGAGAATCAGATATAGACCTCATGATTCCTGCATCATCGCCGGGTTTCCTCGCACATGGCCCATATCGAACGATGAAATGAAAGTCGACCTTCTAACTAACCTGCCGATACTTGTACACACACATGTATATATATATATATCGGTAGGTGAGATAACGACCGGTCGTACGATCGCGCAGGAAACCTTAACGATAAATTCGCGTACGAGAATTGTACCCGTAGGAGAAGCAACAGTCTCGATATAGTATACAAAAGGAGGGAAAGGAGATGGTTCTCGAGGTATACACCTGTTCTACCATAGTGGAAGTCCCATGGGTGGCCGATCGAGACGATTGGTAATGGCGAGTAAGAAAGAGAGAGAGAGAGAGAGAGACAGAGTCGGACGCTCACTAGGGAAAAGAGACCTTCGTGAGAAACCGATAAAAAAGAGTAAGAGAAATATATGGATCGTGGGTGGTAGGTACGTATGGTTAGAGAGTAGAGTAGAGAGTGAGAGTAAAATGCGATCAGCCCAATGCTTGAAAGAACCCTCTCCGTTGGTTTTTTTAGTCCACGTAAAAAGACCAGCTCTTGCCGTAGACGTTACCCAACGACTATCCTTTCTCATTTCGAAGACGGTTGCGATCTGTTCGTTTTCGCAATTTGTTCGACAAGCCAGAGGTGAAAATCGCGTGTTCGCGGCGATAAAGTATTCATTCGAACGAGATCAAGTCGCCAGTAAAAAAAAAAGAAAAAAAGCTCTGTAGAGCGTCGCGGATACGGGTGGGAGTCAACGGGAGAGACAGCGTCATTGTTGTCGTTCTATGGAAGATGCTGCGATTCCGCCGCTGGCTATGCGTCTGCAAAGAGACGAGACGGAGAATTTCTAATGGAGACAAACACCGAAACGTACGAACGCCCCTTTTTCATGTATAATTAATCAGTTTGGCCGTACTTATCGCACCGGGGGCACACTAACCTCAACCTATCTATATAGGTTGAGCCTACGTACCGTATATATTCGTTAACATTCGAGCTAACCGAGTGGAAAATCTATGAAGGGTGTAAGGGGAGGATACGCGAATTACGCTGATATTTAAAACGTAAGGTTTTCGCATAAATAATTCATAACCCAATTCAAACTAGCGGAAAGAGCTCACGCAGGATGAACGAGGGGTATGGGTAAACCGTGAACATATCTCACTCGTAGACACTTTCAACATGCCGACAAATCCTTTTCTCGTAGTTCGAAATTTGTACGCACAATTATGTAAATACGTGCGAATTTTACATGTTACGGGGTGAGCCGTAAGAGCTCGAGTCACCCCCCAACGCAATTCAGAAAAAAGCTTGAGTACGCACCTGATCTCTTTATACATATAATCTTGATAAATTGCCATTCTTTTCTTTGCCATTTTCTTTTCAAAGATTGTTCACCGCTTAGCATTCTCCCTTTTTGGAGAGCCCATTGTGGCATGTGAATGATGGATGATTCTACGAGTCACTTATCCATGATATTTGTTTCGTTTAAATTTGTCGAAGGACGTGGGACCTAGGCGTGAAAAATAGCAAGATCATAATGTTAGAGATAAAATATTTATTTGATGTATGAATGTTTTTCATTCGAGTGTGTAATTTTCTTGGTTATATACGTGGGATAGGTTTCATCCCGTCGAACTCGATACCGTTTGACTCGTTCGTTCCGTATAATAAGAGCAGGTCCGAAGGCAAGCAGTCGATTCCTTTTCTCGTCCACAAGGGATACCGCTTTTTCCGGTTGGCAGAGCAATTTTCTCGAAAGTTAAACTGGCAGTGAGACGTAGGACGTACGTAAGTACGTGCAGCTAGTGCTAGCTAGCTGGAAAGAGGAAGCTTCCATGATAGCTATAGTGGATACGAGCGCGGGGGTATATAAGGGTGCAAAGAACGAAAGCTTTCTTTAAAATTTATGGCCCTAGGGCCGAGTGGAAAAAGAGGTAGGTTGGTTTGGCGGACGGCTTCTTCCACGGCAAGACGGGCGAAATAACTCGCTGGATGCTTTCATCAAAACGCCAATAAATTCAACTACGGAAGCCAACTGGGTCGTTGCCTCAAAAGAACTCGAAAAACTCGGAATTCGTTTGGACTTGTAAGGTTTTCGTATAACGAGAGAATCCTCTCCTCTCCTCTTTCCCGTATATACGCATTGATATCTTTGCGCGCAACGATAGCGTTAAGGTCAAAGCTCGTCTCTGTACAAAGCACACCCGTGCCGTTTGACCAAAAATAAATTGAATGGAGCGCGTCTCGAGTGAACGATCAAGACGACGGTACAGAGATCGGAACTCGAACTACCTTTGCCCTACTTTGTAAGAGCACCGGTAGAGTGTGTTTTCAAAATGTAAAGGAGCCAGTTGAATCGATCCAAGTCTATCAGATAGCTATTAAAGATTCAATACGGTTGGGAATCGAAAGACCGGATGAATTTTTAGTCCTCGTAAAGTCGTCCTTCTTTCCCCGTTATCCTTTACAGAAAATATTCCTCGACAACGCGATACAGTGATATCCCTTCCTATGTTACGTCGCATAATCGAAGCCTTACTCATATCGTTGAATCGAAAACATTGGGTTATTTCGTACGATGTACGTTTAGAAAGTACAAGTCGTTGAGAAACCTGATTCTCCACCGTGAAGGATGATTCTCGGATGGTTTTCGCGCGGGATACGCGTGCCTCGGAGTTAAAATGGCAGCCATGTTGACCGAGGAGAAGTTGTCGTGGGATATACGATTGCGGGGGTTGTTCCGTGCCTTCTTCACTATAGCATGGACCGAAGACCGTTCTACGAGTGACTAAGGGCGGGTTTGGGTCGCCCGCCGAGTTCTCGTTAAATATTTATCGGACGAAGAATCCGGTCGACCACCGCCCGAGAGAGCGAACCTACGTCTCGATTGAGGAGTAAGAGTCCGTCTTCCACTTCGGACTCTTCGTACCAGTATGGCATCGGGACCGTTCACTCGGCGTACCTACGTGGGAACGCCGCCACGTCGTGGACGTCCTCGTTTTTTCAGCTCGGAAGTTCTATCGTTTGCGCTTCTGCCACTAGGATACACTTATCTCCGGCTCCCTTTTCTTCTCTTCGGTGTACGTTTTTCGTCGTCGTCGTCGTCGGCGTCGTCGTCATATACGTTTACGCTACAGTTCTTTCGTTGCGACCCGCGCGAATCACGTTTCTCGTAAGGGAGCTGCGAGACCGGGAGCGCACGTAAAACCAAGAATAAAGATCGTCGGAGTGTGCTTCCTCGGCTGCTTTCCTATACCTACTCGCGTCTCTCGCAGCCGCCAACACATCTTTCCTGCACCTGTATCCCTCTCTCTCTCTCTTTTCCTCCCTCTTTTACTCCAACATTGCGCGACTTATTTCTCCATGAAATAAATGGAATCCACGTGAGTCTCGCCAACTGGAACCCACGCTGTTGGGAGGCTCGTGACAAATTCGAGGAAAGTGACAAAATTTCGAGGCAGCATCCACTCCTCCCCCCCCCCCCCCCTTTCTGGCCGCCCGGCCTCTGTGCCCATATCGCGATATTCCGCGCGACCGCTGTTTTTCCTCCGCGTATACCACTCCCAACTGAAACGTGACTTCATTACGCTTTTTCGAATAACGCTCTCGTTGTGCCCAAACTACCTGCTTAATTGACCCATATAAATATTAAACACCTCTTCCGTGGTTAAAATGGATTCGCATTTTCGTGGCTGCTGTACATCGAAATTCGTTTGTATATTTCGGATATATATACCTTCATCCCCATTTTCTCTCTCTCTCTCTTTCCCTCTTGCCGCCCCTACCACCCTCTCGCGCAGTTCTACCATTCAGGAAATAACCCGCAGTGGACTGAAAAACAATTTCGTCGTTCCCGCAACGATACAGCGGTTGGTATACGTAGCGAGGTATTTTTGTTTTGTTTGTTTGTTTTTTTCTTTTTTTGTTGCGTTTGTATTTTCAAGAGACCAAACTAGTCACGGGTTTGTTTCTAGGCAATAATACTACAGAGCCGAATTCACCGCGGATGATTTATTTTCAATTTTCTCACCGAATAAAAGTTCAATTTGCGAAATAAAATGGCAACGACCCGCCGTTGAATCGGATTTCTCGTTTTCAAGGTTTCCATTCGAACTACCCCCGTGTAGTTACATTTTTTTCCAATCCCCGATGGGTTTCTCGATTTTTATCGTTCGTTCTTCCGACTCTTGCGATCGTTTGATAAAAATAACAAAACGACGATAAATACCTGTGACAGGGCACTGCCATAACTGCCGAGGGCTTATGAGCAACGTCATCCCCCGCTGCCGTAGGACTCTCGATCGTTCCGGTAGCCCGATAAGCGACGATGATTTCCGCTGTCGTTCCATGAACACCCGACGACGACGAGATCGAGATTCCATTGTTTCTCGTCTCGTCGTTGTACTCCTCGCTCGACGACCAAGTTTTCACTCGCTGATTCACGGGCATCGCGCACATGCGAGGCATTCGTGCGGAACAAAAAAAACAATAAAATGAAGAAAATCGAAAAACAACGCACGTTTGCCTCCCGATACCGTCTCGCTGACTTCCAAGTCACGAACTAAATTTGTTTTTCACGGTTTCGCGAATTCATGCTGACTACTCGACAAAAGTACACACACGTCAAAGCGCGACGAGAACCAGGGACCGGTCTCCGATAATTATTTCGTTACGGTGTGCTGAGCTCGAATGATCGAGCTCAGCAGGATACGTGCTTATAGACGAGAGTGGTGAAAAGGTTGTGTATCGTATACGTACATACACGTACGTAATACGTAATCTACGTAGTACGGGTGCGCCAAGCACGATAATCAATTTCCTACTGAAAAGTCGTCGGGATCGATGCGAATAGTCGCGAATATATAATCACGATAAAACGCGAGATACGTGAAAAAAATTAAATCCAAATTCACATGGTTGCGAAAAGTTCGTCGCGTCCTTGCACATTTGCGCACGGCAAAATTCTCCCGAGACGTAGGATTCGCACGCGTAGGTATACGTTGCCTCGAATGCACCAAGCTCCGTTACGTAAAACTATGTATATATATATATGTCTAAGAACCCCTGGAGACTTCCGAAAGATCGGTGTTCGCCCTCGTCCCCTCGTACGCCCGTATCTTTTATCTAACCGTGGCATCGGTATACCGAGGCCCCCCGGTTCTTCGTGTGCGTGCTCTCTCGGTAAGGGCGGGTGAAATGTTTTGAATTTCAAAAGCTCGCCCCGGCACACTCAATTTATTTCACCTCCTCCAACTCCTCTCGGTAGGTATGCATCTGTAGCGCTAGGCCCGAGCGTGCTCACACATATCGGATCTCGGATACATAGCCAGTATATTTTATATGTAATAGGGTATACGATGTACACATTTTCTATCGATATACTTATATATGTATATGTAAGAAAATATACGTATATTTTCACGTTGGCACGATAGTGAGAGAGTGAAGGAAGGAGAGGGAGAAAGAAAGATGCAGCTTACTGCTCATCTCTCGGGGTTCGTATAGAAAATTGCAAATTCTCAAGGGATCGTTGCGTGTGCCTCTCACCCTCCGTACATATACGCATATATATAGTATATATATAGTATATATATATATATATATTATGTTTATATATATATATATCCTTGCGAAATAGAGAACTCGGGGTAACCAATTGCAATACTCTGTATGCTGGAAGAGCAATGCCGTGTGTTGGCCTGCGAGTACGTAGCTCGAAGGTAGGCACGAAGTACCTTACCCGTTGATGTATGCCCCGCGGATGCGTATTTATTTAGTCTTGTCTTCGCGGTGAGTGCGGCGAGAGACGAAGAGCGCTGTGGGGAGCGTTCGGAAATAGCGAGAGAGATGCACGCCCGTACTTTCCTTTTTCCCGACGATGTGTGCTGGCCGGTATGCGCGGGCATACCACCGTGAGAGAGAGAGACAGTCGCGAGGTTCTGGTATATAGGGGTGAGGTGAGATAGGAAACAGGACGTTTCCGTCGTTAAAAATTTATTCGGGCCAGGCATTCGCTCGCTGAGCGCGCAACCCAAATTCGTCTTCCCCCGCTGGATATAGAGCTCCTACATGAAAACTCGTTGCGGCTTTTGCTTCTCCGATATCTAAATATATACGCACACGTACCTCTCGTACGTATATATTACGTATACAACACGCGAGCCTAAGACGTACTCTCGCAGCAGCTCGGAATCTAAAAAATCTTTTGGACGAATCATCGAAATGTTGTTATTTTTAAGAAGTTATGGTTAAAACAAATTAATCCGAAAAATATGATATATGTTATGTGTTTTTTTTTCTATTCTATAATATGATGTGATATCACTTTTAATTGCCGGAAAGCAATCAACACGAATATCTCGTACGAGTTTATAGCTCGATCTGGATAACGAGTAACATCGTGGTCATCACCGGAATCTTCACAAAATGTGACGAGAGAGGCTGCGAGATGGAAAGAGTTGGGAAGGGGGTGGAGTGAGAACGAGAGAATGAGACATAGCAGCGAAATGGGCGTCAGGAACAGGCGCTCAGACAAATTTTCCCTCCCGTTTACGAGCGTATATACCAACGGAGAGAGCGAGAACCGAGTGAGTGCATCTCACGGAAGCGTCTAGTTTGTACAGAAACGAAGATTCGTAAACTCGTATATACGTTTTGTCGAGTATGCTTTCTCTACCTATGTGTTGTTGGATGGAGCGAGTAGGTTGAAGGAGAGGCTGATGCGTGTATGGGGTCGGTGAGGTAGCGAGTCGAGGGTGTTGGTGAGGTAGCGGGAGATCCACGATGGTATACAAGGGTGAGTGTGTATTTCGCGCACACGAGTTCTCGGAGCGAGTTATGCCGTTTCGTGGGTTAACAGCGTGGGTACGAGAGAACGAAGCTACGGCCGAGGGGGGATGGGTGAGCGCACGAGCGTGTCTGAAATTCATGAGCTCTCATGGAGGAACCTGCGAGAAGAGGGCTCCGAAGTTTCGGTGAGAGTGGTAGGCACCTCTCACTCGTCCCCTCCGTTAGCCTCTCTTCCCAGACTGTACGCGGCTCTTCTTGCATCTTCTCTAAGCCACGCATATACCAGCGTCAGCCAGAGCAAACCACCATGTAACATCGGGGGTGCCCGCGAGCTTCTTCCCGATGCGTGGTGCTCCGTGCGAAAGTATGTGTACACTTTGGGGTGTTACCGCGATCTTTCCCGTGCGAACAACGAAGAGGAAACGTAAACGAGAACGAGCTTTGCACGGCGGAGGAGAGGGTGAAGCGGGGATGAAAGGCCGGCTCTGAACTCGTACGATCCCCTTTACGCAATAACGACGTTTCCCAAATATACGCGGACGAGTAACGAGGCGTACGTTTGAAAATATTCCAAAACCCCAAATTTTCGTTCAACCCTTAAAGTTGACGCGACAGAAATTCAGACGATCGTTGGTATTCTTATCGTCGATACGTATAATCTAGGATGTAAAATACACGAGGCAAGATAATAATGAGTTGCTGATGTATCAGGGAATCAAGCGATCCGCAGAATCTGGGCAATGAGAAAGTACACGCCGCACGTCGCAAGATCCGGCGAATATAGAAAAAGGCACCTGTATTAGTTTAATCTGGAGCGGATGGAAAATTTCATATATTCGCGCATCTGGTAGACTCGGTATGTTCCATACGCGATCATTGATTCGATTTCACGAATATCGCGCGGATGCGCTCCAGCGAGAGAAAGAGATGTTTGCGGAATGCCAATCGGATGGTAATGCGAACATCGCTACCGATCGGGGCACGCTCGCGATCTTTTCAGAGAAGAGACCATCAAAGACCGTGCGCTGTTCCATCGAACTCGCTGGGATAAGTAGCAATCATTACGTATCACAAATATGCCTCACGCGTCTCTCGTAATATTATACACCGAGAAATTGGCATTCAATGCGAAGCGTAACATTTCCACGAGGCGAGATGAAATTTCAAAGCTTGTGCGAGGTCGAGTACGAAAAGCGGCCGTGGGGTATGAGAAGACAGCGCGGAGTTGGTAGAGACGATGCTTATCGAGCGGTCGACTAATTAGTTCGTCAACGATTCAGAATATGTAGGTGCCGGAGGAGTGCTGATATATAGGATGCGAGGAGGACTGGTTGAGTGCAGGGTTTGGACGTTTCGCGTGTGTGCCCATTGTGTACACAAACTTCGCGTTAGAGATACTAGAGTCGAAGAGGACGATGGAGATACATATAGATATGGGAAACATAGATGCGTAACACGTAGAACAGACGTTGGGGTAGTAGAATATGACATTGGGGTGTGTACCGCCCTGGAACGAGGCGTACGAATCGCACCGTGAACAGTCTCGTAACTGCGCTGTCTGCAATGTCGCTATACGTTCCACCGAGAACCTCGCAGTTTCCACCGGGATTCGTGGTAGAAAGGTCAAACGCCAAGGAACGCGCGCGGAGCTCATTTTCACCGCAGAGAATGGCGGATACGCGGAGCATGCCTCTCGCTCACCGACCGATGCTTGGCTGGTCCAGGAAACGAGGTCGTCGTTGCTGTCGTCATCCTCGGCGGCCGTATAGTTCAACATCCTCTCAGGTCCCATCTCTGACGTATAAGTATATCGTCGCATCTCTAGTTATCCTTTTCTCGTGGCCCGGTAGGTACCACCTCTTGGATATCAACTCCCCGCCACGCTCTCCTAGAGCCCCTTCAGTCACAGCTTTCCCGGAGCGACCAAGGAGTTATCGCTTAGCAAGTTGAATATCTGACGCCATTATAACTTGATCTAAGTTACTCCTCGGCGTGTCGTGATCCCATGGCACAGGCTTACCGAGAGAGCTAGTCTCGCCTACCCCTCCCACCTCTTCACTCTCACCAACCTTTTGGTCTTGTCTCGGTACTACTCGGCTCGTCTCGTCTGAGTATCACTATTAATTAGAGCGAGGACCAAGTTGGCTTGTCTCCATCCACCAACGAATTCACGAGGCTCCTAATTACAGCAAAGTTGCGCCCATCCACCTTCACATATTCTCTCTCTCGCTCTCTCTCTCCTCCTCCTGTCCGTCTTTCTATCTGTCTTTCTTCATCTCTCTCTCTCGCATTCTCTCATCCTACATCTGGTCGCTCTTGCGACTCCCTCTTACTTCTAATTATTAAGACATTACGAACCAGCCAACAGCTGTTGGTAGTGGCGGTGTATTGCTTTATCATATCCCAGAAACCCGGGCACTCGTGCATGATTGCGTGCGACAAGGCGCAACAAGACCCTCCTCGGGTCGCCCGTTCGCCAAAACCAAAGTCAACCACTACCATCCTCCATATCCGATGTCGCAGCGGGCCACGCTTCGTCGCTCATCCCATAATCTCTCTTTCCTTCTCTACATAGTTTTGTCGTATTCTTCTACGAACTTGTACGCGTAAAATTGCTAAAACGGCTCGAACGAACGAGCTTCGGTATTCTTCGTATTTATACGTAGCCCTCTGGATGCGGTTCTATCGTTCATGGTCTTTCTCCTTTCTTCCTTGTATGTAAGGATCCGGTACCCACGCGGCACTCGCACGAGCCTCATCCCGACAGTTTTTATTGCGTTCGGGCGATCACCGTATTTTACGAGCCCCCCAAGTCCTGGCGTGACCGTTGGAAAACAGCCGCGACTACGTAAATGGGAAATTCTAAGCCAGCACCCCGTCCTAAAACTACCGCGATCCAACATCGCTACGACGAATGAGTTTTCTTTTGTCGATATTTTCATCCATAAAACAATAATACAGTGGAGAACCGTGGTCGACCATTTTCGCATGGGCATAAAAAAGGGTGGTAAATAATTATCGATCGGGATTACGATCATGACTCGGTGGGATATAAATGTATACCTATACGAATATACGTATCCTTTTCAAAGTTGGCACATAAATTATATTACATCCTGGTCTCGGTACCTACGTCTCTCTTTCTTTTTATCAAAACCTTATTATTTGATATATATCGGAAGTAGAGACGAGATGAAAAAGTCTTTGAAATTTCTGAGCCAGTACATGTACCAGGATTGTATTTGCACCCGCATTTTATACGCCTCTTTTCCTTCTTTCCTTTTATCTTTTTTCCATTCTAACCCTCCCTCGCATTTTCTCAGAGCTTTCTCTCTCTCTCTCTCTCTCTCCCCGTCGACGCGCTCTGGAGAATTCACTGTTGGCTGTCGGCGGGTAGAAAATAGGATAATCAAGTTAGCTCGCTGCGTGGAAAGGTACCGGTATAGTTAACACTTAACACCCCACGCCGTGGTGTATAGTTTTATTCCGTGGTTGTGCTGTTGGGCGTTGAAGCCAAAGAAGAAGGAAAATTACGTTTCAGGATGCGCCATGGTCAGTTAGCCATTACGCAACGTCACTAATTCAGTAGCTTGCAACTGATGTTGGCCGCGTTTCGTCGGAAGTAGAATTCAGTTAAAACATAAGAGAATAAAGAACTAAAGAAACAAACAACGAAGGTGGTTAAATTGACTGCCGAACTAATGGATTTTACTATTTACGTGAAGTGAAAAATATTATTTTGCTCATTGCGACAGTTGTACTCGGGAAACTCGAGCACAATGTATCGACGAGTATGTACAACGCCACGCCAGTTCTCATGCCGTAACTCGTTCTGCAGAAACTATAACTTATGTTTTTTCCAAGTGTACGTCGAGAATAATTTTATTCCACTGCAATCATCCATCGTCATTTTATGCATATTGGCCTGTATTATTGTTACTGCGGCGGCATATACGAGGACCTCGAACGTATCGGACATTCGGTCCGAGTACTTGCGTGAATAGTCGAGCTTCTCGTCCGAGGGTTCGCGAGCTTTATTATTATGTAGATTTCTTCACGACCATGGAAGCTTGAAAAAATAGTGAATTTTATAGCTATTCTACAGCGGTTAAAAAGATTACGTTGCTTCTTACCATCTCTATTATTTTACCTGTTTTATCGTCCGGCCTGGAAATATTCAGCGCTTACCGGCGCGGTTGCTTATTCCTTCAATGATTTTGTTCGTGAGGATGTATAAGAGAAAATTAGGGGGAGACAGAGGGTGGAAGTAACGAGAGAAATAGAGAGAGAGAGAGAGTGAGCCTGGAAAGCCCAGAAGCGCCGCAACATGCACATTCCGGGCATATCATTATTCCTGAGTGTACGAGGGAAAGCCGGCGCGGACGCTATATGGCGATGCGGCGGTAGCGTTAAAAATGCAATAATCTTGCGCGTACACGAGGGGCGAGTTTAATCTTTTAGCGCGAAGCTTTTAAGAGGCCACGAAGCTATGCTTTGGCGAAGGATGGTCGGCAATTAACCTTTCCGTACGCGTCAGCGAAAACTGTCCATGCAACATTGACGAGGAACTCGGCGTTCAATTTATTATACGCCGTGCCAACGATCTCGGTCCCGTGTCGTCTAGCACCACATGGGGCACTTTGTGGCTTTTGTCTATGCAAAAGTCGACTTCGACCTAACACCGGCATTGTCGTCCCTCTCACCGAATGGAAGCCAAGTTACTTTATACGGTATCACCCGGTAATCTATTATAATTTTATTCCATCGTGAATTCTTGCGGTCGGGTTTCCACGTCGAATTCTGCATCGCAGTCTTTTCCCGACTACGACTCGTTCGATCTCGCGGCACCACTTGGATTCCAGAAATCGCTGGACATGGCATCGCTGAAAGGAAGGACTTTTGTGATAGGTGGACTAAAATCTTTGAACTCTCGAAGGCGAGAGTGTGGGAGAGAGAAAGAGAGAAAGAGAGAGAGAATATCGATAGAGACCGCGATCGATCTCGATATCCGGTAGAAGGCCGAGCAAGAACACACACGCATACAGAGACGACGTTGGGAGAACGTCTGGGCTCGATCGTAAATTCTTGAACTCTTGGAAAAGGAAAGAGGAAGACACAGGTGGCCTTGCTACCGTACCAGCCGTTTCCGTGATGAACTAATACATAAATAATGGCACTAAGCCAGCAAAGCTCGACACAAGCGTTGAATTTCCGGTTGCCCATGCGCACTTCACTCGGGCGACTCCTCGGGATTGCACGTTCCCATCGACGTTGACCACGTTGGATATTCCCAAACATTCATTTCTCAGGGAATACTCTCCAATCCCCAAAGTTTTCCCCGCGTTATATCACGAGTTTCTCTATGTCGGCAATAATAATTAACTCCCAAGTTCGTTCGTCCCATTATCATCGGACGCAAGGGGTGGAAACAAAAAATGAAAAAGTCGGACCGTGCATATATACGTAAAAAAAAAAGGCTAGCGGGTAGTCGTCGAAAGAATGGGAGGGATGTGAGAAGAGAGATTGAGGGCTTCGGAGGGCAAGATCCTTGGCTATTCTCACAAGAACGGTGGAGTTCACGTGAAGCTCCCGTCGTATCACGAAGTCATCTTGGAGGTCGAGCGCTATTGTCCCACGGACCTGGAGAGATTCAATCGGCCGTGATTGTTGCTCACCCCCTGAGCCCTCTCCTGTATATACACATAGGTCTATGTATAACCGTACGTATATATATATATATAGGTATATGGCCGAGCTGTTCTACCCGATTGCGTTAACCCGACCGTACGATCCTCCCTCGCTAACATCCCTCCCGCTGGATTCCGGAAGCGACTGTCGAGCGCTCGTAGCTACCGTTCACCTTGGCGATCGTCGAACCTCCCCAGCGTCTAACGATGATTGCATCCGTGAACCTTCATCGCTCGCTCGCCCCTCTCCCCCCTCACCCCGTTGTCTGGGTCACGTTTGAAATTTCACGTACGCATCCAAGCCTCATCCGCGTCTCTGGTATAGATCGACTAATATCGCTTCTCTCGCACGACGCTCCTTCTTATTCTTTGCGACTGCCATTGTCTCGTTTGGCGACCTAACCGAAAGATACCAAAACTGTACCGTTGATCAAACGTTTCCGAAAATGCTCGATCGACCTTAGGTCGATTTAACGTCACGATCCAAAGTTTATATACCTATCATACATTGATCGGTATCTACGGGGAATAGAAATTACATCGACGAGAATCTTTCTTTTCCCGTTATGAAAACGGGATAAAACGAGAATGGACTTATCGAAATTTTATCACGATTTTCAGATCGAACAGTCAATATACGCTAGGATATTCGATATGACACTCACGTGACTAGCCGTTTCGGGTGCCCGGCCAACGGAGAGAGATATAGCCCTGCTGACGCGCATCAGCATTCCCCGTGATAAATGTCGCGAGAGTTATTGTTATAGCATACGTGATGTACGTTATATATGTATATACACGCCCGTATAGGAATTCGCCGGCTGGTGCTCTCCACCCCGGGCCCCCTTATCCAAAGGTTTACCGTTCGCGAGCACATCGAGGCTGTATATAGACGATATATTCGCAGATCCGAAGGATAACGCGATCGGAACGAAGATTGAACAAGTTTTATCGAAGTACCGTCGAGATTGGTAAGAAAAAAAAGGTGAAGTTCGAGAGAAAGAGGGATAGAAGGTTTGGAATGGTCAAGAAACATGTACGGGGAATTTCGTGTGGCAGACGAGTGATCGTACTCCGAGATTCGTCTTGTTTCCATCGGATAATGATAAGGCTGCCTTCAGACATTATATATAATCGTCCTCAAACTGCAGCATATTCTGGCAAGCCGCCGGGATATGCGGATTTCGCGGATAACTGCAAAGTCCTCTCGATCTTCCCTCTCCCCTTTCCTTTCTCTATAGATCGTACTTCGTAGCTATACGTACCAAGTTGGTGGCATCGTACAACTGACAAGGCAGAGAACGAGTGAGGGAGAATGCTCGCGCGAGAATAAGGCCATGTAAACATAAGGGATTTGCCTGCGTGGGTATTCGGATTTAACGGGGTACTCAAATTTCACGAGGATTTCGCTGTTTTCTCCCCTCCCTCCTCCGAATACTCGTCCCACTTTCGTACGGATGATAACCGTAGCTTTCGCGAAACGCGTACAAACTTTATAATATCTCCGGGAAACGAGAAATATATTCACGCGCGGAGTTCGACACACTTCGAATAGCTCGAAGCGAAAAGTTTGATAGACTCTTGGACCGTCACCCGTTTTATCATTGGTGACACCGGCTCTCCTTCTCTCCGACATATTTTCATTGCGAATTGGGATCGTTCGAGAAGAATACGATCGTCATTTAGTACCGTATTAACGCGCTGGGACTTACCGACACTTGTGTTCCCGTCTCGTCGTCGTACTCTCCGAGTCCTCCGGGACTATTTGATAAGGAAACATTTTCGTTTCGTTGCTTTCTCGTTCTTTTCCATCCACTTTATAGCGTCGCTCTCCCAGAGTGTTTGAAAAACGAAAAAAAAAACGCGGAAGAACGAAACGACGCACTCGGTCGGTCCACCGGATCTGAAACAATGCGAAAATAACTTGATAATATTTTACAACTTTGCGACAATCGCCATTTATATGAATATAAAGAAGGTATCCTCTGTACGTCGGCGTGTGTTTATACTTTTTACAGTCACACGAACACGGGGCAACCGTAGCGTGAGATTCGCGGGGCTGGAGAGGGATATGAAAAACTTCTTTTTTTTTCACTCGCGGACGTTTTTATGAATACGCGCCCCCGTTCCACTAACCGCCGTGGCGACGAGAACGTTGCGGGAACGAGGATATGCCACGCGCGCGCCCACACACGCGCGTGCCAGTCTTCCGTGTATGCACTTCCGGTCGCTCTCGTCCGTTTGCACCGTTGCATCGACATCGCTCACAGCGACGGTACTTCCTTTTCTCCGCGTGTAAAATACTCGGGGCTATACATACAGTTGGAATAGATAGTCCACCAACGGAGGGAGAAAGAGTTTATACGTCAGCACAATTTCATTCCGCTACCCCCTCGGCGTATATTTCGAATTCTCGAGCGTTTTTAACGGGGTGGATATACGAGAAAGGATTGCGCGTACGCTTTTCACACTCGCGTCCCTCGCTGGTTATCTCTCTCGACAACTGACCGGATAATTGCCTCTGTTATCCAATGGCATTGTTTCACCTCGTACCCCATCCACTTTTGTCCTACAGAGCTCTCATTTGCAGAAACACACATAGTCAGAGAGGGAGAAAGGAACGTATGTTCTATATTCGAAATTGATTCAAATTCTCGTAAAGTACCTACGTCCTCGTTTCATTGGTACAACGAGGCAGGATTTTCGTGACAACGACAAGCTCCTAGCTGATGTACATTATTTCGTGTAACCCACGTGGCTTCGTCGAGCGACACTATTCCTCGACTATGACGACCCTCTTCACGCTAGGCCTGTCTTATACACTCGACATGCCCGAAACACGCCAACAGCGAGTAAACCTTTCGAGATATCATTTTTAGCTCGACACGGCTCTTATCCAATCCGTCGAATGCTCGCGTTGCTTCAGACAGTTGGGCTACCTACCTATGTGTATGGAACAAAAAATAACGACGCTTTTCTCGGCTTATTAGTGAATTTTGTGGAGAAACGGATTTTCCGATATGGATTTTAATTCTATTTTACGAAGCAAGAAGTTTTCGGGCAACGTTCGACGTGGTTTCCATCAAGTGGATAGAACTCTGATTTAACGGAACTCGTTATGCTGATTCCGAGCGGTGAAAATAACTTGACTTTTTTTTTATCGTATCAACTCGGTTCCCTACAATACACAAATTTCCTGCTTTACATTCAACGAATTATCTTTCCGGTCCCCGTGGATAAAAACGTTTCTAATCAGTTGAAAGCATCCGACTATCCTGACCGACCCTTCGATTTTATACAACGTTGTATTTACGTTATCGCTGGCGAGAAAACGAGGGAGAAAGCGAGCATGCATTCGTGTTACATTATACGAAAAAAAGTGGTGGAAACTGTTGTAAATTCAGGACGATCAATCGACGTCAAGACTGCAGGAGAAAGAATGGGATACTCGTCGAAGCAACGCTTAATCGCCATAATTGCGAGCCAAACCGATACGAAAGGGGAAACAATGAGAAGTATAAAAGAGATTGTCCGTTCGCGTTGGCTGCGACAAAGTCCGAAAGGTTTTCCGGTTCATTTGCGCTCATGGCTTCCGTCCTTGTGCGAGTTCAGGCATTTTCTCGAATACACGCGAGCGACCCCCGGTGGTTATTGAATCGAAACGGTTTCAAGTACCGTACCGGGAGCTTTTCCTTTAACCACACAAAGTAAAAGGAACGCTAACGAGGCAAACCTCAATACGCGTTTTCTTCTTGTTTTCATCCTATCCCGGTTTTTCTTATTAACGATAATCTGCCCGACCAGGCGCTGGAAACCATTCATCGGCCGCTGTTTCTTCTTCCCTGACTTTCGTAGCCGCAGTTTCGTTTTACTATCTCGTACCGAGAGCATTGCGCCACATCGTCGTGGAAGAAACTATAAACGAATAACGTACATTGGTTCGACTCGTTACGAAGTAATTATTTATTTAAGGAGAACGATGTTATTAGATTACGACGAGATGGCATTCCCGGTTGGATAATTGAACAAGTTTATTTTTAACAATTTCTGAACGAACCTTATCACGCAGGCGTCCTCGTTAAACGTTAATAAATGAAAAGGTAAAGGAGACATTTTAGTTTCAGCGAAGAGAGTAACTGCTATCAGCAGCCGAATAATAGAAAGACGTTCTTTCGAGGTATAATTTGAACCAGAACTTTCGATCGATACTACCGTGCGGTTTAAAAAAAAAAGAAAAAGGTGCAAAAACTGCGCTGTCTCTCGATATGACGTGTCGTAACGGTTACGGGGGTAGCAGTGGCAGGCGGTATCCGCAGAGAGCAAATTTGTCAGGTAATAACGTCAGACGCGAAGCAAGCAACTTCACTCAAGACTCGCTCTCGGATAAGTAAGCGCCAGTCTCAATTTTCTCAAGCTTTCCCAGTAGGATTCAACCGCGCGACGAACGGAAACTTACTACGCCGTGCTTTCCTATAAGCTCGACGTTCTCAGATTGCTCTCTACACTCTTCGAGATTCGCTTTTTACTACTTTTACTATGCGCAGTCTCGTGACATTCCGACTATGCGAACGTGGGCTCGCACGTTTCGACCGATATATTCACGTTAACCCGATAGTTGCGCTCGGTACTTTCGGGAAGTACCTACCCCGCGTGCTTCTTAATGCAATCATTAATGCATGCGAAAATGTATATAAACATTCCAGCTATCCGCTTTGGGAGATTCTCGAGCAAGTCCCGGCGAGTTGTCGAGGAATTCGTGTGGAAACCTCGCGACCCACCTAAACCCAACCAGGCAGGCATTCCCTTCCGCTTTTACTCTACTGTAAGCTGTGTAACGAGCGCTATAGCCTACAACATTACCGACCCCTACTAATAACATCGTCTAGGATACGAATTCGACGCGAAGGAGCGAGAATCTATTAGAAATCCGGTTTCCAATCTTGCTGGTGATGAAATTTCTAGCTAGGCCTCTCGAAACGTCGTAATCCGTTATTCATTTTTTTGGAACACGTTCTAATTTGAATCTCGACTAGTGTTCGAAACCCGTGATTGTGATTTGATCGATGAAACGCTTTGATATCATGAAACATATTACGTAGATCCGTCACTAATATTCTTATAAATATTTATCACGAGTTAGAAAAAATGTTAAAAAACATATTTTATTTCCACCCGGAGAAAAATAGAATTTTTCCCGTACGCTATTCGCCATAGCTCATCTCACTAATACATATCTGTGTAATAAATGTGGGTAGATAGTGATATATTTCGTGGTACTTCGTAAATATCCTGTTCGATATGGCGGAGTGTAGGTACGCGATCTAATGATTACCCGCGAGGTCTGATAACAAAAAATGGTGCGCACCACGAGCTGCCCTTTTTCTCTCGGCGCTCGCGGGGTCTACCGGGTGAGAAAGGGTGAAAAAGAATCGGAAAAGCGCGTAAACGCGTGTCCGTCGGCCATTCGCTCGTTTAAAACGAGAATTTATAGCGCGAGTAACGACTATCGCGTTTAGCCTTCTCTCTTTCTCTCTTTCGCCCGTGTTGTGCGAATTCCCCGCAACCCCACCTCCTTCGTTGCGGCCTCGTTTGAGAGTTGTTCACGCGCTTCGATCCCAAAAAACGTTTTTGCTCGCCCGTGGTTCTCGCTCTCCGGCGAAATACGAGCGTCGGCATTTTGTATTGTTTCGCGAAGGGGTGAAGAAGAGGGTGAGCGGTGGAAGAGCTTAGGGTTGGCGATATTCCAATGCTCCGTGCATCATAGGGGTCCAAGCGAACCGGTGAAAACATCCGAAACGTAGTTTGCTCGTCCATCCGTGACGGTTTTATGTATTTGTAAATAGCAAAAATTGTGTCATTGTTGTCCTAATATTTATAGTTATGAAATTTATCTCATCACTCCTGGAGCAATTGCAAACTCATCCCTAGAATCTTACTATTACCGAGATAAAAATTATCAACTTAATTATAAGCACGTTTCTCTAATAACAATATTTTATCGTCACCGTCGTGTGCGAGAATCGTGGAGACTGATTAGTGTGGATAAATCGGATAAATACTATCATCCTAGCCATGCACTAGCTCGGACCACCCTGGGCGGAGGTTGACGCGCAAAGGGTACAGGCGACTAGAGTCCCCTCGGTATATATAATTAACCTATATACGTAAATGGATGTAAGCGGAGCTGTTAATTGCTTCGAGCAAATGGCACATTTCTAGAACGCCACAGCGTTCTGACTTCTCATCCGGTTGCTCGTGTAAGAGGGACTCATTACAGACCTCCGTAAAATGAATTTTCAACATTCGCCGTGTGCGCTACAAATCGTATTATATATCCTCGAAACTGGGATTTCACGAAATTATTCGAAAGCACATACATAATATTCTGGTACCTTCCGGAAAATGTCTCTCACGATACGGTACCCCTTCTCGATCCTCGAGCGCTATCTTCCTGAATTATTTCTTCTGCCTCGAACTCCTGAAATTTGATATATCCGTATATACCACGACTCCATTATTTTTCTTACATCTTGTAGTTTCCGACATTTAACAAACGAAAACATTTTATCGTACGACTTTTAAGCTTTCGTAGCTAAAGAAAAAGAGAGAGAGAGAGAGAGAAAACTCCTACAAGTTTCCAGACGCCTGTGTCTAAGGTAGTTAGCAGAAGAATCCAGCGCCGTTAAAGGTTCCTGCCCGGAAGGTTGGATTCGTAAATTCCTCGGGTTAAGTGAAAATTGTACCGTTTGAACTGGCAGACTAAACCACTGAAAGTATACATAGTAGCGTCGCTATATGTATATAACGATATATAGTGGACCATAAACAGAAGGAAACACAGGACAGGATGGTATATACGCGAGGACTTAATTCCTCGGAGCCTTCCTCGACGAGAACGACCGCAAAGGGATTTTCGTATGCCGTCTAATTCCTGGTTGCCGCCGCGGTACCGCTGACTCGATGCTCAGCGTTGACTCCCTGACCTTCTGTAACACCATTGAGCTCGGTTTGGTTTCTTGGTACTCACCCTCTGCCTTACCACATTATGGGACAACCAGACGAAGAGTGTAGTACCGGAATACGTAAGTCGGACGATTAAATATACACCTCGAATCTTCAAACGTGAATTAAAAGACAAACGCGTGGATGCGTTAGAGAGGGTTTGAAACTGAGAAAAATGTTTGACGCCGAGCATGTGGCGCGTGAAAAGCGTGAAAAATATGTTTTCGAAGCCGTTGTAGCATTACCGCTCAGCCGGTCGTCGCTCGTTGGCTTCTAAGCCGCTTACTACAAACGGGCAGTCGCCTGTTTGCAACACGATACTTTCGACAAATTATTTATTACACCAGTTATTCTTTCGGAAAAGTACCGATTGTACGCGATACTGGAAGGCTTTTTGGAATTTGTAGAAACTCCAAAAAGAATTCTTCTTCTTACGCGTTGTCGAGCGAGGAAATACGGATATTCTCTATACCTACCATATATATATGGTAATTAATAAAAATGTGCATTTTAGTATACGAGAATAGAGTAGAGAGAACGGATGTACTTGAATATAAATAATAGAGGCGGATTTCCCACTCACTGATATAATATATTATTCATTAGTGCAACCCGTTATCCACTCTCGAACAATCATTGACGAGTATGGGAAATTCGTGTGCTCTTATCTACGATTAATTACCGGCATACGCTGTATGCCAATACTGTGATAACGTATTTACAATACATTTCACAGTCGCGATTTGAAAGCCCCCCGGTCAAACGATGAACGAGTTTGGCACGTCGGGTTTTCTCGTCGATGTGACTATACATGGATAATATACATACACACAATGCTACTCACTTTGCTAGCTGTTATCAAATCAATTGTAACTGAATTGTGATCGGAATTGAGGGAGCCTGGTCAATGGTCGATGCGTTAGTGTGTATCTCTAATGGACCTATAATATTCACTGTTAATCCCTTTCTGCTTTCAGTACCCCTATACACTGCTACATATGTGAATAAATAAATCTTTAGGTAAATGCTTCCTGAAAAAGTCTTTGCTTATTGAATCAATTACGAACAATTGTTTCGGTCTTAAGGAATATTACGCATTTGTTTTCAATTATTTGGTCACTACTGATTATAGTAGGTCAATCCCAAAGGTGTAAAAAATATACGTAGGTATCATTGCATTTATCATAGAGTTTATTTATTTACAGATTCACTAGCGGGGAAAAAACGTAACTTTGACATACTCTCTTACGTCTTTACGAGCGTACCGCGCTTTCGCTCTCGCTCTCTCTTTCTCTCTCTCTCTAACAGTCGGAGCGATAGGTTGGTCGCGGGGAAAACGTGAAAATGTTAAAGGCACACGGGAATAAATAAATCGGTTTTTAACGTGACAGCGAGGGCATATTTCGAATGCCTAGCACGTACGTGTTCAGTGAATTCGATAGAGTGGTCCGTCGCGTCTGCTCCACTCTCTTATACTACCGGTCGCCCCTCTAGAGTCAGTGATGTAGGTCCGCTCAGGGAGTGGCGTGCTTAAACGACGCTCGTAGAGAAGTAAAAAAAAACTTTAGAATGACCCTGTTAGACCTAAATCTTGAGAAAAAAAAATTTCTCGGTGCGAGGGGCAAAAAAATATGGGGCTTGGCGTAACAGAACCCATGAAACAACGTTTATAGCGAACGTACACAGTCTGCGAATTCTGCTTCCCTGCTTCTTCCAAAGTCTGCACTGACATCTCTTGCGTCGCTGATATTTTTAATGTTCCAAATTAATTCCCAACCACAAGAGCGAATAAATAATAAATTAATTAGTTATGAATACTTATTTGACGACGAAAACTCACTCTTAACATTTTCCATAAATTTGTTGCTCAGTGATAATTTATATCAATAAATTATACGAGGGTTTGGCTTTTGAAGACTGGCCGTGGATTTTAAAAAGCCACCGTTCGACGGTGGGAGTACTCGCTGTATACCTATATATTCTACCGTCAACCCCCTCGGTCTTATTATTGGGTTAATTCAATTTAAACTTTTTTGACGCGAGAAGAGAGGAAAGCACGGAGCGGCTAAAGGTCTTCCAAAAGTTTACAAGCCGATATAAAGCACTTTTTGCCGCCGGAAAAATTCCGAGGAAAAAGTTTAATTTTTAGAAGTCAACCGACCGAGACGAAAGCTCTTCTCCGCCCCTCTCTGTGTCGTCACTCTCTAACTTTTTCGTCCGTTTAATTTTTTTTTCTTCTCTCCACGCTACGAACCGGGCGTGCAGCACAATTTTATGAATCCCAGGCGACCCTCTCTCATTCCGCGTCACCTTATATACCAGCTGTCGACGAGAAATGCATTTGCAATATTTAAAAAAAGTTCCAAGCGAAACGCGTCCCGGATGGGTGATTTTGGAAAATCAAACGACGCGACGTAAGAACCAACGAGAGATAGCTTACGTGTATAGTGGACGGAGTATATATACGCGCATGTAAATCTCTCGAGACACGTACTTGCCGCGAACTCCTGGATTCTCGACCTTCCTCTTGCCAAAAATTACCTCTCAGAGTTTTAACACCCTCGTCCTTTTTTCCCCTCGTCTCTTATATACGCCCTCGAATAACCGAAAGCACCCAAGGAGAATCGTTTCGCCAACGTGAATCAAATTGGTCTCGATGTACTCACGGAATAACGGCGTACCTACTTTTATTTTAATATGCTTGTAAAAATGTCGGGTTATAAAAGATATTGTAAAGAGGGCGATAATTAGCGACTGATTAATTATACTCGAAGAGCATATAAAAGGGGTTTTTTAACTCAAATTTCAATTTTTGATAGGTATAAATATGTATCTTTACGAAAAAAAACTCTCGACAATCGTGTCAGTTTATATATATGTACGTATATATGAGTTTACACGATCGACGAGTATCTTGTTCGAGGGCAAAACGAAACTAGGAAAAAGAGCAATCTCTTTCGAGCTTCTGAATGCTTCTGTTCCCGAAGCGAAAATAAAACGTGTTTACCGTGATATCTATCTGGACTTCTCTTCTCCTCTCGTTTGTTTCCTTCATTTCTTATACGCTCGCTGGTTTTCCTTCCATTCGTTCCACTGGTAATTCACTGAATGAACTACTCCCTCCCTCTCCTCCTATCTCTTTCATGTCTCATTGTTTATATACAGACCTGGCTTGTTTCGTTTCCTATCTTTTTTTACTTCCGTCGATCTTATGCTTCGCATTTCCCGCTCACGGTTCAATCTTCAACTTTACCTTTTCCCCCATTACTCTGATTACTACTGAAGTACGTACAGGTATATCGACAATACCTGGAGATCAACACCGGACTTTCCGAACAACGAACGATACAAGTTCGTAAAACCCTGTTTTTATAGTTCCTTTTCTTTTTTTTCGATAAAATAAAAATTTATGCTATAGTATGTAATTTACGAATGTATTTATCGTTTATGCTCGTTCATTGATCTCTCTAAACCTAGCTTTTCGTTATCAACGTCAACAGTAGGGGAAAGGAGGACGAGATGGAACGGCTAACTTCATGACGTAAACAAACATAGAACAACAAAATATAAATATTTTATTACCATCAGTATTTAAAAAGTACTTATAAAGATATCTTATAATGCCATTAGTAATAATTAATTATGAGCAGGATCATTGCAATAACGAATGAATCATAAGCATGATAAATTCCATCTTGCCCACACCCTGAGGGTAAGACGACTCGAGCGTCATGTCACGTGGTTCAAAGTTATAGCTATTTTTCATCTTGCCTGCTCTTTCCATCTTGCACTCCCTTCCCCTATACGAGCCACGGAGGGTCACCCTGAAATTCCTGGAGGGCTTCGTTCCAGATCCAATAAAAGTTTGTTCACGGCATGCTTTAATTGGAGTTGCTAATTGTATAGGTATAGATTTTTATAACTAATTGGAACGGTCCATGTCGTGTGAAACATCGACGAGATTTCCCATGGCAGAGAGAGGCACTTTCCTACTAGTTAAACAGGAAATACACGGTCGATGAGGGTATTGCAACGTGAATCGTAACGAAGCATCGCACGATATGGAAGCTCCGACGAGCGTTATAATATAATTATCATCCTACGGGCATATATGTACCTACCACCGATATATAGCGACAGTGTAACGTTTGGTTATATTCGCCATCGCCCACGTTGTACAGGACGAGTGTATCGAATATACGCTAGCGACGAAACCTATATACCTATAGAGTTGTCTGACGATAACGAAGTTTCCCGATTCCAAATTACGATCAACAGAAATATTTCTCGTTCATCCAAATCAATTGGATTTTCTTCGGTCCGAAACAAAACTCTATTTCAATCGAGCGTTTCGATGCAAATTTAAGCTTGATTCGAGTCGAAACTATGACGAGAAGGTGAGTGGAAGATATTGGATATACGTAGTCGGCTTATCGCATCATACGTTTCGCCGCAATGCAGAAGAACACCATAGTTTGAAAATCGCGAGAGAGCGAGTACGAAACTTTCACGGTTGAGAATCTCTCTTTATTCCCCATGACTCGTACTTTCATCCGTACCTGTCGTAAGATCCGAAGTCTGACTTTTACCGAGATGCGGATCGTCCTCTCTCGACTACGTGTAGTTGCAAGACATATGCGCAAAGAGGGAGAGGGAGGGAGATGGAGAGAAAGAAAGGCAAAATTTGAGATCTGTAATGTACGTCTAATCCGTGTCGGCGCGTCTCGAGAGGGAAAGCGTGTAGGTACACACGAGAAACAGAAAACAAGGCAAAAGTTCGAAAGCTCGTTATAGAGAACGTTCTCGCACAGATTCTACTTCCGGAATGACTATTCGTCTCATCGATAAGACGATAAATATATGATTATCGAGAAGCGAGAGCAATTACCGGAATCCAGTTTTCAACGAAAGCGAGAGTTCGCTCGTGTTATAGAAATATCCAACGGGTTACTTGTACGAATCGCACGAAATTAATCAGAGCATGCGCATAGAACTTCCGAGATACGTCCAGACCCTTGAAAAGGATCTCGCATTATCGCGTTCGCAATAGCGTCATAGTTTATAATATCGAAAACTATTCAATGTCTATAGCTATACTTGCTATCGGAATTAATCGACGACATATGATACACGAGGAAATGGATCAATCTTTCGTTCGGTCCATACGTACAAAATTGACGAGACACCGAGCGTGTCGATATGCTAATTAAAGTCGTAAAGCTAACATAGGCGTAATGCGCACAGACGAAGAGAGGGATAGTCGCGTCAATACCTTGTCAGAGATATTTTATGATCCACTTTGTTTTTAAGTGTGCAGCTGGTACCTGAAAAACCTGCCTGAAACATCGATACGAAGCTTCGCTGCGACAACAACCTCGCGCGAGTCGCACGGTGCGCGCAACCGATCGGCGTTTTCTCTTTTTCGCTTCGCGCACCATCGTAAATACATCTTTTTTTCTCTTTTGTTGTTCGTTTTTTTTTTTTTATTTTCGAAATACGTCGGGACACGTCGTCCGTATGTAGCGTATTGGATCGCGAGGGCTCTCCTTGGTACATAAAGAACGTTTTCCTCTTCGGAATGGGATTACCGGCTATATATCCAAGAGCGAGAAGAAATTGAGTCGCCGACAGCGAGAAGAAATTGCGGCACCCACTCACCCACGATATGTCCTTGCCCCCCACTAAACAGAGGTAACATCCGTATATAAGCCATACACGTATCCTCCAATGGATTTTCTCCGGTGCTCGATTCTCTGCTCTTGTATATATATATCTATCTCTTTAACTATATATATATATATCGGTTGGCCATGAACGCTCTTGACTGTTCGTACTCCGTCGGGAGAAAGCTGACCTCGCGCGATAACTTTCTACGTGTGTCTCCTTACCGACCCGTACCGGGAGATCCGCGAAGAGGCGAAGCATTTCTTTTTTTTTTTTGCGAACATTCATTAATGATTGCCCGACATCCGCGAAGCCCGATTATACGGACGAATCGTCGAGTCAATAAAAAAGAGGTCGAAAGATAAACATGTTTTTTTCACGTTTCGCGGTATCGATGAGTGTTTTGTTTTGAATGTTAATTAAACGCGATATCTCATGTTTTTGGCGATACTCGAGTGCGTCGAGTGTGAAAATAACGAATCGATGACAGTAGACATTGTGAGTAGAAAGGTAAAAGTTAAATCCTACTTCTACGCGAGTCGTAATTAAGTCGAGAGATGTAACGAGCCGTGGCCTCTTTAATTCGTCGTGCTATGTTGTAAGTGTGCTCGACTCGCACACACGAATGCGAGTCAAGTTCTTAATCGCGAACTTAGGTACATCCTGTATTTGCGAAAAATAATGTTTTATCTTGTGCAGAAAAAAACATTATCGATATAATATATTCCATTTGTGTACAAAAATACGATTGATAATAAATACATTTTTTATCAAACAAGAGTTGTTATTTGTGTTAAAAAAAATTACCAATGTTGAACACCAACATTATTCCACCCTTTTCCGAGTTGATGCACGAAGAGAGGATAAAATAGTTTTGAAGAGCGAGGTGCTCATCCGTTAGAAGCCTCTTTACTCTTGGAAAAACGTGTGTGCTACATAAGCTATAGAAATTCTCCATATACAGCGAATCTTACACGATATTTTCAACCAAGTGTTCGACGTGAATCTTCTTCTTCGCATTATCACTGTACGAACAAGTGCTCTATCGTTTCTCTATCGTGACAAAAATACGTGTACGAAATTTCTCTCACAATCATCGGCACGAGCGAACGCACGAAAATGCTAATATATTTATATTCGACTCTATTCAAACTTCAAAGGCAGATAAAAATACGATTCTTTATATTTTCGAGTAGGTAGATAGGTAGTAGGTAGTAGGTAAAAATATGTGTACGAGTATATAACGAATAATCAACTTGTGCGAAGTCAAGTTTCTCCATGATCGCCGGCATATCAGCATTCCCAAAAAAGAATAACTGCGCACATATAAGCGATAAACTTTCCCATATCGCTTCGAATAATATGTGACCAAAATAAATGGTGAAGCGTGTACGGAAAATTTCGCATTTAAAACTACACGGATGAAACGTTCGATCGTGTTATATATGTTATATCCGCAAAAGCTTTGTCGCACTCGGTACGTTCATGTTAATCGAAAGAGGACGATGAGAGCAGAGAGAGAGAGAGAGAGAGAGAGAGAGAGTTTCGAACCGATCTGACTGAATTCTCTAGTAACCGCGACATACGTTGATTCCCCGAACAGAGGAATTGAAGGCTATGGAGAAGCTTTGTCGAAACTCACGACAGGGCTTAAATTCGCGACGAGACTCTATCGCTTTTCGGCACAAATAGAATCCGTGTCCGGAAAGTACGAGACGATGGGTTTTGCCAACATTTGAGGCGAGGGATAAAAGATTAAAGCTCTGTGAAGCTCTCTCGCGTAGCCACAGACGGATTCAGCGAGAGACTGGTTCGCGCGTCAACTTTCGAGACTTATACGGTGCAAATTTCGCGTCGGATTATTAGTTGTACAAGAATATTACATATATACTACTCGTACATGAGAAGAACAAACATGTAAATATATCACAGATATGAATAAGTATGATCCGTACCTTGGTACAACTGACACAGTATAAAGTTGGGACAGATTCGTTATATGTTGGTATATATTTATTCACGAAGTAGCTATGAGTGTTCCGTTTACCGGTCACTCGTGCACAACCACCACGGGTCATCGAGTTTCCAATAGTCTCCGGACCAAGATGTGTAGTCGTGCGACTATCGATGGCACGATCCTACATAGACAGGAAGTAACGAAAATTGCGCCACGAGATTTTGATCCCGGGGCAAAAAGGGTGTTGAGAAGGACGAATGGAGGGCAAAATATCGAAAATTTGTATTCCGCGATTCGTCGCCGACGAAAAAAAGGTGCAACCGATATAGGACGAGAGACGAGAAACGAGGAGGATGAGAGAGAGAGCCGATGCATGCACTGCGTGGGGTAAGGAACGAAGCGTGCAACGGCTCGGAAATCGCTCGGCACACCGTATACGTATAGACGTTGGCACGTGACGAGAATTCCGAGTCCCATAAACGAGAGAGAGGCAAATAGAGAGAGAGAGAGAGAGAGAGAGATAGAGAAAGTGGAAGAAGAGGTAGAGAACGTCCACCGGTGCGACACCGGCTTAATTACCGCGTCCACCTCCTATCCGCCTCTTTCGTTCTCATGCCCTTTACTCTCTATCTACCTCTTTCTCTCTCTCTCTCTCTCTCTCTCTTTCTTTCTCTCGTTTGCGCTTTCCCCTTTCCTCTGTCAATGGTTTGGTCTAAAATGTGTTTTGCACGACCATTCGCGAAATAGAATGCCTATGAGAGGGGCGATGGAAGGAGCTACGGTTTGAGAACGAGCTTAAAATATCACAATTTTGCTTATTCTCGTTCCGGTATTGCATAGGATCAACTTTGGATACACGGATCGATGTACTAAATGTACAAAGCAACTCGTGCTTTTGGATGCAAGCGTCATAGCTAGAGAAAGAGAGAGAGAGAGAGAGAGAGAGCCCGCGGGCTTTATTTTATAGCCAGTTAAAATCTCATCAAACTTCGTGACCGCGCGTATTACACCGTTGATATGCGAGGGATCTAACGCGAGCGATGCTTTTGATATGGCTTATTATATATCCCTGTAGAAAATAAAAGCGACGATGGCTAGAGCGCCCGTGTAAATCATCGCTACGATTTTATCGTCGCAGTTTGCATACGAAATTAACGCTCGAAACGAAAATAAGAGATATCCCATTTTTTGTCGACACGCCCGAAAAGGAAAAGATTTTCTAACCATTTCGATTCGAGCTTTCTCGCTTCTCGAGAGTCTCCCAACGTGCTTCTTTTCTTGAAAGAGTTTTTTCTTGTCACGAGTGGGTGGTGATATGACGACGTATATAAAAAAAACTGCATCTCAAGGGGAGCCACGGAAAAATGTCTCATTGTTCCAATCTCGTGCATTCCAGGAATTTCCTCTGCGAGGTTCGATAAAATTTTATACATACGCGCTCGTATAGAACACATACGTGTCTCAGACAGGTATAAATATAATATATATACGTATTAGACGTTCTACACCACCCGTTGCGCTATATTCATCGCGCATGAAGAATATATCAAACGTCGAGAGAACGGGTTTGAAATATTGCCGCATAAATTTCACGACGGAACGAACTCCGTTGCACCCTTAACGCGGTTTCATTCATTCACCCCACCCTCTTACCCCCTCATTGTCGTCTCACTTTGCACCGCTATCGCGTTTTCGAATAATTAAGAACGCAGTTATCGCCACGTTTCTACGTCGTTATGATTATTACAATTAATCGAGCGAGCTCTCTCTCGCTTTTTTCCTCTCTCCCTCGTTCGCTCGTGTTTTTTTGTTTTTCTTTCTTTCCTCTCTATACTAATACATATATTCATGAAGTATGCACGAAATAAGAGGTCGGAGCGTAATATTTGTGCCGGATGCTGACTTGTGAATTAACAGCGAGCCATTTACCACTCATCCTCTTTCGCCCAAGTCGCCCCCGACTTTACGAGTGTCTTTCACTTTGCGGAATGACGAAGGGTCCGAGGTTGTTCCAGCAATCAGGAAAGGGAGGGCCTCCGGTATCCCCGAGGTACATAAATATATATGCGCAATAGTTCGTATACGTATATGTGTTGCCGACTATCGCGCGGACGCATGGTCGCGTCACGCGCAAATTGCTTTTTCTCATACTTGTTTCCCACCATGTCGTCTTCATATGTATATAGATATATTTACCCACACCCTCGAACCTAATACGTACAAGGCACTATCCGCGAACAGAGAAGATTACTTTAGTCAATATGCTCGCTCATTTCCTGTTCGTAGCTTTGTTTTTTGCCGCGACAGGAGCGTTCGTACTAAAAGTCGTCATTGACTCGAAGAACTTTTTTCTCTTTTTGAGGACGAAAGTTTCTATCTAACTTCTCTATTGTGAGAAACAGGCGACAATTGGCTTTTTACATATTAAAATCTATCGTTTCATCATCGTAGCTATATTTTCGACTAATTTTATGGCCGGTATTCTTTACTATCTACGAATTTACCGATGTTTTAACGATAAACGAGGGTTACTTTTATTTGGTTAGACGTAAACTGATTAAAGAAAGTTTGCGCTCTACTCTTTCGTAGTATGAACAAAATAGAGGATACCGGAACGTTATTGGAAGTTTGACCTGTTGCAGGTTCGAGCAGTTGGGTGCGATTCCACCGTCCGAGGATACGATTTCGCTTCGGTGTCGAAGTTTCGCGAGGGTTCCCGGGACGGGGTAGTTTGTCACAAGAACACAAGAGAAGGATGTACATCTACTAGAGAGACAGCGAGAGAGAGAGAGAGAGAGAGAGAGAAAGAGAATGAGTGGGGCACAGAGTTCGCAGTTCAGCCTACGATGAAAGAGAGAGAGAGAGAGAGAGAGAGAGAGAGAGAGAGAGAGAGAGAGAGAGAGAGAGAGAGAGAGAGAGGAAGAGACTTTGCTCTTCTCGATTCGACGGAAACCTCTCGGAGGAACTTGTTCGTCTCCTCGTGGCTCGACCCCTTCTTCCACTTCGTGGTTTGCAAGTTTAGGAGCAACGCAGCGTCGTACCAAACTCCCGAGGACAATGTATACGTATATACGCGATACCGCGAGAGAGACTTTCCTTTTGACACGACGCTTCGTCTCGCTGGTAACCACGAGGATACGACGGAAAATAAGACAGTCACTGGCCATCGAGTCACCATTGATAATGTCAATGAACATCGGACACGGTCCTACACGAACGGTAAATAAATATATTTACTATCCTACCGACGTTACTAAAATACCAATGATCGTTAAAAACATTCGATATATTTACTACTATATAATAATTTTTAATAATCTCAATAAAACGAACGACGTACTTTTCTCTCGTATCGTGTGGCCAATGACTATATCATTACCCCGGCATGCACGCATCCTTCCCCTATCCTCGTCTATCGCGGTGAGCGACGCACACACATAGACGAAGGTGAGTCGCGCGCGTCTTCACTTCCTGGGAAACGAACCGCGTCAGACTTACTTTCCCCGCGGATATGTCTCTATAGGTATACGTTCATCCAGAAGACTTGTATACATCGCGTTTATATACACCAGCGGTAGGAAGCTGCGGCGGTGAGAGAGTTCGCGTCATACAGTTAACGAGCTCAAGGTACGCGATAGCGTTCGTGCGTGCCTTTGCAACGACGCTTAGAACGAGCGGCTCTATAGGAAAACTCAGAGAGCGTTTGCTAGGCCGCCGCGAGGGAAAATCCTCCATTCTTGCGCGAGTGTTTCAACATCCTACACGCATCGTACCTACATACGTATAATGAAAGAGCGAAGAACCCACGCAAACGCACACACGTACAGGCCTACGTCCCTCTGGGCTGATTCGCATTTGTCGACGACACTCGACACGCACGTACGCCACACGACTTCCAAGTTTCAACGGCACATGTTCCTTCCCTCCTCCTCCTCCTCCTCCGTCTCTTCCTCCCTCGTACTAACTCTCGCGTCGCTCGAGCTATATCGTATCCGCATGCACGACAACGCGACCGCGCGTGTCGGAATTTCAACGAAACTCTCTTTAAATGTGCTTATGAGTAATTTAGGAAGGGAGTGGGGGGAGGAGGGGGGGGCGATAAAGCAAACAAAAAAGACATCGACGTTCTAATTTTTAATGGTCTCGTATCGTGGCGCGTAACGCTGTTTCTTCTAGCACGACGAGATGAAATAAACAGAATGGAGAGGCTTTAATACCGGAACGGAGATTTATACGTTATGTATAATTATGTTTATGTTCGTATTGGCATAGTAACAACGACGATATTAGTGTCGTGGAAGAAAATGTAGGCGTTCGCCGTCGTTAACTTTGATGCCGAATTCATTGAACGTTCATTAATCGTATTTGGAGGTAAATTATCTAACTGGACTTACGATTAATGAAAGTAGTAAATCGAATCGCGGCTCGGCTTGTCCTCTGTGCGTGGCTCAATGGCCTCTCGGACTCCACGTCGACGCGAGAAAGAGAGAGGCGTGCCACGTCGCGAGGTTGCTCCAGAGCGTTATATTATACTACATGTACGCTGCGAAGACACGAACAAGCACCAAGAGACCCGGGGAGTCCAAAATTCCGACTTGGACCAATGGTCAAGCGACGGAGTGTTTCACACTCTTCAAACACGTATATATACATATAAACACATAGGAGATTCGAGAGACGCGAGAGAGAGAGAGAGAGAGAGAGAGAGAACGAAAGAGCGAAAGAGAGACAGCACGCGATGCGTGACGATCGTGCGAGTAACTGTTCGCTCTACGTGCCTCTCCAATCTCGGGACTTCCACCTCTCGTATCTCCTCAGCCCGCCTCGGCGCTCTTCGATAACGGAGAGTAATGACATCAGCTGGTCCGCCACACACACATATATATATTCACCACGCCACTGTGTCGGGCAACGTTTGCTTATAGACATATAAACGTGTTTACGTTTAACGAAGAGGAGACGGAGACGGACAGAACTCGGGCGGAGATAATCGAACGGTATAGCCTGGATAAGAATGCTCGAGAAGAGCAACGAGAAGGAAGTTGAAGAGATTGACGAAGATGTGAAATATGAGCGAGTGTGTGTATGTGTGTGTGTGTGTGTGAGAGAGAGAGAGAGAGAGTGAGAAATGAACCAGACAAGTGTGAGAGTAGGGAAAAGCTCGGATAACCGTATCAAGGCAGCACATGAGGGGGAACAGAGCAACTGTACAGCAAGAAGCGCGAGATTCGCGAGAGAGCAAGAGAGAGAGCGAAAGAGAGAAATAGAGAGAGAGAGAGAGAGAGAGAGAGCGAGAGGAAGGAAGGGAGAGGAAAAGGTTGAAAGAGTAAAAAAAGCGAATGCAGAGGAAGCGACGAACGATGAGCCCGGGAGTGCGACCGAGAGAGCCAAAGGGAGGCTGCGTAGTGTACAATGTAGGTGTATATATAGGGAGTTAAAAGGAGGAAGAGTAAAAAAGGATTGTACCCCGCGAGAGGGGTTGGGTAGAGGCGAGAGCGGACTACGGGGAAGATGGAACGGGGAATGGCAGAGCGAGAGGGGTTGCGAGAGTATAAGGGCGGGGTGGGGATGGCGATAGGGACGGGGCTGAGGGGGAGAACTCGCACGATGTGGGTGAGCGAGAGGGGGAGAAAAGAGTGCGTGAATGAGTGAGAGAGAGTGAGAGAGAGAGAGAGAGAGAGAGAGAGAGAGAGAGAGAGAGAGAGAGAGGAAAACCAGAGACCTACATATTCGGAGAGGCCAATGAGACGGCGCAATGTGGCCTCCGCTCGTGCATTATATGTATATATACATACATGTATTTAGCGCCGTATATATGTATAGGTCTCACTCCCCCTCTTTCTCTCTTTCCCTCTCTCCTGCCTCGCTCCTCTCTCATACCGAGCATTCGAACGCGCGCGCAGCGGGGACCCCTCCGACTTTCTCTCTGGTCTCGTGAGGTGGCTGGTAGCGCACTTCTACCCACCCACCCCCTCCCCGCTCCGCACACACACACACACGCCCATACACATATACACATACACACACGTATACATAGACCGATGGATGTGTACATAGACAAACCCGCGCACACAAATCTGTCGAGTCTGTCTCTCTCGTCGCGGCCGTCTCTCGTCTCACTCCCTCGCTCTCTCGCCCTGCAGTCCGGTCCGCGCGCGCTTCGTGGGTTTCAGAGTCGCGACCGGAGTGTCAGTCGTTCGCAGGCAACCGCCAACGCACATACGCAACTAAAGAATAATGCTTCCGCCACGTTCCCGCGTATATTCAACGCTCACGATGAGTCATAATAATCCAAGATTCGCCGTTGCGACGTGTTGCACATTCGTTATATTCGCAATATTGAGCCTCGGTGTAACGGATATTCACGGTTCTACCGAAAATACGAGTCAGCAGAGTGGTGGTCTTAAGGTCGATAGAATTTATCAGCCGGAAATTTGCGAAGTTAAATCGAAGAAGGGCGATCAGGTGACGATGCATTATACCGGAACTCTCGTCGACGGCAGCAAATTCGACTCAAGGTCAGTTTACCAGTGAATATATATTCTTTTAATTTTATTTTTCACGCTGGATTCGTCGTACGTTAATGTGCACAATTGGTCGTTTGTATTTCGCGCGATTCGCTCTGCCGGAGCCTACTCGTGGTCGCCACATGTCGATGACGTCCGGCGTGACGAGAATATCGCGGGTGCTTCAAAATTGCAACGAGTGCGTATAATCGACATTCACACTTGTTTCACGGATCGACCATTTTTTCGTTTTTTTTGTTACAATCGAAATTGAACCGACGCGAATTTTCGTTGATTTTTGCCACCGGTGTCTATGAAACTCTCGGCGATCGGGCATCACGCGTTTCTCTCAGAATTCGGATCCGGTTTCGAAGTCCAAATATCATCCATCTATCTCTCTCTCTCTCTCTCTCTCTCTCTGTCCCTCCATTTCTCTCCTGTCTCTCGGATGACCTCGCGTCACGAACCAGCTTGGACAAAACTCGCGCGGCTTCGATAGTATCCCGTAATCGAAGAGAGGGTTATCGCGCTCTATCGCGCCATTCTGCTGACATACCGAACGACTGACCATTGAAATATACATATAACGTTTTGTCGATAAAAGTGCTTGTCTCTGCCGAGGTATATCGCTCACTTTTTCATGATACGGGCATAACATTTTAACTGTGAATAAACACGAGGAATCGTATCTCTCTCTTTCGAATAAATTTCCTCACAAAACTTATTGTTCTCGACGAACTTTGATCGCTTCCAACGATTTTAAACAGAAAACCTCGTCGTTACTTTTCCACTAATTCGTCATTAAAAATATTGATAAATTGGACGTTACAGCATCGATAAAATGATATTAAATCGTGCGTATTCATCGTCTGGTTGATAAAGCACTCGACCGTTTTTTTTGTTTATCCTCCTTGATATCGTCATTATTGTGATAACGTGTACGAAGAACGCGTAGAGATTCATATTGAAGTTCATCAACGCGATGAGGTTGAGGTGGAAAACATGCCGCTGAGCTTGTTACGTTGTGCAAACTGTGCTCGAGGCTACCGAGCATGTACACGCGGGCACCAACGTACGAGGGACTACGCTCTACACGGTGATACAATATCCCGGTATATCGTGTATTCCGTCGTGTATAGGCGTGTGCGCAAGGGACGATGTACTTGATGCACGTGAAAGCATTAGCACAAGAGGGCAACGTACAAGGCCCCGCGGCGCTCGTGTGTGCACGAACCCAGCTCTTCGCTCTAATACGCAGACGTCAATTGAGAGGGAGAGAGAGAGAGAGAGAGAGAGAGAGAGAGAGAGAGAGCGCACACAACGAGTAATAAACGGAATCGCGATTGCTGGAGGTTCAATTATACTCGCTTCAACATGGGCCAACAATGTGGTTATCGGATTTTTCGTTAAGTCAAACGGGTCGAATATATTACGCGCTCGTTTCACCAGTAAATTGAGCCTTTCATGATTCATTACACCGACGAATCTCGCCACTATATTCATCGCTACGTATACTGCGAATATTCGAGTCGTGTATTTCAAGATTGATACGAATTCGAAAGAACGAATGGATAAAAAATATGTCGCGGTTGTATATAGAAAGGGGAGATATAAAGAGGGAGAGTACAGAGGAGGGAAAGAAACGAGGCCGTTTTAGAAAGTTCGCTCCGTTTAACTGTACCCGAAGAAATTCGTGTGGAACCTGAATGTCATGGTAATCGAGAAATAAAATTCAGAACGCGAGGCCCGCGTGCAAAATCCGAGACTGCGATTCTGTACCGGGAAGGGTTTTCTCTCCCTCCTCCGACCCCCTCCTCGCTTTCTCTCGGGCTATCCTCATTCATTTTTCGCACGAGCCGTAAAGTACCGTTTTGTCGGTGGAAGAAAGTTTTGCCCGTTAGCAAAAAGCCGCGCGGGGCAAGAGAGGGTTACCGAGACATATGAAAATCGTTGACCGAGAGATTTTCGATTCACAAAGAGATTTCGAGAGGAAAATTTTCTCGCTTCTATTGAGTTAGACGTACTTATTATAACGAGAAAGAGAAAGAGAGAGAGAGAGGGGGGGGGGGGGGGGGGGGGAGTGGTCTTTGCTGTAAGTTAACGGATTTATTCGCTATTGTCTTGAAGGCAAAGAACAAAAGTCGGTTTTTCCGCTGGTCGACGGTAATTACCCAGCTCCTTCGGTTCTTACCGCCAATTAACCCTCTTTTCACTCACTCTCTCTCTCCTCTCTCTCTTATTCTCCCGCTCACTTCTTCGAGCCCATCCGTCCGCTCCCCGTATTTTCTCTTTTCGTTCCTGAGTTCGCCAGAAGCCCGAAACATTCTCAGACCGTGATAGATTGAACGACGCGGGTATAACGATTCGAGCGGTCTGTTCGCCTTGAGAGCGCCGCAGAGGCGGACGGCTTATAACCATCGAAATTGTTTCGCAGCCGTTATAAGAACCGTTAATCGTTGCGCTCCGGCGTCTCCGACGTTGGAGACCGGCTCTCGGTACAAAAAACCTGCGTCGCCATCGATCGTCCCATCATCCACATGTGACGAGAATTTTTCTTACTGCACAAGTAAATAATTATTATGCCGGTAAAATAATCTACAATATTTTCGTACGTTAAAAATGGCGTATTAAGTCGACAGAACGAACTCTCGGATATAAAACGCGTTGAGTTAATATAAGAATGCATTTGGACACGCGGACATCATAGCCAGCTCGACCAGCGATATTTCACTCGATACGTTTCCGTTTGATTTATCGTAATAATTCGTACACCGTAGCAACCCTCTCATTCCCTCTCGGCACTTTATCTCCACATTATTTATGATCTTTTTTTCGTAAATATGTATACGGGTGTACCCGCTGCAGGAGTAGAAAAAAACGTTACGTCGAGCACGTTTCAAGGGTTTTTCCTGAAGCTCGTAAAAGCTGGGACCCCTCGCGATACGACGAAAGGGAAAACGTTTGGAATTTTCGTCTTCCCTATACCCTCGATTCGGGGCCTTCTCTAATGTTCTCGACCGAAGAGTTCCTTAGTTTCCTACGCCCGACGAACAACCCTCAAACTCTGACAAGTTTCATAGATTCAACACGACTCGACGATACAACTCGCGACGTATAGTCGATGAAAAGTTTTGTACATTTTTCGCGTTGACTCACTTATGAAGAGTCAGTTTTTTTTAAATACACCACGTTCGCGACGCACCTTGCGTAATTTCCGCATCGATAGTCACATCGTTCGCGCTCTTATCGTAGGCAATCACGAAGAAAAAAAAAACGATCGTCGTCGAATCTTTTACATAATGCCGCGTTCTCTTATCGCGGGCTTACGTACAACGTCGTCGAGGACGGACGAAAAAATAAAATCGAGCGTTCGGTTGGAATGTTTAATCGCTTCTCGGGAAATTCATTAAATAGCTACCACTTTTTTTTAAACGGAATGCATACTAATAATCACTGAAAGGATTATTATATTTGCGAGGGAAAAAACGTGGAGATGGCAGAACGAAGAGATAAAAAACGTTTAACGTCCATAACCGTGCATAACGCGCCATGTATGTCGAAGCGAAATGTGTGTGTGCGTGTGTGTGTGAAGAGGTCGCGGTGGCGCTCTCTGACGGATTCAAGTGTCGTTTAATTCGTCTTCCTCGCTTTACCCGCGTGCGTGTGTTTCCCGAGCGCGATCGTTGGCACGCAATTCAGCCGAGAGTCGTGCGAAGCATCGACTCGGTTTTTTCTTTTTCAACTTTTTATGAAGAAAGAAGTACCGGGAGAAGGTATCTCGTGCGAGCGTATCATGAAAGGATATAGGTATGTGTTGGCTGGGCAGACTCTGGGTGCTCCTTGATATGCTTGTTGCCAGGTGACGTCGTCGCACCCACTCGATTCGCTCCTCTGCCTCTGGTGTATGAGCCAACTCGACGCCAGCCCTCGATTCAAATCAACCTTTCAATATATATCTACCTATTACTCTGGAACTTTGATACGTTCCCGAAAAAACTCTGGAACTTTTCATATATAACGTATGTATATTAAAAATCCTAATTAACGAATCATTCAAACGACTTTATTTCGTTGCTTCTCACAAATGAGATGATTGATTCGAGACTATAAAAGAGAGGACGTGTACTCACTAGCTTGTACAAAGAGTCTTCATTCAAGATTGTAAGACGACGCTCGTATAGAAATAAAAATCTGGGATATTTTATGTCGGCCGTGTATGTATTAAAATTTTTATTTGTATTTTTATTTTTGTAAATAAACGCCGTTGGTTATCGTTAGTCCTTTGAGGAGCGCATAGCTATCTGTAGGTATTACAAGGGCACTTGTGCGAAGCGGAGAAATCGCGGTAGTATATAGCCCATGAACAAAGTTTGCCGCGTCTCGCACTAGTGAATCGTCGCCGTCGTCGTCTCCGTTAAATTTCCCATCCTCGAAGTCTCACGTTGCCGCGATAACACTTTTGCTGATGCTGTACGCACGATAAAGCTATCAGCGGGAGCTGAACTTTCGTTCGCGATTCCCACGGGACACGGAGGGAGAGATCAGAGATTTCTCTCTGGACGGTCGCGTTAATTTCCATTTCCAGGAGCCGAGGTGAAGGGACAATTTCTCAGACATTGCGTACGCACGCGTGCGAAATAATCGAAATTTATTCCGTTCGCGCGATTTTATCGAGGCCGAGGGAAAAAGAAAAAAGCTTAACGCTTTTCTCGTGCTGAGAATTACGAAATATGCTGAAAATTCGTTACGGGCGTACCCGAAATAAATATTAGGTCGCGAGGAGGCAACGTGTGCGATGGTAAGCGACCGATGACGCACTACCGCCGACGACCAAACCTCCGATCGCATCACCACCGTGGGAGCACCGGAAATCTTGTTCGGCCATCGCGTATATAGGCCTATAGAGCTTCGAGCCTGATGTTATCACGGTTCGCTCCACCGTGTCGTGCGTTCCATCAGCTTCACTCTGTCGGGAACCGAAGCTCTCTCGTATGGCTGCGACGATGTTGATGTATGTAACATTCGACGGCTGCGCTCCCTTCGGCTTGATTGCTTTCTTCGACAAGCCCCACTAGTCGCGTATCGATGCTTTCGAACAAGTGCATTAAATCGCCAAATTTCTCGAATTACTCGGACAACGCGGAGATCTTCCATCTATATTTTTTATTCGTTTGTTATTTAGTAAAATTTTGATGATTTTAAGACGAAGAATATCGATGAGAAATGTGTGATAAGTATCAAATTCTGATTTCTCGTGCACGTTTCCAATTTCCATGGCTTCTCTCGCCACGTATTGACCCCTCGGGTCTTCACCTTTCACGTACGTATCGCGATATCCGTATCGAGTACACATCCATATACATTTCTATTTCGCGGAAACGTGAAATATAATGACCGTCCGTACTCGGCCGTTTCATCAAAACACGCGTGCTGCGTTCATTCGCGTTCGTGAGAATAAAAAAGAAAAGACAGAAAAAAGAACGTGGCACTTCACTCCGACGGCGCACCCTATATATATCGACATGGACGAAATGAATATTTGGTTGAAAGTTACGAGGACGACGAAAGCAACGAAAAATGTTTAGTCCGTTGCTTCGGGAAAAAAAAACATTATATATGTATATTCATGCCGACGATTAACACTAGCTCATTGTGGACACGCCGTTTTTTATTTTCGCCATCATGCATAAATATTGCCGGACTCGTTCTACCTACGCGCCCACTAAATCTCTCTTTTTATGGACTTAATTGCGAAGTGCAAGTGAGCGTGGCTATAAATATATAGATATATATGTGACACGGGCCGCAATCCTCTCTCCACCCTCGTTTCTCGGTGATGCATTCCTATTTTGTGTCGTTTATTCATGCATATGCATTTATGAATGTTTGCGTAAGCGTGACGGTGAGTCTCATTCCGAAACGCTTCGATTCGTGTTTACAATCAATTTTCCGTGATATTAATATTTGTGAAAGCGCAAAAGCGATATGGGCGAATAAATTTTCGATCGTAGCGTTCGAACAAGTTTTTTTTTATTATTTTTTTTAATACGAATCGAGCAAATACGTCGCGTATAGCGGAACGTTTTTTTTTTTCTTGCTAGGCAACTTCCCGAGAAATTTGATCCACGGGAATGAAATTTCATCGCGACGTTTTCATCGAATATTTCTCGCCGGAATCTTCGCGCTAGACGAAGAAAATCGGATGAGATTCAGCCCGCCAGGGGTTATATTTTCTATCCGACGATGACCGAGTTGCCGGGGTGATCGTTTTTTTTGTATTTTTTTTTATTTTTTTCGCAAAGGAGTTTATCAGAGCCGTGTGCTACAATTTAATTAAGGAATAAGGCGGAGGAGAGAGCTGTCCGCGATATAGACTATAAACGTACGCTAAGCTGGACGAAAAAAAAGAGAACGAGCGGAACGAGAGGGGAGGTGGCGCGAGCCTCGACTGTTTCGTTTTCGTAACTGAAGCTCTCTACTAGATTTAATTAGTGCCAGGTAGCTTCTGTCGGAAGCCAGAGATGCTGCTGGGCTAGCGAGGGAGTGGGGAGAGAGGCCGAGAATCACGTATATATATTTAAGCAGCCGACGCGGGGTAAAACGAAGAGAGCGGGGTAAAAAGCTATACTCTCGTTGAAGGCTCGTTGAAAAACGACAGTTGGCGGATCCTACCGTTACCGGTCTGCCGGTAAATGTTTTTCCACGTGGGAAAACGAACGGTCCTAAAGTTTATACACAGATGGAGCTTTTTCGAGTTCTCTTTACGTCCGTGTTTTCTCTGCCCGCCTTTTCGTATACGCGCGCACAACACGACGTCCGCTCTTAATGAAAAGCGTATAAAACGTAAATTAGGCGGCCGATTCAGGGAAAATATCTCCCACGGTGTAAACAAGGTTAAATACGTAGCTAATCCTATACCATCACGCATGCGGATCTCTCTGGTATTCTTCGTACGAAGCGAAACGCGAGCACAAATCGACCAAACAAAATTCATCCCTTATAAATAGCACCAGCAGGAGCATCCTACTACGAATTGAATTTCTAATGCCGGAAAATTGTTTATTGTGATTTTTTTTGTTTCTCAAAGCGCTCGAACTATGATGTAGAAAAATTGGTGCGGTACGGAGGCATTTTTCTCTTTTACATACGTGAAATGAATAATTTATTTAACGCGGTTGAGAATCGTTCGAACGAAAAATTAAAAATGGATCATCGAATATATTGAATTTTGAATAAAGTGGCCGCAAGCTTTTCCGCGAGCGGATCGAGCTGTCGGAGGAGGCAGTAACTTTGTTGATACACGCGTCAAACTATGATCGATTATGCACGAACCTTCGGATGGGCTGCTGCCAAATTCCATCCGCATATCGGGCCCTGTATGAATTGCCATTACGCGACGAGTTCACGAGAGAGAGAGAGAGAGAGAGAGAGAGAGAGAGAGAGACCGATTCGTATTCGTCGACTAGCTTGTACCAATCATATCATCTCGTCGATCGCGGATGAGAGAGCTCGAATATTGAATTGGTTCGTGCGAAGGACAGCCGCTCCTCGAGTTCCGAATGAGCTCTGGACGTGTGGGCGAATACAATGCGATATATAACATTTTCCCCACTGTCAACTCGAATCCATTGTTACCTTTCGAAATTCTCATACAGTTGCACATTCGTAAATTTTCCAATTGCCATTCCAACGCTAAGCGTTATAAATTCAAAAGTTCGTTTAAAATGTATGTACGTTCGATAATTTAAAAATAATTCCAGTGAAACAGTTTATTGGTTTTCGAACGCGGTCACGGGAAACATCTCTCGCTCGTTTAAAATCTCGGAGAATTTTATAGCGATCTGGACCGACAGGTATATCTTCGTGGGTACTAGGGAATCTTCGATTTTCCAATTTCCGTCTGTCAGCATTATCGGCACGTTTGTGCGCACGGAAGATAAAAATCGTGCTTTTATTACGGATGTTAATAAACTTCATACAAATCTGAAAATAAGCCGACACAAATTTGATATTTATTCATAAATCATTATTTTATACGTTTAATCATTTTCATTCGTTAAATATATCTTTTATTATAATATAATTAAATATAAATATACAAATTTAATGAGAATTATCCGATGTAAACTACATAAACGGCGATGATTAAAAATATATATTTTCTTTGGAATCAAACGAGTAGACGTTTCTTCGCGTTATCTTCTTGCCTTGTCGCACACACGCGACGCTCACTCTGCAACGGACGTGTCGTAAAGGATCGATGAGTTGTACGGAATTGCATTACAGAGGCTATCCCCAAAAGGGAGTACGGATGATATCCCACGAGAGCAAACTCAGCGGTGCTACCGGCTATTTTTCCTTTCTGCCCTGACCCGCCCCCTTTCGGTCTTTTTCCTCTTATTCCTCACTTCTACCTCCTCCACCCGGTCTTTTTCTTTTTCTTTTTCTCATCTGTTTTGGCCCTCCCGCATCTCGACTCTGCTCTCTATCTCTTTATCACTCTCTCGATATCTTCATTTCACACGCTCCCCCCCCCCCCCCACCTCTGTCGTTTTTCTGGCAATTCTCACGTCCCTCTCTGCGCCCCCCCCCCCCACCCCACGTTCACGATACGACCTGTAACCAGGCATAAAACGTGAAAATCGATCGAACAGCTCGATAGAAAATAACGGGCACGCTCGTTCGTAGTCCATATATGTCGAAAAATTCTTCGAAAAAACCTGATACGATCGTTCTGAGACGTGGCATATGGAAAATTTTCAAATTACAATTAATTGAATCATTGATCCGCGTGGTGAGCCTATATACAGGTATGCTAATAGAATCCGGGACCCAATTAGCAGGAGTGCTCGTTTCGTAGGGGCGAATTTCGAGTTTGGTATATAATTTTTTTCGGGCGACGAAAACACGGTTTTTAATGAAAATAATTTTAACGATGTTGAGTCGATATTTGAATGCGGGTCATCGAATACACCTGGACCGCGGAACCTATATATTTTCCTAACGAGTCGCAGGAAATGTTTCTCTCGAAATATTGCCACCGAGCCCGAAGTGCGAGGGTGGCTATATATAGTTTTCGTTTCGTTCTCCTTGTACCTCTTGCTTTCTCAGCAAAAGTACCTACCATGTATCAGGTCTATATCGCCCCAGCGCCTAACATATACACACATTTACGTATATACGAGGGGGCGAGCGACGAGGCAACTCGCGCGAAATAATTAACAACCCTTGTAGCCGGGTACGTAGAGAGAGGGCACCACCTCGTAAGCCTTCCACGTCCGCCCTCTCCAGAGGCACCTCAAAATTTCTAGCTTCATGCACGCACTCGCGCGACCACTTCAAATATTTAGGTTGCGACAACGATTTCAAAACGGCCTGAGGAGCAGGAGGGTCTCCAACAGCTAGGAGTGCGAACTACGAACATCGCGAATCAGCCCCGACCCAACACTCGCTTCTCTCAGTCTCTCTCTCTCTCTCTCTCTCTCTCTCTCTCTCTCTCTCTCTCTCTCTCTCTCTCTCTCTCTCTCTCTCTCTCTCTCTCTCTCGCGCATACGGTGCACCGAGGTCAAAGTTCTCGTTGCTAGGTTCGCTTCGGTACATTATAGATACATCGCACATCGATTCAAATATATTTAAGAAACGCTTCGAATTTTATGAAATTTCATTCGTTTGATAAATTTCAACAATTCACATCCAACGAAATGTATTTCAATCGATGAATATTTATATGAATTTAATTCAATTATCGGTGACGATATTTTCCGCTCCATTTCAAAGAAATTAATACTCGAACATCGTTTCAAGATTGAAATCAATATTTGATCGAGTATATTACCAAGGGGTATATTATTTTGTGCGCTACCTACGTCAAAGTATTTAATACGTTCGAGGCTGAATCAATTTTGGAACCAAAAAGAAACGTACGTTCCATGTCAGTCGACGGAGATTGACGGGTTTGAAAGGAAAGTTGGGCATCGGTCCCCGGGGTCTGACGGCACGTTCAACGTATTAATAATGTGTCACCGATTTGATTTCAATTTTTCTTTTTTTAATTTTTCGACTATCAGTCCGTCGTCATTATTCGACGATATCGATACGTGCGTTATACGTGTGCGAAACTATAGGTTAAAAATCCTATTTTGCTCTCGTTGAAATACAAGCCTCTCGTAGTCGTCACTAGACTAGACCACTGTCGGCTTTTCACTCTTGTCGTTCGCATCGCTCTACTTTTTTTTATTTTTCGGTCGACCACGCGTGCGGTACTCGAGAGCGCTGATTCGGTCACTCATACCCTCGACCACGCGTACTCGCTTCGTCCCTCGCTGACGTGCATTTTATATACCAACTCACCCTCGTTCGCTCCCAAACTTTTAATTTTCCAACGAAACTCTTTCATATCAATCACATGCCCCGTCGTGGCCACGCGGCGGAAACGAGACGGCGGAAAAATGCGACCGAACATCAATGTCAAGTATTGAATGGCCTTCAAACAAATTTTCATCGGTTTTGTTATTATTTTAACGCGCTTTCTTTTATTTAGAGTCGAAAAGAATTTCGACGCTGGGGTTCATTCGCTAAAACGAGGTACGGATGCGTCTCACAATCAGTTTCGTTACAGACATCCGTAACGAGACGGTGTGCGAGCTCGCATTCCACAATCGCGACTTTCACATTTTCTTTTTCCGTTTAGAACGTCAAACCCATCGTTGACACACGATCGCGACGTATTCGTCACATTTCTTACGGTCTCCTACGACAGTATTGTCGCGTCTATATCGAATGGCTACACACACACATACGGATCTATAGAAACATGTATGAAAATGTTTCGAGACCGGGTCATGAAGTATCGGTGTCGTGCGTTCACCTTTTACTACACTCTCTCTTTCTTTCTCTCTCTCTCTCTCTCTCTCTCTCTCTCTCTCTCTCTCTCTCTCTCTCTCTCTCTCTCTCTCTCTCTATATATATATATATATATATATATATATATATATATATATATATATATATATATATATCGGGCTAGTACACAGGTTCATCTGTATTCGGGGCTCGAATTCGTACGGTTCGTGCTACTTTGCCCGAGGCCGGGACATCGCGAAACACCATTCGAGGAGAAACCTCCGAAACTCTTGATATCTTCGATATATCACTACGATACATATATATATATGTATATATATTTACACCGTATACATTATCGGAAAAGATATGCCAGACGTATCATGCATGTGATCCCATTTTACGAGGCATGTTTCGCGAGGGTGAGTGTTGCTCTTGCTCAATCCAGCAGGGTGTTCACGTATCATGTACTCGGATAAAAAAAATACATAAAAAGCACAAATTTCTTTATCATATTACCGATAGGTGAAGATGAAGTCTTTCGTAAAATTATCAAATATATTGTTATTCGAAAATGCGTTAAAATAAGCAGACTCCATTTTCTCAATAAATACAAATGTTCTCGAGAGTGTTAATAAAAAAATCCTGTTATCACTGCACCTATTACGAGTGTATATGCCTCGGGGCTATATCGCGTATCCTATAGACGTCTATCGCCCTACAAACTTGGCTCGAACCCGCGAGCGGTTGATCTATGTACTGTCTATATCCGATATGTTTGAGGGAAATCAACACCGGGGGTTCTCGTGGCTGAGTGGAAGATCAATTGACCAATGGATATCTGAACGCTTAGCGCCGCGATCGAACTTCTCGACACTTTATCATTCTTCGCTAATCGTGTTCAAATAAATATACATATATATATATATATATATTCATATATATGAATATATGTGTACACAGAAGATGCAACACATCGAGGGTGAGAACGTAAACGCTGTGGAATCCCCTGATAGCCGCAAGAGAAACGTTTCTCGATCACCGTTAACCACACCTTCTAGCCCAAGCTTCATTACCCGCCGCGGCTTTCCGAAGCGGTGGTTAACAAAGGGTTCACCCACATACCCACTAATTGCCACGTTCGTGATAACGAAGCTGCGGTTCTGCGGAGATGTATTGCTTGCTCTCTCTCTCTGCCTTGCGCTCTCAAAAAGGAGAACATGAATTTCTTCGATAATGGGACGACGCGAGGTTAACCTCGAGAAAGAAAGAGGAAAAAAACAAAAGAAAAGAACCAACCAAAGCTCGTGTTTCGCGATCTTTAACGAAGGAAACACCTAACGAGACGTCTTTCGTATTTTGTACAGAATCATCCCCCTGCTTGTTTTCTCCTCACGTATCCATCCGTTCTAATAAAAGAAACGGATGAAAAAATCGATTCGTCCGACGTACGGGTACCGATCGATTTTCTAAATCTCTTTGCTCAACGACGATAACGACCGCGCGAATACGACCGCTATAATGTATTTTCCAATTTAAAGCAATTACGCGGGTACGGTGAGAGAGCGAGAGGTGAAGGAGGTAAAAGACTCCGAGGCACAAAGTTCTTTGATTTTCTTGGTTCGTTCGAGCGTCCGTTGCTTTTGATGTGGAACAAACTGAATTTTGCTTGGCACGAAAGCGACGATATATATATATATATATATATACACAAGCATATAAATATATATAAAGTCTATCTTTAGGAAAGTCTTCGGGTGGACTTTTCAAACTCTCCGATGGCCCGATAAGGGATTTTATTACGATCAAAGGAAAGTTTGTATTTAAGGGTGGGGGGTTGAGGATGGACTGATTGACAAGGACGCCCGGGGCGGATCTGGTACGCCCGTCTCTACTTCCGTCTTGTTACGTCGTAGTCGAAGAGTTAAGGCACAAGATGGACCTTCCAAAGCGACTCTCACGTTATATGATAAGCTTCCATTACGGGAGTAAGCACCGTACCATTCGACGAGAGGATCCTAACCAAAGACGAGAGAAGGAGATAAAACGATCGGAAAGGAAGGGAGAGAGAAAAAGAGAAGCTTTTGCGAATGTCTACGAGAAATCGTTTTATGAACGCGCTGACGAGCAAGAATTGTTACCTCCGGGCGTCGGTTTGTATACAATACAGCAAGCACGGGATGAAAATTGGAAAAGAACCGTTATTGATGCTTGTAACGAAAGTTCACTCGCTCGAGACAAAAAGCCATTCTGCGCTCGCAATTTCGTCATCCACTTTCATATGCTTATATATATATATTTATACATAGATATATGGAAGTATATAATGAAATTGCATGTACAATATATATATATATATATTAGTTTTTAATACACGTGCTTATAGCACGGACGAAAAAGAGAGTTAAGGGATACGCGTTTTCCCTTGTCTCTAAATAGGACTATTCAATATCAATTTAAATTTTCGTCCAAGTTTTTATCGAACAATTTCATGTTTTTTCTTAAGTCGGATAGAAAATTTTGTTAACGTATTACGTTGAATTTACTCGACACGAAAAAATGGGCGGTTGAACTCTGACGGTGGATTCGCGATTCCCGTTTGCACGAACGAAAGCGAAAATAGACACGGTACGTATATTTTCCGAAAGCAGATGTAGCACCGTTCTACATATACGGATACAGGAAGTAGCGAGAAAATTTATGCCGTGAATAAATTTTAAAGAGTTAGAGTCTCATCGATTGCCTATGACAGGACAGGTTTGTCGCTGCGAGACGAGAAAGTCCCGGAGAAAGTCGGACACGGTATTATTATGGTTTCGTTCGGTGCGATATATACATATATATTGGAGCGAAGGGAAATCGAAACATTGCGGACTTTGGAAATATATTCGAATCGATCGAATTCGTTGTGAAAAAAATGGTTACGCGTAAATCAAATAAATGAACAGGAAATTTGACGCGGTTCGTATAAATGAAGGACCGTAAAAATAAATGTGCACTTATCTTCGACCGAATCAATTATGCTTGAACACCAATGACGTAGGACACGAATCTCACCGTTATAATCGAATCGTTGATTTTAATTGATAATCTTTCATCCGGCTCATTCGTTTCCCGAAGATCGGCGAGGCGAGGCGAGAGTGTGGAGAAAAAACTGCGCAACCGTTACTCCCTCGCACGTATACGTACGTAGAGACTCATACGTAAACGTATTTTACTCGTGGAAACGAAGAGAATCAGAGGAGAGAAAAAAGAGAGAGAGAGTGGCAGGAATTTCCTGGCATTCGGGTTTCAGCAATATCTCGGAGCCCGTTGGAATATTAAGTTCGTGATTGATGAGAGGCGATGTTACAGTCCCGCGGATTCTCTCTTTCTCTCTCTCTCTCGCCTCACCACCGAAAGCCCGCAACCCTTGTTTCTTTTCTCTCTCCAGCCCGCAGTTTCCATATTCCTACCACCGTTCCATACCCCCCGTAACGCACGAGCCGCGAGTCACTCGCTGATAAAGATCGGTAGGGTAGCTTTTTTCTACCGCGAAGCTTCCATATGTATATAGACTATATATATGCACCTCTAGTGCTGCCCCCAATGGCGTACACACTCGAGTCGCGTGAATCATATCGGAAGCGTTAAAGTGGAACTTCCACCACCGAAAATTCATCGAGCCCTCTCTCGTGTCAGAGATTCGCGTTTCCTGCCAAATTATAATCCGTTACTCGCACGATCGAATTTCCCGATCCTTCGTTACACGCGTATGATATTTTTCGATCAATTTAACGTAACACCGTTACGGGCAATTTATAAAATATTTTTATTTAATTCGTAATTAGTTGACTTATATAAATAACTTTGACTTTGTTTCTCGAGAGAATCATAGTTATAATACTTAGAGCTTCTTCACGCAGCTTCGTATATTAAGCTACGAGTTTTGACGAAGTTTGTATAGAAGTATAATGGGACAAGATTTTGTTTTATATTTCATTGTTTTCTCGGAACATTGTACCTTCGAGCTTTATTTCACATTGCAAAATTTTCCTCTCGCATTTTCTACCATGCAACGATATCTATATATATATATATTGATTCTTCCAAATAATAAATTACAAACATCAACTCTCTCTCCGAACTTTCCCGACCGGATATACTCGCTTCAACATTCGCGCCCAATATATAAGCTCGTATTAATACTAATTAAGCTGATTTCAGGCTAAGCTTACATTTTTGGCTCGTGTTAATAATGTACCATACCGTTGAATATATGAGCCAATTAAGGTCAAAATACAAAATGCGATTCATAGCCGGAAAACACGAACATTGAACTTTGCCTCTTCCCATCAAGCCCCCAACCCCCTCTAACCCCGGTATATGATTATCGGATTTTCCCAAAGCCGGCACGGACACGAGTGAAAATATATATTCAAGCCAAATACAAAAGCATCTGCGTCGTGCATTCAAACTTGTTAGAACGAACGATATGTAGTATCGGAGGGTGGTATATATCGGTTTCTCTCGTATCGCGATAGTTTATCATTCATCGTTTATATTGTCCTTTAATCAAGCGTAGTTTATACCGATACTATCCTCATTAAGTCTGTGACACGTTGTTCCTCGTATACAGATAGATGGATGTATAAACGTTTCGTCTATCTATATCTCGTTCTTCTCCTCCCATCCCTTTCTTTCTCGATTGTTGGCACGCTAACAAATAACGTGCATCGTTTAATATCCCCTGAGCCATATTAATTTCTCGGCTTTTGTTATTTCGACGTGTATTCGGTGACCGCTCGCACGTCGCTCGTATTTTCATAGTCTCTGTATATATACGTAAGCACACGTGCCTATTATATCTATAGATTCGCGTACAGGATCTGCACTATGGGTATTACGCGCCAACCATGAACCCGTCCCATTCTCTCGCTGCATGATCTCTCTCTCTCTCTCTCTCTCTCTCTCTCTCTCTCGCTTTCATCTGGTCCAGAGAGCACAGAGTCGAGAATTATGTACGCGGAATACGTGCGCGTCTATGTAGCTCGAGTATCACGAAGTTCGAGCACGAAGCCGAGCCGACAAATTTCTAAGTCACGTCCGCAAAGCGACGACGACACGCATATATATATATATATATATATATATATATATACACGAGTAGTATCTATATAGAAGATCTGTGTAGTCCTATCAAATTACTTCAACTCGATACGCGCTACGAAAAAAAAAACCTCGGGGATCGCGCGAGTAGCAACGATCTACCCCTTTATTACGATGAATACACACGTATACGTATACAAATTGCTCGCGCGCATTTTTAATACATGGATCTTTCGATCTCTGGCATTAACTTCACGACGTGCGATACACCCTATTTTCACCCCGAAATTCGGGAATTGCATATGTATGCTTTGTAAACAATCTCTCTGTCTCTCTCCGCTTCGCTCTCTCCGAGGAGAATTTTCCGTGGAAATGGAACCACGCGAAAGGGTGAAACTCGTCGATGAGACGTGAAAGTACGATCAACTCTGTGCTCGTCTATGAACGAGAGAGAAAGAAAGAGAGAGAGTAGCAGACAGAGAAGAAAATATACCCTATAGAAATAACAATACGACTCCTCTCTCGTTTTACCTTTATGTTCAGCATTCCATGTAGAGATCTATGTATACAGACATACAGAGATGCACCAAAGTCTAAGGAACAGTTTAATCGCGAGTACCTACCGTATAACCGCCCAATAGTTCGCAGTGGGAGAGAGAGAGAGAGCAACGAAACGTATGCAGTTATATTAAGGTTTCGCCCGGTTATTATTCCAGTGTGTATACCTTTTCTCAAAGAGTCATATCTTCCAGCGTAGAGCACTTGTCCCGTCGAGCTCTTATTCTCTTCTCTATGTCATGTATATATATATATATAGAATTCTGCTATTAACTTTAACGTTTTACAACGCCCTGGTCATTTCATACGACGACTTAGACGAAATAACAGCTTATATACAGGAAATATATATATATATATATAACTCGAGAATATACCTGGTGCTCGAGGTAGCCAAGACCTTGCGAGTTTTTACGCCGTAATATAAAAACGTAGCAAAGAAATAGCAGAATTCTTTATATATACACGTGTGTATGTAGACGTACACATAATGTAATGGGACACGCGCGGCGTCGCTGATGTTTCGATTCAGGCGGTGGTCCATGTCGGCCTCTCGCTTTATTAAACGCAGAGCTCTCGCAATTCTACCTTTATACCTCTCGTGACTTCAAGTGTGGATAAAACCGCCTCGGCGAAATAAAAATGCTTTCTACTCTCCGGGCACCATGTGTGCGTACGCATACACGATATAAATAATCGTTATACGGGGCGCGACGTTACTTGGGGGTTCATCCGCGATTTTGAGGTCCGAATATTTTTCCGGAGCGTCAACTGGCGTGTAAGGTACGAAGAAGGGGTGAGGGGCGGGAGCTTAACAGGCATATACAGCAGGATATGTGGTTTCGCGCGCAAGCGATCTACCTCGGCTTAATATATTGTATATTGCTCGAGATATTGCAAATAGCCGTTTCTTATAACGCCGCAGTTGCAGTTTGCAGTTTCGCATGGTGTCTCGTGGAAAAGTAGGACCGGAGAGGAAGTCTATGCGCGAGGACGAGATGAGACCGAGGTAGCGGCATACTTTTTCATTTATGAAACCCGAGTTAACGGCTACGATAACGATGTTAAGGGTCAGTTGGATGCGGGTAATGCATACTCCCGCGCGTTCTCGCTATTTCATACACGAGCTCTATCTCACCGATGCTTTTATGCCCGTCCATAGCGAGGATATGATTTTACCACGATATAATAATCTTGGAAGAAAGTTCGTCCTATCTGAATCGCGCGAGAATATTCGTCGACCAATTTTTACGCGAATCGACCCAATGCGACGACAATCGTCTCGATAATTACTAATCGATTAATTAATACTCTTTTTTACTACAACGAGAATTTGTAAACTTTGAAAATATTATATTCCGTTCCGATAGTAAGGCGACGCGATGAGAAAAATTAAAAATTTTTTTTGAGCGTATTATGCGATGTAAGATGTTCGCGAAAAATACATTCTCGCGTTCTCTTTGCGCGTGGAATACTTTTGGACGATTAAATTCTTTTTTCTGACTTTTCATTAACGAGAAAAATCACGTCGACAAAAGCGGAATGCTTTGTCTCAACGGCGTGGTAACGTAGAGAAGATGAATTAATCGGAGATAATTGGAAGGACTCCTCACCCTCCTAGTAGCGCTGCGAAATTACATCGGTCACATCGTGTCACGTTTGTCATGTAATCACAGGTGTATACCAGATGTACGTGTGTTATAGGGAGAACATTCATACACGTACACGTATAATGGATCACGGAATAGATGAACGAGGCTAACTACTAGTAATTAGCAATTAGACCTCTAGCGGCAAAGGATTTTCGGATTTCGTAAGCCTCGACTCCGGGAACAAAGGCGAAAATCATTGAAAATTTATCGAAATCGTACGAATCAAATATCCTTAGTGCAAGAAGTACTTGAAATATTCTGGAAGATTGGATAGAACACGGGCTTAATCCCTTTAGGGATGGACCGAGTGAATAGCGAATAGCGTAATAGTCTGTCCCATAGTGAAATATATGTATATTCGTTGTCGCGTATGATACGCGGCCTGTGCTGATGACACGATCCGCTTCCATTGGAAGCAAAGGCCTGCTTTCCGATAATCGAAGTCTTGTTGCAACGCTGCCTCGTGTGGTAATACTCTCTCATCCTATCTCCCTCTCTCTCTGTCTCTCTCTCTTTCGCTCTCCCTCTCTCTCTCTCTCTCCAGTATTTCGAACTATACAGACCACCAATCTACACGTTAATCCGCGCAGTTCGTCGAATGGATTTGGGCAAACGAATATATCGATTATAATCGAGAGAACGAGAGAGAGAGAGAGAGAGAGAGAGAGAGAGAGAGCAAGTGCTACGAAGGGCTGGCTGGTAGCAAACAGAGGGTGAAATCTTGTCTCTCTGGTCTCGCCATATATAAAGCCCGCAGCTCCGTAACCGCAGCTCGAAAGGCACGGTTCTGCACAGCGCGGACCAATTATCGGCTATCCGTATAGCCCGTGACGTGTATGAAACGTACATAGTTCACAAAGACACGTGGAAAATCACGGATCGTCACAATTTGAAAATAAATACTATTTCAATAGATTTTACGTACGGGCCATTGAAAATACTGTGTAAAAATTAATATTACTGGTTTTTTTTATGTTATCACCGTGAATCAAATAATTCGTTGAGAAAAATTTATAATAAAATCTATGAAAACTGTGATCGAAATATCAATTAATTAATTGGAATAAATTATTCCTAATTACAGTCGTGATGATCTAAGGAGAATTATGCCTATGGCGAATGTATTCGAGATGGAATCATTAATTTTTCACTCGTAGATTTTTTTTGCATTATTGCGAGCCTTGAAACCCCTTACCTACACCCCTCTCTCTCTCTCTTTCTCTCTCTCTCTCTCTGTGTGTGCCTCTTTCCCTGGAAGCATAAGAGCAGCGACAGCGGGAGAAGCACGGCTCAAGGGGATCAAAACGAGAATCGAGTGCTCGCATAGTACAGCTAGCGTAGTCTTCGTGGTATAAACCAGTCGCAAGCACAGAAGCACCAACGAGGATTTTCTCAACAAGGGGACGAAGCAGTGAGGAAAGGAGGGGGTGGTTCCATTCCCTTTGACTCGATTTCCCTCCACTCACTCTATTCAGCTGCAGAAGCACTTACCTCGCAGCTCAATGCCTTCCAACTAGCACGCTTTTCTCTCGCCGCAACGGTTATCGCCTCGGAATAACGTTATACATATATATATATTTGCCTTATCCGTTTAGCGATGCACTGATTGCTCGAATTTTAACGCACAATATTGTTTTAAGCATTTAAAGTATATATATGAAACGGAAACGAATTTTTCTTTTTTTTTTTAATCGAAGAATAGAACAAGAATTATGTTTTCAAAGGATAGGGCGTGAGATTAATTATTTCTGCTATTACAGGCATTTATTACTGCCAGCTTTGATCTCCGAAATTCACGATTTATCGAGTCAAAGGGAAGATCGGGGTGTCTTACCGGAGTTTGTCACTAAAGATAACGCGCGACCGTACTTTCGCGGAAATGACGCAATTTGTCCCGCGCTGGCCCAAAACCCGAGAGAAGCGTCTATATATCTTTTTTACCGTCGACCTCATCTCGAGTTTTGAAAGGTCGGAAATCAAATTATCGCGTATTATCACCGGGCGACAAGATTTCATTAAATATCAGGTGCTGCGCTGCCTCTTTGAAGCGGTTTAAAACATTATTGAATATTCACGAGGCCCGAAAGCTATGGACGTTTCACGGTTATAATTGATCAACGAAGATAATAATCTGTAGGTTCTTCAGCCGAGATGCGTTATAAAACGGCTGCTCGTAGATCGACCTCTTAAACTTTAAAACAAATATTGTTATACTTACAAGTCCGTAGAATGCTGATAATCCAGACGAAAAATAAAATATAATTCGGATTCTTTCGCATTGTCGTCCCTGCTTACGTATTTTTTTGTTTTTTACTTCGCGCACAACTACGAGAGAGAAAAGATTGCATCTCAGCTGTTTTTATTCGCGACGCATGCATCCCGACGTCGGCCGGACGTATATAGCCACTTCAACCCTCCTCGAGAGAGATCCTCGGAATTGCAAATGTTTCTCAAAAGACGCCAAGCTGGAGCCGCGACCTATGCATTTATTTATATATATATATATATATTTATGTATAGTGCTCACTCTCTCTCTCTTTCTCTCTCTCTCTCTCTCTCTCTCGCTCTCACTCGACCCCCGCAGATTCGCTTTGGGTTCATCCGTTTTCGCTGTGTCGCACAGCGAGAACGTCGACCAAGACGACGGTAGGGTGCCGCGCGCGCGACAGCCGTCCGGGCGCTTTTCGCTCGACGCGATATGGAAATTTCATACGCGCCAGATGCAGCATCCTATCAGAGACCGCGGGTAACGGGGCAAGAGCTTTTTTTTCCAAGAGCCTGCCATCTATTTCACGACTTGATGCACGTTAGGGCTGTTCCGGAGTATCTTTCTCTCTCTCTCTCTCTCTCTCTCTCTCTGACGCTGTAAAATCGATATTTTTTTTTGCTGCGCTCGACAGCGTAGTGTTTATTCGCGTACCGTGGAAGATGCATTTTTTTTCTTCTTCCATCGTCAATATATCCGACTCGAACCAAATTTGGCGTTTGAAAAGAAGAATCTCGCAACGATCCAACGTACGTATTATTAAATCGATAATTGAGCTATTTGTTTCGGTTCTCGAGCTATTTACTTCGGTACTCACGCGTTTTGTAAAACAACGTTGCGAGTTTCGCTATTATATATCGCGTATACGTAATCTCAAAGGCAACAAAGTACAATATTTTCAATCAGTTGCCAATGTAATAAAGGAAATTGTTACTGCGTCTTGGGTCGTTCGAGGCACGAAGCACACCTGCTCCGTATTATATCTGGTAACGGAATATATTGGCTTTCTGTATTATATGACTGGCGTGGCTCGTCGTACGCGGTCGAACGACCGACGCTTCGGAAAAAAAAACGACGACTTTAGCATAAAACGATTTACGAGAAAAGCGTCGGCGCTTCGCTCTTTTCCCCATTTTTTCTCTCTCTCCCTCTCTCTCTCTCTCTCTCTCTCTCTCTCTTCACTTTTCTCTTGCCGTTCGCCAAATTACGACGTTGTTCCGCGGGCAACTAGATATTATAACTATATACGCGTAACATACATATATGTATAATAAACCGACGTGAGTTCAGCACCTTCGTGTTTCTTAAATATAAATTCATCGGTCTTTTTTTTATCTTCTCTTCACTCGGTAGCGTTATTTCAGCGGAGATTATGGACTGGCAGGAGTAAAGTGCGGGAAACGAATACAAAAAACGGAGGAAAGGAAGAAGAAAAAGAAGTACGGGAATAATTCCAACGATCGGACGGTGGCTATTATTCCTGGTGCGCGGTAGCCAGCTAGCAACTGGGAGGAAAAGTCGCACTGCCTCGAGGTGCAATCGTTTCGGCTAATGGAAATTTTACGAATCGTGGATTGAAAAAAAAATATATAAAAAAAAGAGTAAAAGCCGGAGCGCGGACAGTGTGGGAATTCACGGGGCTCGGATCACCGCGATAGAAGCTCGACCGTGGGACGTTCGCGCTGGAGGCCATATATAGATATATATCCGTAATTATATATTATAAAGTTGAAAAAACGAGAATTTTCAGTCCACGAGAGACAAATCCGATTTTTTCCCAGCTCGAGAGTTCGTAAAAATATGAATAGGTATATATTTTTAGACGAAAAGAGTGTCGATCTTGATCACGGATCTGTCGGTCTTATCGATTCTCTTCGCGATAAATATTAATTCCCTAAAACCATGAATTTTGGTTAAACCCCCGAGAGAAGTAAAGTAAGAATTATAAACGTCGCGAACGAAGTCCAAAATTAAATTTCTAAAGGTTGAAAAATGTCCCGTATCAAACAAATTTCATCGACTGATCCAATTCGGGTTTTGTTCTATTCGAATAAATCTAACGATTTATTAATTCGCCTGAAATTCTGTACAAAAAGGTGAATCTTGGTGACGAGAGAATCGATATATCGAAGGTGTGAAAAGCGATACGAAACTTCGGTTTCGCGAGCGGGAGGAAAACTGTGGCGAGCGTACATTAAACGTAGACGCGGTTGGAATAACCGCGGGTCAGGTGTGCGTCGCTCGAGAGAACTTCGAGTTGGAGATCTCCGCGTTGAATTCACCGCGAGAAACCGACGAGAGTACCAACTCGTACCGTAGCTAACCGTCGCGAGTTTACAACGTACGATTAGGTACCTGTATATATATATATATATACAAATATATATATATATATGTATATAAGTACGCGCACACCTCGCAGCATTCCGTTTAACATTCCAGTATAGATCTGCGCTTAATTTCTGCGCGACATAAATTTGCCCAACGTAGTCGGTCCGCGAGTTCTAAACCCATTATTCACATACATATATGTATAGTTTTATTTCTCCCCCTTATCACTTTGAGCGACTAAAAACTCGAGAAATATTTCCGCGAAGCGACAAAGTCCTCGCGCCAGGGGGAAGAAACACGCGACCGCACACCGCTGAAAACGACGAGAGAGAGAGAGAGAGAGAGACTTGTGTTAATCGTTGTGAAAAGCCTCGTGTCCATTCGACAAAGTATCGTAAACTTATATCTTTCCTTTATCTCCCACGAGAGAGCTATTTTTTCCTGATACAACGCGGAAATGAGAAACGCGATATCATATCTCTATGGGACATTCCATGCTCGGTCGACCATGCTAAGAAACAAGAAACGCGATATTCCATTTTATTTATATTAATGTGTATTTTTATATTGCTTTTTTTTAACGTATTAAGAGAGAAAAGTGTATATTTATGAGATTCGCGGTTTGATTGATTTAGTCTGGAATACTTCATGGTTGGCAGGGTCTATCGTCGCGAACGCCCCATACGTATGCATATATATGGATACCTTTGTACCTTCGTAGCCGCGCCCGACCCGAAGGATACTTTGAAAAGTATACTTAGCTCACCCGCGTGTTTCGACGCCCTCTCCTTGTGAAACTTTCGTCGTTTTACTAGAGGCGCGACAGTTTTTTCTTTGTTCTTCTTCGTTCTTTTCGCCAACGTTTTTCCGTCTCTCATTCCATGATGCTACAATCTATAGGTATATATAGTCAATTTCTACATCAAGAAGTGCCCTATTTTTCTGGGAAGGTTAGTCTGCCGTGCTTGCGACTCGCTCACTCATTCTCAGTCGCGCTCTCTCTCTCTCTCTCTCTCTCTCTCTCTCTTTTATTTCCTTTCGGGCAAGCCGCAGACCAGCTCCAGAGTTCACGGCATTACCTCTCTAGCGATTTGGAGGTGAAAAAAAAGGTATCGTGGGAGAAAGCTACTTAGCTGTCTGTTTCTCTTCGTCTCTCTCCGACTAAGAACTAGATGAGAAAGCGAGGGAGAGGGGGAGAAGGGGATGGTGTAGAGGTCGGGGGTAAAAGTCTTTTTCAACGTGTGCCTTAAAGACTCGCTAATTTCACTACTCGGAACTTCATATTCCGCTCGAACAGAGACCGAGTGGCTAGAAAAGTTTTCCAGAAATCCATTAACCCCTTCCATCTGCAAGCTATATAGTCCTCGGCTCGGATGAACCGAGTTCTATATGTACAGGGGGTATTTTATATCGAAGAGAGAGTGGGGGAGAGAAAGAGAGGCAGAGAGACAGAGATAGAGAGGTTTGCAGCCTGCCTTCAGGCATCGCTCGCGCGACTCGTTTCGATAACGCAAGAACGCCGAGAGATCTGCAAGATCTTTCCGAGAGTGTACGGAGGAAAGATCTCCACCCCGGCGCGACCTTTCCAAGTGGAAGCTCTCTTCGTCGTTGTCGTCGCCGTCCTCTTCATCGCCGTCGCTCGATGGTGGTTTTTCCACTACTCCCACTCTCTCTCTATCCCTCTCTCTCTCTCTCCCTCTCTCGCGATGCTACGAGAATATCCTCTCTCGCTGTACCGCCGTCAGCGGTCCGTATCACTACCGTCGGGCCTCGACTATTATATTTTTCCACCACACACACACGAAACACAAGCACACTAGGAAAGAACCGATACTCTCAATATACACTTTTTGCTTGCCCTTTTTCCTTATATCTTTCGCCCTCGCTGCACTGTACACTATTATTCTCGCCTCGGGTTATCAAGTTTCCGAATCTTCACGATACTTGACCGCGTACTTTTCTAGACTTTACCCTAGCTACGTATGTGTGTGTGTGTGTGGGTGTGTGTACGGTCTCATTGCAGTGTTTGCTATCGGTTGGAAATATCTTCGGCTCTTTCCCCTTTGCCCCTCGTTCCATCACCCGTTCCACCTTTTCTTCTGCTCGCCCTCTCCCATTCTCTCTTTCGCCTAAAAAATTTAGTGCCATCTTTCTCCATTTTTATCGTCGTATTCACGTGCAAGCTCAGCATCGATCCGAAATTTTTATACGAGCCACCCTTGGACACATACGCGCGGTATAACGAACAAATTATGTATCCCTCGGTTGGATTAAGCAAAGTCACGCGCGGCTTGTGAATTACGCTCTCTCCTATAAGTATATATTGTATAATATATGTATTTTATATCTATTGCGCGGGTGTGTGTGCGTGTCTGTGTTAGTCGAAGCTTCGATGCGAAGTCGAGGCGACGCAAGAGTGGCGGGAATGTTATTTCCTCGTCCCGAGGTATTCCCGACGATAAAGGAATCTCTGTGTACGGCCACGTGGAGATCGCGAAAATTTATTTGCCCATGAGAAGATTTCCGGATCCCGAGAAATAGCCAGACGGCGATCGTAGTCTCTCGACTATTGTTCGATAAATTTTTATCATTTTACACCTTTGTAAGAGTGTCTCGTGCCAGGCGATATATCGAAACATACCCGAGATACTCGAGAATCGATTCTTCGTACATTTATAAAAGTGTAATATAAAATTCATTACGAAAAAAATGTTTCGCATAGAAATTTTGTTGAATCGGATTAAACACGGATTTCCTTTTTTTATAATCTGTCGGAACGATTTTTATCCGGACGACGAAGTGTACGGAGGGGGGTTGATCCACGGTACGGGGTAAATTAGATTGTCGCAAAAGGGGTCGCTCTCCTTTTCTCCCTCGATCTCTCTCGAGGGTGTCGCAAGTCCGGAGTTTGCCCTATACACGTTTCGCGACACCTCGACTATAGCGGTCAATGCGGCGAGGAGGTTCGCTTCAGCCACCCCGGGAAATAGTTGGGGACTGGAGAGAAGTGAGAAGCGAGAGGAAGAAAGCCGAGGAGGAAGAGAACCGGTGCGGTAACGGGTATGGTACTACTGCTGTTGCCCCTGCCTGCTACCGGGAGAATCGTCCCTTTTCCCGAAACACGTTGCGGCCTCTCGGTGAGCAGATAGCGTTGCTGCATATTTCATGGTGCACCGTAACGTAACGTAACGTAACGTACGCCCCGCATGGGAAATCCTAACATGGCTATACCGTTGCTGGTATACACACACACACTCCAACTTTCGTGGGACGCGACCCTTACAGTAGAGAGCAACGGGGGTTTCCTTCGTCTCTCCCGTTCTCCGGCTATCTTCGAGCACAACTCCTTCTCGCTTTTTCTCTTCTCCCACCTCTCCACCACCTTCACGAACAATGTGTCACAAGGATTGTGTGCGTAGTCAACTATTTTCACGAACATCGATCGCCCTTCCTCCTCCTCATCCCCTTCTCTTCCTCTCTCTCTCTCTCTATGTGCTAGAATTCTCAATTCTTCACCCTCATCGCCAATAAAATATTCACCATGCTCGACTCCTTTTTTCTTCTTTTTTCTTTTTTCTCTTATTCTTCTTCATCTATATGTATGGGAAATGAAAAATGGAGCAAAGAATTACCAAGCGTCATAGACTCTGTGGGGAAAACGAGCCGGAGAGAATCGTAGGTACCTCCTACGGTACAACGATGGAAAATATTTTATCAACGATTTGTATTTATTTTGTCTTTCGCGAAAATTTTTGTGAAAAATAATCTCGTACCTCGAACGATCTTTCGGAGGGTATACGACGCGTTTGGTTATTATTTATACGCTTGAATAAAGGCACGAGTCGAGACACTTGTTTCGTGGCGCACTTTGACGACGCGTACATTTCGACGGGTTAAAAAAAAAATTCTAAACGTACATCGCGGCAACACGTAGCTCCGATGTATCCACCGGAGATACACACGCGTATACAAGACGCGATAAGAGCCAATGTGGAGCGCACAACTCCGTGTCTATAAATTAATTAGCCAAAGTCTCGGAGACTTAAAAGCCAAGCATACGCCAGGGGCTGTGTGCGTCGCCTACGAGCTATCTAAATCTACATTAAGCCACCTACCCTTGTATATGTACCTTAGCACTCGAAATTTACAACGAGCATTCGTGCTCTTACCCAAGAAACCTGGTGCTGCTACTGCTGCTGGTTCGCCTGAAGAGCTTTCGCTGTATAGAGACCGCAGGGGATTTCGGAACCTCGCGAGAAAGATACCGAGCGAAAACGTGCGAGAGCCCCTTCCCCGTCATAAGAGTCATAAAGTGTCTGTGCATTTCGTACTTTCGGTTCATTTTTCGGTTTTTTTCCGGGTCACTCGAGATTATCGTCCAAAAACAAAAATAGTACACAAATTAGAAGTTAAAAGATTTTTCCTTAAACAACGATCCTAACGAATATCGTAATCGGAAAAATATTTCGTTTTAACGTTACGGAAATATATATATGAGAGTTTCAGCGCAAAAGGGGATTAAAGCGATATCGTTATCGTGCGGGTATAACCCGCTGGTACAGAACGTACGTGAAACGAGCGAGCAAATCGTCGTGGCAGCCTTCGACGCGGGTACAAGTGTTATCGTACTTTTGTCGAAATAGTAATTACGAACCGTATAAGGTAGCGAGCGATCGTGAGTGAAGAGAAGTGGGACAGGCGGGACCCGAGGGGGAGAGGAGGGAGCGCTGGAGACTTTGAAGTTTATGGGCCAGTGATAAAGGAAAACGTACGCTGAAGACTGGAATTTCCGAATACTACTAACATAAGATAATTTTATGACGGTGCCAGTTGTCGTTTCGCCTTCCGGCTCTGAAATAATGCCTGCGCTGAGGTCGACACGCGAGATTGTGAAAGACTACGAGAGAAAGGGTGAAGGGAGGCTACGGATCTGTGCTCGTAGCTTCTCATACACCTCGTCTCTCGTAATATGCCAAATGACGAAAGGCTACAGCTACCTATATACACGCTGTATGGAATAGACGTTAACAATACCGTAAATGCGTATATATATATGTATGTCGTCATATAGTCACGGCATTCGAGAGAGCGATAACACATTTTACGGTAGGATACAATGGGACCGATATACTGGCTTAGAGTCGAACGCAACAGCTCGGTAAACAGTATATGTATATATACGTCTATAGACATTATAGTTATACCGGCGCTATTATCGCGCGATATCAAGTTCGAAATGCGAACATGAAACCTTCTTTATATACCTCGTAAAGTTCCGTCAAAGATTTTTTTTTCAGGAATAGAATAGGGTCTAGTGGTTATACATAGTCATGCAGGGGTAGAAAAATGTTTAAAGCTCGTCGCTTTATACCGATATATCGATCATCGTGAAGGGATATAAAGAGAGAGAGAGAGAGAGAGAGAGAGAGAGAGAAGATCTTTTTTGTCCTCTTCGAAATTCAACGAGTCTTCGGTTCTCCCGATCCCGGTAGCATTGTTCGCACGCTATGAAAACCGGACAATAGCGAGCTTAGCTCGGACAAGATATCCTAGGGAGTTCTTAAAGGTGTATATAGATATGTGCGAAGAAAATTCCAAGTAAAATGTGTGCCGCATGGAGAGAATGCTTCGCGAGCCATCGTAAAAAGGTTAAAGCTCGCGAGAAGTAAATCGTACCTTACGCTGCCTCGATCGATCGTCGCGAATATGGAAAAACGCGCGAAAATCGACGATCCGACTTCAAAAATCTATACGAACAATCGTTAAAAAATCGCAGCATTATAAGAAAGAAGCGCGAAATTTCAAGTTGCTATAATTCATTTTCCGTTTGATCGATTTGAATTTACTTGTAGCGTTTCGAAAACGTCAGGACTAGACTGGCTTGTGGATTACTTATCCGGCAAGCTTCATCAGCCACGCCCTATTAATGTTTGATTCGGCCCTGATAGAACGTCCGGCGGACCGATTAATTTTCTGCTCGGGAAGTTGCATTAGGCTCGTCGGAGAAGCAACACCAGGAGGCCCGGTTCCCTCTTTTCTCATACGTATACGAGGAATTTCGTTTCAATTCAACCGTTTTTAATATTCGAAATTTGATGAATTATTTTTTATATCGACGGTGGATTTTCATGTTTTTGGGGGAGTTTTTGTCGGTATAAAAAAATACATGAAAATATTGCAATATTTATCGATCGATGAAATAAACTTTAATCGATTTAACATTGAATGCTCCATACATGCGCTGGTTGCACACGGACGTAACTAGAACTACGTACACGGGGCTCGTACGACGAGACCTCGTTGGCGAAGAGGTCGCACCCGCTTGGCTGTCTCCGGCTCACGGCTATGTATAAGATGAATAAGAACGTGGAAGGGTGGTTTGAGGTAATATATATATATATATATATCCATATACCGGCTTTTCGCACCGATACTCGCAAGCCTTTTCCCAGAAATAAATTTAAATATCGCTAGCGTTCTTTGATATGTTAACGAGCTTCCGGCAGGACCCACCGGTAATAGCTCCGTGCCAGCGAGAGATGGTCTACTGCGGGGGTCAAAGGCTGAAAATTCAACGAAATTTTCCGACGGTCCTTTTCTTTGTAATTTTCATTCGTTTTTTCTTTTTCTTTTTTTTTTAAACTTGTATCTCCCTTTTCTTTCGAACGAGTTGCTCCCATTGTGCGAGACTCGTTGCATAACTCGTACGCAATTTATTCCCGTTTTCTTTCATTATTCGATGATTCGTTGAATTTCGTCGCTGTTTCAATATTGTTTTTAATTTAACGCAACGTATCGGCGCCTGAATAAAATGTTAAAATTCATGTTTTCGGCAAATAAATATGAATAATACGTACGAACGTATATTCGCTTCGTCTCGATTATTCATATAGTTGAATCAAGAATGAAATCGATACGTCGATATCCACGTTGCAGCGTGATAATTATTTATTGGGAAATTATATGAAATAATTGTTCGATCGTTTGTCAGATTTGTCATCTTTAAAATTCAAGTCATTGCGCATGTTTTTTTGTTTTTGCACAAGAAGCGTCCTTGAACCGATATCTCGAAATTTGTAACTCGGCTACTTTTTCACGCGTAGCACACGATGTGCGTGTGTTTATGACATGTCGTGTACCCATATCATCGAGGATTTATATTATTTTTGTTAAAAGAGGGAAGGGGGAAGCGCTCGCGTTTCACCTGTCGTGAAATATGCAAATGCTCGGAGCGTCGAGGCATGCCAACTCCTGTACGTTTCGCCTAGACATTCCCATTGTTCCTCCGTCGTTTCTTTCATGCTTTACTTTTTTGTTACGAGTTTTTCGCTTTTTCTTTTTTACTTTTTCTCGAATATTAATAGGCGCACAGCCTTTCGCGACGGCAACCCGTCTGCTCTCGCGCTCGGGAGGACAGTCTGTCTCCTCGGTTGAGCGGGGGGCTTTCCTTATTTGCGAAAAAATCTCCGCTCTCCATCAAAGTAAAAATGTTCCTTTTCATCTTGGCTTAATTTTCATCATTCGACTAGTACAAGCTTCATTATTCGAGCATTGTTTTTCCGCGAAGTTTTATTCGCGACTATTATTAACGCGAGGCTTATTTTTTTCGTTGAACATTCGGAGAAAGGAATAATTAGCGAGGTTTCTTTTTTTTTTCATGTGGGAACAATGATATAAATATCGAACTCGCGCCCGTTTATTTCGAATTCCGTAAAAATACTCGGAGATAAAAATTGACAGTTGGTAAAATGGGAGAGATAATGTCTGGGGAAAAAAAGAAATAACCCGTCAAATCGGATTATATATTGCACGGGGTATCGGTCGCTGGCACATTCGCGTATCCACAAAAAGATACGTAAACGAGCCCGAAACATTGCGGACGAACCGTACGAATGCACATCGTATGATATATCGATGATGGCCGCTTATTTTTTACGCTATCAAAACGAGAACGGGCATTTTTGTTTTATAGGCTCTTTCTCTTACTCTCGGTTACGATAAAAAATATATATTCCGGAGCGAATGATGATAATAATGGCCGGGGCGACTCGATGAATAGTGGATAACTTGGATACAGACGCGAGAAGGGAAAACTCTTCTCTCGCTCTCGTAGCGAGAACGCTCGAGGCTGGGACGGTGAGAAGCGCGGCATAATATTCAAATGAAGACATTAGAATGGAGAGAGTGTCGTGCGCGACCATGATAGCCCGAGACCTTCGAGTCTCAGATGCAAGCCTACTCTCTCTCTCTCTCTCTCTCTCTTACCCCTTTACCTCAAAATATATATTCAACGACAGAGACGAAAGTCGTTACCGCATCAATTCGAATAACGCGCGCGCCTATCGTAGTTACTTTTTATTAAATGTAATAAATGCAATTGGAAATTCAAAATGAAAGTCCCTTGGTGTCGCGTGTCCACACGGCGAGTGTGTGATTCGATACGAGTAGAATTCGTATGGAGAATTATTTCAAACCATTTCCCATCCCGGAATAATTTATCCCGGTCAAATAATAAAACCTCAATCATTTCATGTGGCTCGTATTTTCTTTCTTCGAATATAAATTAACGGGTTTTTAAAAAAACATTATCGATCATTGTACCACCGCGAAATTATTTTCAACGAATCCGTACCAACGCTCGAACTTATTACCGTTCGCAATCGCAGGTTCGCCATTACCTCGTGACAAGAGCGATAAAAATAAAATATGTTGCATAAACAAGCCTATACGCAAACATCGATAACTCCCTATCTGTAATGCAATCGCTTTACCGGCCCAGCACGGACCCCCTCGCGTTCCGTTTTCAATTTTATACCGTAACTCTCTCGTTTTGATTCCGTACGCACGAAATACGTGTACACGCGCGCGCCTGTATAACTCCGGGATCCGTGAGAGCTTCTAGCTCGCTTCCAACAAATTCGATTTCACAACGCGACCGCTTATGATACGTACACACGGTTCGATGATTCGATATCCATTAGCAGTGCTCGCGCGTTAAAAATTGCGCAGCCATCGAACGATCCGGTGGTCTAACCGCGTATATTTTATTAAACCATCTCTCGACATGCAACATTTTACGGAATCCCGGCTGTATATATAAATAATATCGTACTGAGTGTGTTTTACATCGAGTATCATCGCGATACCCCGTTCTTTGTTTTAAACGAAATATAATATCGAAAGGAACATAATTTCTGCATCGGCAAAATCAATTTTATTAATTACAATAAACTTCACTCGAGTTCACTCGAAATAATGATTAATTTTTAATTAGATAGAAATAAATTTACTTCCGGGGGAAGTAAATACGTTGTCGTAGTCGAAGAACTTTTTCAGGGTGTTCATTTATTTATAAATATCATTTCACGCACTTCGTCACACGGTTCTCAGGAAAAAGAGCGATCATCTCTTTCGAGGTCCAAGTCGTAAGTGTCTCGCTATATCTAGGACGAGAAGTTTATCCCACTTTTGCAACGAGAAACGAGGCAAGCGAGAGATAGTACGAGGGTGAGAGAATAAGAGGGTGCGTAGCGACGATCTTTTGAATTTTTTAAATCCCTCTACGTCATGAGAACGAGCACAAAAGTTCAACGCTATAGATATTATATAAACGAGGAAAAATTGTCGCGTAAACCGAGAGATACGAGGGTTGACGCACGAGCGATTTGACAACTCGAAAAAACGCGTTGTACATTTTCTCGAGTCGAGAGGGCGCGAGAGGAGAGCGAGACACTCATCGTTTGGCCGGAACATTAGGAATGAAACTGTGACATTTTTTATTCTCACGTGGACGAACAAGTCCCAGAGCAATTGTTTTTTTTTTCTTCATGTTTTCTTTATTTTCTTTCTTTCTCCGGTGGCACGAGGGAGGAGCAACGACGAACGACCGAGTTGATTCCTTTATCCAAAACGCACGTCACGCGCGAGTACTCTTCCTCTCTCTCTCCCTCTCTCTCTCTCTCTCTCTCTGCCTGCTTCCCTACGATACGAACGTGCGGATCTTTTATCACATGTTTTACCTTTTGCTGTAGGAAACGAGAGTGTTTCTTTCTTCTTATCCCGAGTAGTAGATACGGAGCTCACAAAGCGCCTATACGTGTATAAAGGAGTGTCGAGACGCTACAGCTTGATATTCCGCGAGATAGCGAGAGAGAGAGAGAGAGAGAGAGAGAGAGAGAGAGAGAGAGAGAGAGAGAGAGAGAGAGAGAGAGAGAGAGCCAAGAGAGCGATAGTGGGGCTGGAGCGTTTCGATAAAATACGAGGGCTCGATTGCGTCGGACATTCGAAAGGCAAGAAGGTGCAAGAGATATAGTATATAAGGATGAGAAAAACGCGAGCTGGAGACTCGAGATGAGCTCGTCTACGGGTCGTTTCGTGTCAATTCGAACAATCGTAACAGTTTTTATTTTTCAACATAACTTCTCCAAACTTTATTCGACGGTATAAAAAATTGGCTTCATTCCCAAAATCGAACCACTATGAAAACTTTTTCATAAAAAAAACCGCCGTATATTCTGCCGTTAACCTTGAAAAAATATTCATTCCATTCGATAAAACACATCAAAAGTTAGTTGTTTTCAACGATGGAATAAAAATCTGAAAAAATAGAGATAAAATTGAAGATGGAAATGTTGCTCGCGTTGACACAAAACGACCCATGGGTATGTATTATATAGGGTGATACGAGAGCAGGAAAGGGTGATCCCGAGGTGCTCCGGGTGAAATTGGTGTAGGCCTTCCGAGCCATTGCTCACGGCGGATGTTGAAATACGGTCTCCTTGCCGTTCGGACAGTAAACTCAACGGGAGTTACGGAGCCCCCTCTCCCCTTGGTTTCCCCTGTGGCAGTAAACGCGATCCGGTCCAAGACGGAGGCACACGTCACAGGGAGAGGCTGCTCGTAAACCTCGTGGTTGTTAATGAAATAATTAAATAGCCTCTGTGCGCAGCGATACGACTTCTCACATAGGTGTTGGAATATTCTCTCTCTCTCTCTCTCTCTCTCTCTCTCTCTCTCTCTCTCTCTCCCTATCCACCATCCTTTATGTATCGTATTCTCAGCTGGTACTACACAGCATACACGATGTTATCACCTTCCCAAATGGGCATTACCGATTCTGCTGGACGTTTACCGTGGATCAAGGTGCTCTCGCCCTTTTTCGTTCGCAATTTATTGAATCTCGAGAAACACGATACTCGATACTTGACGAGCGGATATTCGGAGTACGGAGGTTCACGGAGAAACTGCCAAGAACCTTGACTCGACGTGCTCGAAGAGCTAGAATATCTTATACACTACAAAGGCTCAAAGCTCTCCTATAGAGCTTACGCTGGTTGTCATCAAATTTTTTGATTCGAATAAATGTTCATCGAATGACGGATGTATAAATAAAATTATTTTGACAAATTCGATATTCACGAAACAATTCTCTTTTATATTTTACAGTTTGGACAGGGATCAGCCTTTCACATTCCAACTTGGCGTTGGACAAGTGATCAAGGGTTGGGATCAGGGACTCGTCGACATGTGCGTCGGTGAGAAGAGAAAATTGACGATTCCACCGGAACTTGGATACGGCAACCGTGGAGCAGGAAATGTAATTCCCGCTGGTGAGTTATCGAACGACGAAAATCCATTCGATACTTTACGAGTGTCATGTAAATATAAGAAATTGAAAAGTGAGATGAGATTTCGAAAAAGGTTTTTTTTTTAAATCACAACTTTATCGACTCGCAATAGAAATTAAATTCCGAGGCTAGTCGCGACTACCGGACGATCTTCTTTTTGTCCGCGAGAAAGTGCTATAATCCTCCCGATCTACCCTTGAGGGTGTCTAGACGATCTCGAGAGATATCCTAGAGTCCATCGAAACGAACCAATTAGCGACGGGTTTGCCGAGAATAACGATCGTCCAATCTGGCAATTGCGAATTCCCTACCGCAATTTTTGCCACAATCTCACTATCCCCTATATCTCGAAAATATAGCTTCTCCCATCATCTATATACGTATATACCTCGCGTGCCTCAAGAAAATTGAGGGCTGTACACGATTAGAGGGTATCGCAGGAACAATTGGATCTGTGCCACGATAACTACGCGATGCTCCTACTCGTTCCACCTTTCCCTTTCTCTCACATGGAGTGTACCTACAGCTCAGAGATCATCACTTTTAAAATTACCCGCGAGACCGATTTTCATACGGCGTAGAACCGCCTAGCGCAAGGGTGGACACAAAGGACAAAGGGGATAGTTACGCGATGCGCAAAATCGAAGTCAAAAATGCAATTGGACAGAATTCCGATAAAAAGCAACGACGGAACACCAACGACCATTAAATTGAATGACACGCTTCCATTATCTATATAGACTGAAATATATATGTGTGGGTGTGTGTTGCGTCACACAGGACATTTTCTAGTATCTCGACGACCTATCGCGCCTATTTCTCTAATATATATATATATATATATACTACACGTACAGATCGCTATATCGCTACGTATACATATGGAGCAAGTAGAAACATAGGGAAAGCGGCTTCCCAATCGCGGGGGACCTGGTGATCCTTGTCCAATTTCCATATGACCATCTGTTCGATCTATATGTATATCGATATATATACATAACGCTTGTCGTTTTCACGTGACGTTTCAACGAGAGTTCCCTCTATGCACTGCCTCCTCCCCCTACCCCTTTCTCTTCCCAACGCCTCTCTAGACCATACTATCTCAAACTATCTGTATGTGTACGGAACGTTGGGAAATTCCGTGTTATACGTGTAGCGAAAACGTAGCGAGAACGAAGAGAGAGCAGGTGCAGGATAGGAAGAGAGAGCGAGAGAGAGAGAGAGAGAGGGAACGAGAACGAGCCGATATCAATTTCACTCGTTCAAACAGCGAATAATTAAGCACCATATTTCATTAGCGGCCGTTTAATCGCAGCCGGGACCATCTATAATTAATGCGCGCAGTGTCGTGGCCGCAGTTCGTTAGCCCTCCGGACGTTGTTATACTTCCCTCGAACTATATACGGACATTACGTATACATTCTCTCTCTCTCTCTCTCTCTCTCTCTCTCTTTTCGCCACCACCCTTCGGCCATCGATATTTCTACTTTCAACGCCGAAGCTTCGAAATCAATAATTTCACGTGTACCTATGAATGTATTCAGAGAAAAGTAGGGATACGAACACGCGATCACCGCGTTTGACCTCTTCACCCTTCTCTTCGCCCATTTTCCAAACTTACCTTTAGAGAGGATACATTATTCGGATTCGTAAATGTCGAAAATTTCACGAGGATCGATACAAAGGCCTGAAAACTGGGGGTATTTTTGGCCCCTGGAATGTCAGCCGAGGAAAGTAACGCGCAGAGATGACCCGGCGTGTCTATTTTTGTTAAGGACAAAGTTTTCTGCGAAGAACATTTTCTTCGCGTATTAAATATATAAATATATATATATATATATATGTGTGTGTAACAATGATAGATATTACAAATATATCGACGGGGTCACGCAGAATTAAATTTACTTTCGGTATAGCAAATATATGTACGTAGTAACATTGGAGAATATCGGAAAGGTACATAGGAGAAGAGTCGGAGAATAGAGGAGTCGTGGTGTCTAGCGACGACGACCGGGTCTCGTCGTATCGGATATATTGAATTTTTATCGGTTTTTTGGCCAATCAGTTGGTTCACGAGTGTGCGTGTTAGTCGAGTCTAGACCACTCGGCACTATGAATTTTGACCACGAACCGCCCGCCTAATACTAACTCTTCCTCGCTCGCTACTGTCTCGGCTTTTTCCAATCGGAGAGAACGGCACCGCGGGAGAATTTTTTCGATCATTGGTTTTTCAAGCTGTCGAGATTCGCCGAGGTTTGTTCTATCGCGTCGCGAAATTACAACCGTTTCTTCTTTTCGTCTATTTTCTATTTCTTTTCGACGGAACATTTTTTTAAACGAAACGACAATGTTTATTTAAATATTTAAATATTTCGAACACTTACCACGAGTAAAACTAAATATGTTTTTTTGATTTTTTGTTTCTATCTTGGAAATTCAGGAGCGACTCTACTCTTCGACGTGGAGCTCATCAACATAAGCGACTCGGCGCCAACGGCCAACGTTTTCAAAGAAATCGACGCTGACAAAGACAATATGCTGTCCCGCGAGGAGGTGAGGACAATGGCAAGATATCTCTTTTTTTTCATTTCTTTATTCAAAATGACGTCTCGGTGTTGGTAATTCACGGACGATTATTAATCTTGAATACCTCGAATGTAAGGCGTGGGGAAAAAGATACGTTTTTTATTTTGTTTCGTTCAAAAGCCTTGTTAAATACGAATTAAAGGATCGTCGTCGAAAAATAAAAATTCTCAATTTATCAGCATTTTGTTTATTATTTTGTGTCTTAGGTGAGCGAATATCTGAGAAGACAGATGTTGGAGGCCGAAGAATCGAACGCTGGGGAGAACGAGGACGTGAAAAAAATGTTGGCCGACAACGACAAACTCGTGGAGGAAATATTCCAGCACGAGGACACGGACAAAAACGGTTTTATATCGCACGACGAGTTTAGCGGTCCAAAACACGACGAATTGTGAGCTGGGCGACTCAATGGTTCGGTCTTCCAAGCCGCGGATGGGATTTACGACCATGTGAACGTGTCACCAGCGCCCTCTACATTCTCCCCTCTATCCTCAGCTACCCCCTCGCGAGCATCGACCGAACTGAAACATCGAGTTTTCTCAGAGTTTCGACCTTCCACCATCGCTCAATGACATCAGCGCGTATCTCCTATCTCTCTAACGGACCTTTTTTCTGCGTCCGTTGGGATAAAAAAAATCTCTCTCGTAAAGTTGATGCACTCGTGTGGGAAATAGGGAGAAACGTAGAAAAGAAAACGGCTGATGGGAGAGGAAAACCACGATGGATTTTTGTGTACGCTGAGAAAAGGAATTTCAACGTCACTCAGTGAGGCCAAAAAGTCTTCGAAAGTGAGTTTCGTCGAGTTTCAAACGCGACACCCGAGAACAACGCACACACGAGGGTACCGAAAAAAGCACTTCATATCGCTCTAGTTAATAAAAAAAAATAAAAAAAAACATAAAGAAACACGACGAACCGCTTAAATACCCGAGAGAAAGTGATTTTTTTTATATATAAATGCGAAATTGCGATTTCTCGAGTAATTTTCTATTTTATATGTGCATTCTCTCCGATCGAGCCCTTTGATTTTCAATCGATACTCTAGAATTTACGTTCGTTTGCTCAAGCTTAAATGTTTGCGACTGTACTTAAGCCGTTCAACCCCAACTCCGCCCTTTCCCCGAACCAATGGCATTTTTTCAGAAAAAATCATCTCTATAATCATCTGTGGAGTGACGAAAAAGAGTAAAAAAAAGGACAATGAACCCATTAAAAAGAAAAAGAGAAACGCACGAAAGTGAATGAAGACAGTGAATGGAGAACGTTCTCGTCGCTATCATTATTATCGATAAACTGATACGTTTTATTACTACATTATATTGTATGTTGTTAAAGCTGGAGGAAGGTTAATAATAAATCATGTGTCTTGGAACACAATTTGTTAATAAATTGTCGTGTTGGGTCGACTTTCATTAAAAGATACCACCCTACCTTGGATAATTGTTTCAGTTCGAAAAATGCTGGGTTTTGGAGACATCCGGGACGATAAAGGATCATCATATATTCATATTTATTTATGTATTCATCGTTTATTTCATGAAAACATTCTCACAGTTTACGCGTACATAGTTATTCGATTTCTCGATTTAATTTTTTTTTCGTTACGTGATAATGAAAACACTGCTTCTAGGATTTTTGTTTGTTTAATTCTCTTTTGTAATCTAATATCGAAGGCTCGTTGCAATAAGGCAGACTGGACGATTGCTTTTTTTTCTTTCTAATATCTAAGGCTTTTGAACACGTATAGCAAATCTACGTGAATTTAAAAATTCTCAAATCGATTATCGATTATTTTTAATAGCCAACTCTCAACGACTCAGAGAAAAATTTATAATCGTAGTGATTCGAACGTCGCGGAGATTCGAGCGCGATTTTTAATCTTATTTCGTCCAAGATGTAATTCTATAACTTTAGTCCTCAATTTCTCGAATTATCACAGCGTTAGAATAAAAATCGTAAATTTTATCGGAAAATCGATCGTTTGATTCGCCTTAAAAAAAAATTCATTCGCAAATAAGAGTTTCGAAAACTTTTCTCTGAATCGTTGAATCGAATGGACTCGACCGAAAGACCGTGAATCCCAAGATCGTTAAATGTAGACGTGATCAATAAATTTGAGAAATCACAAATTGCGAGTGCAATTTCCAGTTGATCGTTTCTAAGATAACGTGCTTTCGACTCACTAGCCACAATACTTCACGTTGAACTCACGTTCACAATCGATCGAATCTATCGTTACTCCATCGACACCAACAAAAAAAAAAGAACTTCCAACTTTTCCCCCGCAAATTATCGTGTACCCTTTGTTTTTATTCTTTTCTCTTTTATATCGCTAGTAGATCCGGGCAAGTTTATCACAGTTAGTAGCCCTTGATGTATGCGGCAATGTGTTTCTTCTCCTCTTCCGAGAGTCCGTTCTTCAGCGTTCTTCGCACTGCAACAATATTCTTTATGTTCACATAGATAAAGGGATATTTCGCTGGAGCCAGGGATATCTTTTCTCTCGTGCAGCAGGCTTCAAGCGGACAGTCGTGTAGTGTTGGATCGTGAGTGAAGACGATGAAGACAAACATTTTTTTCAGGGTCGCAAAATTACGTGCGAGTTGTGGAAATTTGGCTGACAAAAGACATCAAGGAACTTCGGGTTTTGTGGATGTTTTTTTCCCCCCGAGGATCAAAAGGAATATGCACAGGGTCATGCGTAATCGATCAAACACAATTTTGTCAAAGCACTCGAGTCATCAAACAAATTTAAGCTATTCAATTTCACGTTTACACATATGCTTGAAATTAAACAAAACTCTTCATGTCATTTTCAATTTTCGTCAATATGTTCCAAACGTTCTTGTGTGCTTAACTTGAAATGCAAATCCGGGACAACAGCCGGTAGCTTCGGTTAGTGCACGCGAGATCCGGCCAAATTTCCGACAAGCCATGTAAAATTATTCAGAGTTAGTTGAGCGAGACAGTCTCATGCTCGCGCGTCGATTCGCGGAGATGCCGAGCAGTGAGAGTGAGACGGATAAAGTAAACCAGCCGAGGAATCAACTCGACTAGGATCTGTGCTAATTTTCAGATTACCGTTTCATGCATATACACACGTAAATCTCGCGAGAAAGCCGCTTCAGGCCGTGGTAGAGAAATTCCCATTGAGAAAAGGGATGTGCCATTATTGTGAAATCAGTTGAAATATTAATAGTTCCAATAAATTTAACGATGGATTAGATGCATTAGCGAAGAAAAAATATTGTTGAAAGACATAATGGGGAAAAAGTCAAATACCGATTGCGACGCAAACTAAAAACGTTGATCGAAAAATTCGATTGAAAAGTTATTAATTAAAAGCAAAACCTTTTCGTACAAACTAAAAGTCACTACAAAATGTATTTTCATGCGTTGTAATTCCATTGAGAATTATTGCAATCACTGTCTCACAAGAAGATGTGTTATTAACGGATGCGAGAGAAGTAGAAACGAGGATGAGTGAATTTGTCGCTCTTCCAGCCAACAAAGTTTCGCCTCATCGTTCATTTCACTCGAAGAGATACAAGCCCCTGAGAATGTCTCTTTCGAGAAGAACGGAGACGACGAGAAAACGTCGACTGAGATCATCCAGCAAGCCATTCACCCAGAATCGTAGATCGTACGTGCGACGAGTGAGCTCACCCACTATTTGTCTGTTTTCGGGAGCCTCCCTTGAAATCTCTTAGTTCCTCGTCATTCCGCCTCGAATTCTTCATGCACATTGCGCACGCGATCTCGATACCTCGTGTCAAGTTTTCGCGCGTGTCTACTTCCCCTAACTACTTTCTAACTGTTTAACGAGGTCTCGGTATGCAAAATTGTGTATGCCAGTGAGAAACTTCCGTAGTTTCGATAAACGGGTTTTACGACAATCGTTGTGTCGCAATTTCACAAACAGAACTTGATGTCTTGTCAAGCACTCAGCGACTCTATTTTCTTCTTGGCCTTGTTTAATTGTAAAGAAGTACCTTTGTACGTACAATCAAATCCGAAGGAGTCTGAAATTGAACTCGAACTTTATTAGATCACCATGATCAACCCCTCGCGCGCGCTTTACCCTTCTTGGGGCGAAAACGTAAAAATACTTGATCGTGAAAAACGTACAAGTCTGTTGGAAGATACGAAAGAACGAATCTATTTAAATGTTAATTTCCGAAACGGGATTAACTTCTTTGCAGGATTTAACCGAAAAGTACGTAAGGTTTCGCGAACCTTTGTAGCTTCGCGTTGGAACTTTGGTCATGTGCAAAGAGATACATACTACCGGGGTAGCGCAGGACGAGCTTTTCTCGTTTACAACTTTTCGCGAATACTTACGATATTCGCATCTTATTTCAGCGCGAAGGCGATTAATCCAATTTATCAAGGGGGAGAACAGTCTTTTGTCGGAAATTTAGCGAGTTTTTGCAGATTTTTCAAAAGGGTCTCGAGCCTCCCTTAAATCTTCGAAAATGAGTTGAATTCGTACAAATTAACGGATACACAACGAGAAAAAAACTCCTATTTTTTTACGTTTGATATTTGAATTAGAATTTTCTTTTGAGTGGACCCAGCACTACTCTGTGATTATTGAAGGAAAATGGATAATTTCTTTGTAACGATGGACAGAGACACGTTGAAACGTGCGATCGTCAACGAGGCAAAATACAATCGATAAAGCATCGGTTCAGCGTGTGTCTCCGAAACACGGGGCTTTGCCGATAAATTATTCCGGGAATGACACGATTGGGGATTCGGCCAGAATCGCTCTCCGTACCAGCAAGTAGATATAGGGAGAATCGTTACTAGCCAGCTCTTCCCGATACTCTCGTAGTTCCGCGTACTGTTATTACAATAATCCTATATCTGTATCTCGGCATGCACACACATTTCGCGGATAATGCAGCTATCTCCTGCCTCTATTCGCGCAATAGCTCATTTCAGTACTTGAGATGACCGATTATACAGAACGAACCGCGAAACCGAGACCACGCTTGCCACATTTGTCACATACTCGTGGAGAGTTTCACGGCGCGTATAATATCTATTCACGATTAGACACGAGGCGTATCGAAAATGTAAAAGCGAAATTACAAAGAAAGAGCCGTGTACGGAATAAGAAAAACAGATCATGCAGTCAAGAAAGGGAAAATGTTGGTGATAAGAGATGCCAAGCACGCGTGCAAGATTATCAAGAGAACAAAAAAGCACCGAACCTTCGTTTTTTACTATTTTTTGTATCATCGTATGTGTTTGGGGCGCGTGAAAACACGATCACGTTTGAGAGAATGTCGCGACCCCTTCAGGGTTGATACCCTTCCGGCGTGGTGTTGTTCTCCCGGGTTCGAGATCGTTTCACTGTCGAACAAAAAAAACCCAAGGCACAGGAGGCTGAGAGACTCCGGTGGAAAGAAACAAAAAGAAGTACCAACGACATAGCTATACAATTTTAAGAACCATCACCACACCCTTTGCTTTGCGAACGCCACCTTTCTTTAGCTGATCTACATCGTACGCTCGTTCCTTTTTTTTTTTAGTGATAATACGAAATTATTGGGAATGAAAAGGTCCAGCACAAAAATATAATTTGAAAATATTTCGACCGATCGAGAGACGTTCGTTTTTGCTGAAAAATTATTAACTCGAGTGTTGGGACGAGCCACGCCCGAGAGTAATCCAACGTCGCGTACTGAGAAAGACGGAGGGAGAGAGAGAGAGAGAGAGAGAGAACGAGAGGGATTATTGTACTCCGGAGACTAATCAATAATTCAGTACGGAAATACGTCGAAAGGATCGATCGGCTCACGTGGCTTCTCTCACACCGTCGCTCTCAGTCGTGTCCAAGAGGATTAAGATGAGAGATGCGTGTCAGGAGTCCGGAGCCAGGATTATTTTATACGTGGTGGACCGAGGGTCGTTTGAGAATAAAAATAAAAACGTTTTTCTTGTTTTTATATCATTGAAAATAAAATGAAACTTCAACGGTTCTAATACCAGGCGTGTCCAATATTTTGAGATACAGCCGTACGTACCAACCCGGATAATCAAAGCTCAGCGACATTCAACAGAGAAGATTGAAAATCCGTACCGAGTACAAAATATCGAGGACGTTCCGCGATTTCCCTCGTGATTCTGTCCCGTCTCCCTTAATCCGCTATTTGTCCGACAAAATTCGAATTCAAAAATTCTCGACATATTCATGGCTAGTATTTCGTTACGTTACAAATTTATTTTATATACCAGCTATTTCCGTTTGGTCCCCGGGAAAAAAAAACGACAAAGAACAAGTAAAACGTTAATCAATATTGTACCGCGACATCGACAGATATCCGATTGAATTCGATGGAATACCATTCATCGCGTTTTCTATTCTTCGTTTCATTTCTCACGGATGTATCTCCATAGCTCGTATTCGTCTCTCGTCCCAACTCTGTCGTATCTTGCTGAAACTCCTCGCTCCAACGAGTTCATCCTACTCTGAGAAAATTCTCGACGTTGCGAGGAAATCAATTTCCGAAAGCCATCGAGATAAAAAAAAAGATAACGGACTACCCCTCGATCCGATTTTATAAACCGTGCAAGACCTTCGATCCCATCCCTAAGGTGTACAAGTAAAATAGAGAAAAAATAATGCGCAGTGGGAATTTACTACTCGTGAAAGGAAAAATGTCCGTGAGGATTTAGCCCCACCGGTGCTCGAGATGTAGCGAAATGTTTGCTTTTTCAAAGAAATATAAGTCACGATCCCTTGAACAACCGAGAAAAATTGAGACGAATATCGTCGAGTGTGTACTGTTCTTTTTCTTTTCTACGTTCTTGTTTTTGTTGAGCTTTCTTAATCGGTTGTCGTGATTATAATGTGCGGTCAGGTTGCGTGCAGGGTGCGGGGATCGCACTTACAAGACTTACGGTCGGCGTGTCTCGTCCTCTTGCGTTCACGCGGGGTTGTTCTCGTCGCCGGTGTTTTCGTCGCCGTTTTAACGAGAGACTCGAGCAGCTCGTCGTCGCCATCCGTCACGTTGCCGTTGCTTCTCTCGTCCCGTATTATCGGACCCAGTGCAGTACGTCCTGTACAGAAGGAAACAAATTTAGAAAAAATCATGCCTAACGCAATGTTTCAATTTTGAAGAAAATACACCATAAAATTTCCTTTCCCTCCTCCTATTCTTTATTCTCCGTCAACTACATCAGTATATTCAGCTTGTATCTAACACGTACGACACATAAACGGAAAGACCCCTGGGTGACTTATCGAAAGGGTGAATGTCGCACGATCGAACTCAACGAGTCCCATGAATCGTCACGCGACACGCTCCAACAAAGGATAAATAAAACAAGCCCTATGAGAGAAGAAAAAAAGAATAAAAAATCCGAAACTACCCCAAATGGAGCGAACTCCATTCGTTGCAGGTTGTCGCTTGAGTTATTGCAAAATAAAGAGGATAAAGTGGGTCAAAAGGAGACGTCGGTGTGAAAAGGCTGGCGTGGCGAAAATCGTCTCTCGCACTTGGGCCCGACCCTCAAGCACGATTTAAGGTACCTCGGGGCGACAGCTAAGATATGTGTGCAAACGAAAACGGCAACTGTCAACGTACACGTACGAATGTGTCTTCTGTCTCGTTTTCACCATATACGTGTATTATCAGCCGTGTGTGTGTGTGTGTGTGTGAGTGTCAACCTTTATGTACGTGTTACATACGTACGAAGGCGACGAGTTGCCAGAGAACGCGCGAGGCTGGTTTACGTCCTTCGAATGGATATATACACGAAGGAATAAAGGAGAGCACAAGTTATTGCGGGGGTAGCGAGCCGACGTAACTGCTCGCGCTAAGTTTTACGATGCACGGTGTCGTTGGGGTGAGTTTCGTTTGCCCGGTGGTGCGCGATGCGGTTGCGCGTCTCTACTCGTTGGCGGAGGTTTTTGCGGTTGTGACGGTGGCTCGTGATGTGACCGATGTCAGCTTTCCAGGGTAGAATTTAAAAAAAGGAAATCTCCTCTCCCTCGACCGGAAGCGAGTTTCGCCTTGACGGCCTCCGATACGTCTTCGTATCATCCTTTCCTTCCTTCTTCGTGTTCTATCTTCGACTTCTTTGCCTTCTTCCCTTTCACAGTACACGGTAAGTCGACGCGTCGGAACTCCCCTGTGGCGTATCATATTTCGCCTCCGACGCTCCATCCTCTGCCCGTCCGACGATTATCATGAGACGAGAGATGGGAAACTGGAAGACGCTCGACGAGACGCCAACAGCAGTAGACGCTCTCTCTCTCTCTTTCTATCTCTTGCGTTTTACTCTTTGAGACACCATGAACGCCGGTTACTCCGTGAGACGAAGAGAAATATGCTTGGAATTTTGTGTATGGAATATTGCATTGGTTTTTTTTGTTTCGGGTAATGAGAATTTTAATATTGCTTATCAGTCGTATAGGCTTGTGGGAATTTTCTTCTTTTCTCCTAGTGCATTACGTTGAACAAATTTTCATTTAGAGTTACGAATGAGAAAATTAGAGTCTAGACAGTCAGGAGTTTATAGCGAGACGGTGAGACTGACGCGAAAAGTCCCATGGAACGCTTACCGCAAATTTGACGTCACGGCATAAAATCTCCCTCGGGAAAACTCTCAATTGGTATGATACTTAACCACGTGTATGGGAGGCAATGTATCTCGCTACCTTAAGCGTATTATATAAATATAAATCTTGGGGTTTGCAAAGCGCATTTTTCTCAAATCTCGGGTTATATACGAGGCCGAGTGAGCCAACGATCTTTGATAACGGAAAGCCTAGAGATCTCCGAGTTTTATGTCCCCGTGTCTTTCCATCCAGGAGAGCCAACGTTCTCTCACGATGAAATCGAGTCTGCCACCGATCGGCGAAACACGAAAAACGGTCTCGTTTCTTAAGCGTATTTTCATTCATCCCCCGACGACTTATACTCCGCCAAGCGCCGGCAAAATTCATTCTTGCCGGCGGGGGTTTTTTTTCTTCTTCGACATAGCGATTCTTTCGAAGTAGTCGAGAGTATAACGCATGAATAAGCAGCTGTAGAATGAGTGAATAAGAGGTAGCGAAGGACTCACCGTCTTTGCGCTGTCTTCTCCATGGCAGGGTTCCGTGCAAACTCTCGACATCGGAAATGTCGCTACCGAGAAGCTGACGAAGTTCAGCGTCAGCCCGGTCTTCCTTCGTGCGGAATTTACCCACCTGGAAGAATAAAGGGGACAAAGAAATGATGAGACGATGCCGAAATGAAGAAGAACGAGGAACGGGGAAAAGGAGAAAAAACGAGGATGTCCTCGGGGGGTCTTCTCTCGAGACTCGAGAAGAGAGTGAAAAAAAAGTATGGGCTGCATCTATACATATAGTTATCGGCTACGAGAAAGACGAACCTCGGTAATCATCTTTCCTCTCGTCTTGTTTCTCTCTCTGTGATTGGCCTTTTTCTCCAATTGCTGAATAACTCGTTCCCTCGTTGTTCTATACTCGAGGGCAAATTCCGAGACTATCCTCGAGAATTCGTTTGGTTTTGTGTCCTGTACACGATGTAGGGGTATACCGAGCCACAGAATAAATTTGTGAAAACGATTTATAATACGTCGATGAACGATACCCAATACGATTATCCTCTCCGCGCAGTCGGCCAGAAAATCGGACATTCTGCGAAACGAGAAAGAAGAAATTAGCGAATATTCGATACTCCTGACCTGTTTCTCTCTCTCTCCCTCGTTTCCATGCGCCCTCTTCTTCACTCCGTGTCTCGGCTCATCCGCTCAGTGCCCGGACCAATTTTATCTTTCCCCCTTTCGAAACGGATAAGATTAAGGACGAGAGAAGAAGAGGAAGAAACAAACGGTAGAAGGCGAAGGTCAATATACAGGAGGAAAGAAACAACATAAAAGGAAAATAAGAAAAATTCACGGGGCAAAAGAAAACGACGGGGGAGCGAAAGAGAGAAGGGAGAGCTTGGAGTAATTAATGGAGGGTCTCTTGGTCCCGAGCCAACTTCTGCGAAGAGAAAGCTTCGCGAATTTATTGGACCTCTACTCTTGGACCAAGCAGGGCTTTCCAGCTCCCCCTCTCTCTCTCTCTCTCACTCACCCGTCTTCCACAATTTGGTATGGAGTGTTGTGAAAAATCTTTGCGGGATGCCTCAAGCCCCGGCGTGTTTTCGAAGCTTGAAATTAAACAAGTGATGCGGACGAAAATCTTACTTGACTTTCATCATCGTCGAACCGTCGTGTTTGGCGATGAGCTTCAAGTGATCCCAGGACGCTTTGCACTCGCTCTCGAGCTTACCGATATTCGATGCCAGCTCGTCAAAATCGATCTTCGATGCTCTCGTCACGGCTCCGATCTGTCAAATTTAATCGTCGGATCGGATCGAACATTATATTTCCACCCAACTTTCGATATATATTTTGTATCATCATTTAACGCGATCAAGAAACGAGACTGACGAGGTCGTCGAACGTCTGAAGATCGTGTGTGAAATTTCGCTGCCCCGCTTCTTCCTTTCTTTCTTTTTGTTTTATATATATATTTTATCTTTCGAACCACTCACCTCGGAATAAAGGTCCGTGGAGTCCGGAAACTTCTCCATCACCATGTGACACAGGTGATGGAGCAAAGAGTGCTTGTGCACCGTGTCCTTGACTTCGGGCACTTTGGCGAGATATTCTAGCTGAAAGCCCTTCACCTACGAACCCAAGATGTGAAAAACATAAAAAAGAAATCTTTTTCACCCCCCCGGAATTTTAACATTCCCCTCGTCGATCGGAGAGGATTGGAGAGGATCGAAGAATCATCGACGTATCGATGAAAATGGAAAAGTTCTCGAGCATACGGGAGTTTCAACGCGGTAAAAAGGATTTTTTGAATTAAGTGCGCGAATACCATTTGGTTCCTTTCAATACCTACCTCATTTCCGTTAAGAAATATCCCGATCGACAGGAGCGTGCTCAGAATACCGCGAAACGTTTTATTCACTCTCAGCGTTTCCATTCCTTGCTTCAAATCCATCAAAGGGTCCGCGATTTCCTGCAGTCACAAAGGTCTTGGAATTATGACCATTTTTTTAATTCTTTCCTGTTCTTTCGACGATTCTTTTTACTCTCGTTCCCTCTCTCTCTCTCTCTCTCTCTTTTTCTCAGTATCCGTCTATATTCCATATCTCAATCCTTCACTCGTTAAAATCATTTGTTTCACTCCCCCTTACAATAATTGTGCATCGGTAAACTTTCTCGAAGTTACGTACCCCCGAGTAAAAAACTTAGAAGACAGAAGAGTGAGAAAGAGAGAGAGAGAGAAAGAGAGACAGAGACAGAGAGGAAAAAACTTCGAATCCCTGGTATATATATCACATTGGGCAAACCTTCTCGGAGTTTTCGAAGTCAAGCTTGAAGGCCCAAAGTTTCAATCTCGCTGGCAACTCCGAGATGGACGCGAGCGTGAGTAGAAACTGCTCGGCCGAGCCCAGTGGAAGATCTGGATTGGCGGCCTGCGCCTCTTGAATTCGGGATCTCTCCTCTTCGGTCGGCAACATCGTTAAGAGTTTCTACGTAAAATTGCCAGAGAAAAAGAAACAAAGAAACACACGCACAAAATGTAGAAACATAAAACAAAACAAAAAACGGAACGAAATGAAATAACAAGCTTGGGAATATAAATCTATGTTGAATATAAATGTATTATACATCACGGGAAATATTGTAGAATTGTTTTTTAACAAGAATATTATTTTATTTAATATTTAAGATTTGTTCGTTTAAATCTCACCTCGATGCCTTCGCGATTCATGATCGTCGCGTCCATTTTCAAAATTGCTGTTTTAATCGATCTCGGTGGTGGAAGTTTCGTCATGCCGATATTGATGGCGTTCGATCTCTTGTGATCCAGAACGATGATTTCTTTGTTCTTATTCATCTCCTGCTGCTTCTGCTCGCCAAACAAAAACACGAATCGTTAAAAAAAGAAAAAAGAAAATACTCATTTCTTATTTTCTCTTTTCGCGCTGAGACGGACTTTCGATCATTAATCGCGTTGCTCCGTTTTTCGGGCCAATGTTCTTGTTAGCCATTTGGTTTATCGAGCGTGTTAAGAGTCTTTGGAGACCGTGCGTTTAGTGTGTTTGGTTGTAACGACGTAAACGCCGCGATGAAAACGGTGTAGAGAATGGTCGGGACGATTTGGAGCGTGATGGAGCTGCAACCCTCCTGGTCAGACCGTTTGACCCTGTTTGACCTTGAGGGATGAGAAGGGAGAGTCCGAGAGAGGGATGAACCGGGCTCTTCTCTCGAGAGAGCTTCGACGCCTACCAATGTGTATCTAGGACACGTTGGACAAACTGCTCACCATCCTCCGGGTCCAACAAACTTCGTCGCACCGTTTTCCCATAGAAACGTGCATGGTTGTATATATTAGGACATTGTCTATGTGCATGTGTGTGTGTGATTAACGGATTAACGAAATGCGAGCATAAGGTATAAGAGATACATTTTAAAATGCGAAATAATTAAGATTAAATTAAAGAAATATTATGGATAGCTAGGGACATCACACTGTACAATATTAAAAAAGTCCAAAGACGAGATTCGTCCAAAGAAAAGAAGCTTTCAAATTAAAAAAAAATACATAAATAAAGAAACTAACGAGAGAATGAGAGAAAAGTTATGAAAAAATTAACACTCACCTCCTGTAAAATTCCACCATGCCATTTTTGTATCGTGCGAGCACCAACAATATTGCAAAGAATACAAGAACAGATTAGTCGTTTGCTAATATAAACCCACCACCATTCTACGTACCCGCTAAGAGGATATTTTCTTACTTTATATTTCTATACAGAGATATATATATATATCGTCTCGAGTAATTTCTCGCTCGCATAATTCGCATTATCATAAAGTTTCGGTCGATGTAGCTATTACATTGTCGTTGAGTCACGTACCGTTATCAATCAATTAAGCTCTATATATCCGTTCTCAATATCGATCACATTTTCGTTAGGGCAATACAGTCTGGCATCTCTCACGTTCTCGTGAACTCACGTAGCGGGGATCAACAAGGAGGGAGGTGAGAGTGATAGAAGCCCTCGAGCAGCAGACGATAATACGTCGAAAGTTTCTCACTTTGCTTCGGTATAAAGTTTCATATTTACTAAACGCTCAAAATCTTCGATGTATTTAATAGACATCGATATATTACACCCGGTGCGTTAATATACTCGGAGAGTACGAGGCAATTTTCATAAAAAAAATTCGAATCTTTGATCAATTATCGAATATTTGTTAATTCATTCATAAATTAAATATCAATTTATTTCACTCGAACGAGCCCCATCTTCTCGGTTCTGCATAACTCATAAATATTCGAAAGGACAAGGGAATATCACGAAACTTTCCGAGTTATTTATTTCGCATCAGTCGGATACGATCTTTCGACACTTTGCCGAATGAATTTCTGTTTTCCAACCGCGGATGTTTACGATCCTCGGAACGAGTTTGAAAAACGATAAATCTTGTTGAAAACTTGGAAACAATACTAACAGCTTGCTGTATCGAATCTCACTTATGTGGCCAACATCCTGAAGATAAAAAAAAATAAAATAAAAATCTATAATCATTTTTTTTTCATATATTAAAGAATCTTCTCAGAATTTCCGGATTTTTTATTTATCGTGCGATATTGCGAAGATTTTTTCCTCGAGTTTTTCATGATGAAGAAAAAAACCATTCTCATTGAAGAAAGTTTCGTGAAAACGAGAGTCTTAATGTTATTCATAGCCGAGCGAAAGGCGGGAGGCCTATGGTTACACGCGATAAACTCTTTTGCAGGAGTTGCGCGCGCTCGCCCTCCTCGATCTCTTTCGTGAGCAAAACACGGGCTCGGTATTTATAATAGAGACACGTATAGATGTATGCACGATACGTATAGAATATACACGGGAACTCGTTGATGTCTTCTGTACGCTGGATTCGAATACCGTTTATCCGCGCAGCAAGCATGAAAAGTGAGACGGTAAGGGTGGAAGAAGAATAAAGAAGAGAGAGAGAGGACGAGAGAGAGAGAGGAAGAGAAAAAGAAAGAAAACTGAAAAGAACGTAATAGCGAAAAGCGAACGCGTGCTACGAGAGGAGACAAAAAAAATAGAGTGAGAACTGGCGGGCTTCTCTCGAGCGTGAGTAAAATGGTTGTGCAGCTCCGGCACGAGAAAAAGCGTGTAATATAAATACGAGGGTGGTGTTACCGTGGCACTGGCGGCGTGTACGGTAACCACCACCGCCTACGCGTAACAACCCAGGCGTGCAATTACGGGTCTCGAAGTAATTAGCCATTGCGAGACGTCAAGTGAGGCGATAGAAATGGAATTTCTCTCGTCATGTGCGAGTTTAAATAATAATGGTATAAACAAAAATTTAATACATAAATCATTTATAATATATGTACGTGAAAATCACATATACATTTGCCTCGGTCGACTTCTGTCGAATGCATAATTGCTCTTTGTTGAATCGGTGAATTTTATTCGTCAGTGAGAAGAAAGGAAATGTAAAATAATTGAAAGCTCGTATTTTCCAATGGTGCAGAGTCAAAGCGAAAAACGTTGGTAAAGCTATGCTTATGCACCGAGCCACTTGCCTCCATCGATCATACGGCCAGACTGATTCATTAATGTTGCGCGTAATTCGAGAGAACCGAGCGATAAAAAGCCATATCGGTCGATCGATTTTTCGATTATTTTATACTAACTACGTGATTACTGTGCGAGTAATTTCCTCGCTTCTTCTTTTTTTAATCAACGTGAAATCATTTTCAGTTGTTTGAAAAAAACGACAAATAAAATGAAAACAACCACGCATATACATTAAAGCTTAAATTCAAAGCTCGGTCGAATTTATATTAAATGATAAAAATAAAAATATCGAGTCTTTGAACGTCGAATTTTTAGCCGCCGCAACAAGTTCCGCGACGATAAATTTCCTAACGAGACCAAGCGTCGTTTTCAACGTCTACCGAAATCTACATCGACGCCTGCGTTTACACGTGTTCCGGGTGTTGCGACGTCGCCTCGTCGTTTCCCGTAGCTAAAAAGAATTTAGACACTCGATCCAATTACCCGGTGCTGTCTGAAGGAGCGTCAAAGAAAATATCAAGAAAAATCGTAAAAGTCTTGGCTCCCGAGAAAAAAAGAGTGAAAGAAGAGTCCTTGAGAATTCATCGCTTACATCGACAAAGTGCGTCGAACGTAGAAGCCAAGTAACTCTATCCCCTTGAAATACGCATTCCCATTTGCAGTGCCAGCGACTGTGAGCTCTACCTCGTCTAACCGGCGTCTTCCGTTCGAAGCACCGACGTATAAACACGATGAAAAAGATCCCCCGGGGTATGTCTGTGTATGTACGTGTGTATGTGTAGGTGTGTGTGTGCGAAACGTCACAGTAAGCTCACCCAATAGCACGTCGTTGGTCCTAGTTCGTTTCGATATTTCGAATAAATAGCGTGAGTATTATTTCGTTTTCTTCCTACGTATTTTACGAAATGAAGGGAATCAAATGGAAAGGGTTAGAAAGAAAAGATTGAGTAGATCTTGACCGACCTTGGTGATGAGATCCTTCGCACGGCTCTCGAAGAGATGTTCGAGCTTTTGCGTGTCCACAGGAACCGGAAGCAGTTCGTCCCATATCATCTTGTTCTTATCTAGACGCGTTAGTATTATAGGATCATCGCGTACTTCCTTCCAGAACAATTTTACGGTCTTTTTGCTCTTCTTGGTAATGCCAGCTGGACCGTTCGTAGGACTGGTCGTAGTCGGGTTGGAGGTGGTTGGATTTTTTGGTGATGAATCTGTGATATTGTTGCCGGATCTCGTTGACTTGAGATTGACGCCGAATAAGGGTGGTGGACCGTTTGGAAAAGGTGGTGGAAATCGACCTCCTAGTGGAGGAGGTGGTGGAGCGCGACAAAATCCTGTAGGAAGACTCGTAACCATAGGTGGTGGAGGTGGTGGGACACCGTTGCTCACGTTTACCGGACTCAGAACGTCGATCTCGTCGTCCGAATTTAAATCCGTAAAGTCAAGATCGCACAGTGCCAATGGTCTCTTCAACTGATTCACCAATTCCTCCCAGTGCAGCTCGTTCTCGGATTTCTTGACCTCGGTCAATTTTGGCAAATTGTCACCGGTCGGTGACTTGAGAACGTCGGCTTTGGATTTTGACTTTGCCAAACCCTCTTTGGCCTTCGATATCAAACCGCTCATGTCTCCTATCCTGAATAATTAGAAATAAGACGACGGAATATCGCAATGAGATATTTCCTGTGTACGTTTTTAGAGGAAGAGGTTTTGTATATTTTTGTTGTATTTTTTATTTCTTATTTTACCTCGAAACTTTGTCCTCCACGGGGCTACTCGGTATGAGATTCTGAGCAGCCAATTTTTGGGTCAAATCCTTGACTGTACCCTCTCGCTTGATCGGCACGACCACCCTTCGATCCTCGTCCTCGTCGGTGTGATTGCCCTCGTCGCATTCCACACCCTCGTCAGGACTCTTGCCGTACCAAGGTTTCTTCTCCTCGGAGTCGAGTTTGTTGGCAGCGTTCATCAATGGGGTCAGATCCTTACGACTGTTTGCGCGAGACAACTTGTTCGAGGGGGAATCAGCGTTTCTCTCGTAGGGCGAACCGTTCGCGAATCTCATGCCGTTCGATGCGAAAGGAGCTTTATAATCGAATACAAATCATTGTTTCGTGATTTTAGTTTAAGTCGTTCTTTTTCTTTTCTTTTTTTTTTTTTTTGGTTGATTTAAAAGACGACAAGAATAAGTTTTTTCCTCGGAAGTTGCACGAGGGGCATCGTGAAATTTATGGGATTTATTGCCATGCGAGACATAAATCTTGTACAAATGGACGCGCGAGCATCGAGTATTGGAATGTTGGGAAATAGGAAATGGGCGTCGCGCTCGAACGATGCTCTCGGGTTCCGTTGGTACGCTGCCGCGAAATCTTTCAGCGAAAATGCAAATAGAGTCTAGAAACATTCTATACGAAGGAACGAGATACGAGAGAGAAATTCGCATGTAGAGTGCACGATAAATGGATGAGGCAATACAGAAAGTGCACAGTCGGGAAGAATAATAGAAAAGAGAGATCCCCTCTGTCGTACAACGTTATCCGAATCGGCGAGTGAAAACTGTCTCATTTCCATGACAGAGAGACGGACGAATGAGAGAAATATTTCCATTCGAGACGTTCGCGTCATTTCAACGTGACGCAATCTAATTCTCACGAAAGAATTCGTGTGCCGGGTTAAAAATTTCCAAAATAGAGACAGTTCCTACCTTCCTGATCCTCCGGATTTCCAATCGAGGCTCTCATGTTAGCGGTAGCTTCCTGCTGTTCTCTTATGAAACTGCGCTGTCTCTCGGCTCGCTCCCTTCGTCTTCTAAGAGCTGGGGTAACACCAACGTCAGCTGATGTGAACAAGAAAAATATCAATTTATTCAATAAAATAAACCATAAATCAATTCATGATTTTTCATCCATCGTTATTCTCTATTCGTTTTTAAGCGAAACAGACACGAACCTGGAAATCCTGCTTTGTTTTCCTTGTAACTGCCGTTGAGCTGAACCTCGCCTAGCCCCTGAGAACTCTGCGAGCTGCTGGATTCGTCGTCGTCATCGGGTAGACTCGAGTTGAGCGTACCGTTTAGAGAATTTAGACCGAGCGAATGATTCAATCTCGGACTGAGACGAGCGTTCAGTGACAACGACAGAGGCGACGTTCCCGTCGAGTGTCTTCGCGATTTCCGTCTCTCGTGAGAATCGACCAGAGATTTTCGATTACGCAGAGTTTTTCTATTGTCAGAAAAACATACGAACGTCGAACTTAATTCTCAGCCACCTAATTCCAACGTTCTTTCGCAAATATTTTATTTCCAATTCGAGGATTCCTACCTGATATTATCGTCGAGTTGCCTGATGGGCGAACCTCGCTCGTTTCCATCCTCGTGATGAAGTACGGCTTCGTAAATTTGAAACTGACGAAGCAGATCGAGATCCGTGCCCTGTTTCGACATGTAACGCTGTATTATTGCCTCGATACCTTGCTCCTCGAGACAGTCGACTTGATCGTAATACGTGTCTTGATCGGGTATGCCATTGAGACATTTGTTGACGAGTGTCGTGGCGTATATGAGAAGCTCGGTGTCAGCCGCGTCGTAATCTTTGAGCAATCGCATTACGTTCGTCCATGGTATCATACCACGTGATGTGTCGACCGACCTTACCGCTCTGACCAGCAATAGACTATTCGTCTCGACGTACTCGACGAATACGAGAAGGAGTTTCAGAGCTGTCTTGACGACCAGGCGAAAACGACTCGCGATCAGGGTGTACAGCCATTGAACGGTCTGTCCGTGTTCCATAACACCGTTCATACCGTCGACGTACAACATCACCTGGCCAAGAGCTAATCGACAAACAAGGGTTTAAATTTAAATAGAAACAACATTTTTTAAATAATTCTTTGTAAATTTTGATTCTACGTCGCGTATTTTCAAATTACGCGAAAAAATGTTGACCTCTCACATGACCGTTCGTATTTTCGAACAATTTTCGAGCACGCATCGGAAGTTTGTACAGAAATGGAAAATCCAGATACGCCAGTTTCCGGTAATGAAACGTAACGGACGTTTACGAGGACCGGGGAGAGTTTGTAACGGGCATCAGAGCGTTTCTATATAACATGTATGCGCCTCGAGCAGTTCAATTAACTCTCTAAATTCCCTTAATTAATGTTGGAAAATGAGAAAAATAAATTCAGCCCTGACAGGGCTGAATTGACCGGCTGACATTGGTCAGTCTCGACACGAACGCGCGTGCGTATAATAAATCGCATCATAAGCGTATCAACTATTTCGTTTACTTTTCGTGGGAACGAACTAGATTCTATTTTTTTTAAAATCTAAATAACGAATCGATGAAAAAAGTAATAAAACCATGAAAAATATTGAAAGAAAAAGTGATGCTTATCGCCCGTGTACGAGACGATGGTTAAAACAGATTTTCAACGATACCCTAGAACTTCGGGTTCGCAAACATCGATCAAGTTGACGCGAAATGTCCTATTAAACGTATATAATGTATAAATATAGGACTGGGGAAAACCGAGCGGGGGCTTTTTCACCGGTGGGACCGATCGGTTAAATTATCTAGACTTGGTTCGAGTTTCTGCGCCTTCCCAAGAGTCATTAACCGGAGTTCTGGACGGTACGTGTACGTACGTATTATACAGCCGGGAATTATTATCACGGCTTAATCAACGCTCGCTCTTACAATTCCCCGGAGCGACTGAATCGCGTTTCTCGCCCGCAATATCACCCCCTCGCCGTAACGGGCGCGCGCGATATTTTTTTTTAGTTTTTTTTAGTTTCGACACTTTAAATGGAACCGCGCTAACGGACGGACGAACTTTAATTAAACTACGAAACCATATATACAACTTTCGGACCATTAGTTATACCGAGTAAGCGCGCGTTTGTACGCGCGGTCTCGAGCTTGTATCATACCGCCCAGATTTATGAAAGCAGCGGCGAGCTTGCGAGATCTATTCTTTCGCTGTCGGACGTACCTATATATATATATATATGTGTGTGTGTGTATATATATGTACGTATGTTCCTCGTAAACACCGCTCGTTCCGACGCTTCGACGCTCTTTCACACGACAAAGTCAAAAAGTCCTACGTTCTACGTAGCTCGATCCATCTCGATTATAGCCATGGGAAAACGAATCGTCGCGCGGCGCTGTCACAACGAAATGGAAAAAATATTTTTTCTACGCGAATACGTCAAACCGATTTTTCATTCGTTTTTATTTATATATAAAAAATAAAAAATAAAATAAAAAACACGAAAGAAGAATATTTTTTTTTCACATATAAACAAGAACCAATTTTTAATGATAAAAATACGTCGGACTCACCCCGTAATATGTAATTCTGGTAATTCTGGTCGGCCTCGTTGCCGACCTTGATGAGACACGCCAATCCGTCATTTTGAACAAACTCGTGAACGAGATCTTTGTCCTCCTGTAAAAGTAAGCAAACGAAATCCCCAATCGGTCAATTTAATCCACGAGATAATAACATTGGTATCGGGAAGACGGAAGACAGAGACGACATCTCGCTGGATATCGAATGAGAAAATCGAGGATTGTTATGCGCGAGTGTATATAGATATGTCCGAGAAGAGTGGAAGGATATTGGAGGAGAGAGCGAGGGGTGGATATATTTATATCGCGATCGAATCTTTCTTCGTCGATGGAACGCGAAAGAGGGGTAGGTAGAGAAAGAGAGAGAGAGAGAAAGAGGCATTTCGCGAAGGTTTCGCGGAGAGAGGGAATGGAGCTTCGGAGACTCGGCTAACTCACGACCCTTCAATTTGTCTCTCACGGGTTTTCGCGTCGATATCTCGCGGTTCGAATGGAATTAGTCCTATCGCCGGACGACAAGTCACTCGCATAATCGAAAAGTTACGGAATTTTATTGAAATCATGCGGTCTCCGCGACGCCAATTCGCTATTCAGCCGGTCGTTTCAATGTTATTTTTCGTTCCAAGAAATCGACATTATATTTCGCACAAAAATAAAGTTTCGCATGAAAAAAGTTTGAACGTACGGAACGATGCAAAATAATGATTATTATTATTTGTGACAAAGGAAAATGGGAATACGAGAAAGTCGAGTGGCTGGAAAAGTGAATCGCGGAGAGGACGTTGCGCCGTTAGCTACGCGTATATGCGCGTCTACGTAAACATCGGACCTATGTATAATACGTCACGCTGAAATATCAGAGAAAGAGGTAAATAAAATTATAATAAGTAGCTCGAAAGAAAGAAACGCGAGAAAAAGGAAACGCGATTATTTACTCGACCGTTACTTGGAAGGAAAACTGTGAGATTGAGATAAACGGGAAACACACAGAGAGAGAGAGAGAGAGTGTGCGAAGGAAAGGTGAGTCGTCTCGGACGTTTAAAAATAGCATGTTTGCCGGCTGTTTTGCTGCGAAAATAAAAACGTTTTCGAAAAAGAAGGAGGAACCCACCTGAAAGATCTGCTTGAGGGAGAAGAGAGCCCGTCGCAGCTCGCGTCCCTCGCTGTTCAGCAATTTTTCTGCAACAGACAAGCAACACGCAACCATTTATTATAATAATAGCGCGTGTGTGCGCGCGGGCGCGTTCATCGCCCGACTGCGCGAGTATTGTTATACTACTACTCAAACAGAGAGAAGGAGGGGGAGAGAGAGAGAGAGAGAGAGAGAGCGTGAGAGAGAGAGAGAGAACCAAGATGCGGGAGAGGGTGACGAGAGAGCGAGTCTCCTTTCTCGCAAAACCAACGCATCAACGTGTACTTTTATAATGTATTCAGACACTATTGTATATCTATATACCCATCGATGTACGCTCGAGTCAGAAAGCCGGACCTGGCGGCTCGTTATCATTATTATTTATTTATATATATATATATATATAATAACTTGGACATTTATAATGTAACGTGCTACATAGTACAATGCGAGTATATGGGTAAACAATGTGGCGCTTATAAGCCTCTCGTTCCAAGCTCGACGTTGGACCACTCGTGCACGGCTCGTTCCATCTCGTCCCGGATTCTCGGCAAGCGCGGAGACCGAAGGACAGAGAGAGAGAGAGAGAGAGAGAGATAGAGAAACCTTCGCTTTATTAAAAGGAAAAGCTCGAGTGTATATACAATGTGTACCCTCTATCATCCCTCGGCTCTGCAATCTTCCACCATGCTCCAAGGCTAATTCGATATAAATTGCCATAAGAGAGGATCGTCTTAGCACCATCAACCGGCCCTTTCGACGCTTCGAGGGTTTTTGCTGTAGAATTTTCGTGAGTTTTCGCCATTAATAAATCTTTCTCCGGCGATCGAGTCACGAGCTTTCGAGGGAAATCGAGGATAGCTCGAGGAAGTAAACCAAAGATACGAACAACGCAAATTTAGTTTTAAAATATACAACGAAATATTCTATTAGAACTGAAAATGTACGAGTTGCTGTCGAAACGAACGACGAATACTCGAAATATCGAGGTTCCTCGTTTCTCCATCCTAGCCTACATATATATTTAAGTATACTGTGTATATATATATATATATATAAAGTATCTCGTGTCCGTATACGCTTCGCGCATAATCGGTCGCTATCACGCAATCTCCGAATGCATAATGCATTCCGCGAGTGCGCGGGTCCAAGAAAACCCGGCGAGAGGGAGAAATGAGGTGGGGAAGGGTGGACGTGGGGTGAAGATACGCGTACGACCGCGAGGACGTCGAAAAAAAAAACAAGAAGAAGAAGAAGAAGAAGAAGAAGAAGAAGAAGAAGAAGAAGAAGAATAAGAAGAAAAAAAATGGAAGAAAGAGCAAAGGTAGAGAGATGGGAGCACGGCGTACAAGCCTGGCCACCAGAAGGTAGGTAATTAGGAACTCGCTGCAGGGGCTAGGCCGAAGAAGAAGCAGAGGAAGAGGAGGAGGGCGAAAAGGTGGAGGAGACGAAGCGCCGAAGAAGAAGAAGAAGAAGAAGAAGATGGAGTTTCGCTGGCGGATGAGCCGAGGCCCTCAGCTTCTAAGAATAGCGGTTTCAAGGCCCTCAGGCTGACCGACCCTTTGCCCCGCAAACCTCGGCTCAACCCCTCATCGCATCGTCTTCTGGTTCTCGTCCCTCTGCATGGTCCCCACCCACGCGCAAAAATATCTGTAATTATCGTCGTCGCTCGACTCTCGAAAAACCATTAAGGTTTAACGGGACGAGGTAACTGGGTATGAACTCCCGGCGTACGCGTATATTTATCGTAAGAGGTAAGGTGGGAGCAGGGAACGGAGGGAAGAGACTTTATATAGAACGACGAGGTACTCGCATCGGTGTTATCGATCGATTATCGATGTGTAAAGTATAGCGACGAACGACTTTCGTACCGAGATAATTATTATTCCATCTCTTTGAAATGAAAATAATTATATCGATCGAACGTGTAAATATTTATGCGTGATGGAAAAAAGAAATTTCTTTTTGTTTTTGTTGTTGTTGTTGTTGTTCTAGTTTCGTCGTCGAAAGTGCGAAAGGAAAATAAAACATCGACGCGGTTGCGACAAAATAGCCGATGTCGCTGATTCTCTCTCGTTATGCGTGGCGAATTCGCTCTTCGCACGAAATACGACTCTCGGTCGTCGGGAAAACGTCGCGTGATGCCGGTTCATGCCGGGGTTAATACAGCGCGAGGAGGATTTAGCCGCGTGTCTCCCACGTGTGCTCTACCTCTATGCAATTCGCTCGCTGCGATCTCTCTTACGGTTTATATTCGATTTCACACCGCGGGTCAAAAGCACAGCGCTTGGAGATATCGCGTGTGAATCGCGGCGCGTACCAGCCGCATATTTGCACGATTAAACGTTTCTAGTAATACTACACGCGCGACGTTGCGTGAAATACGTTGAACGATTTCTTTTTCGTTTTTGCTTTTTATTCTCGACTCGTCTTCGAGTTTTATCGCTAATTTAAAAATATATGATTTATATCAAGCGGGGAAGATATTGGGGCGAGTTAAAAAAAAAAAGTAATCAACGAGCGATCTCTACGAGGTGTTTTAAAATAATTAATCGATCGATATTGGCAATACGAAGAAAAAAAAGGATGCATTAAAAAGAATGATCGATTCCTCGATTCATAATCGTACGAGATATGTCGTCGCCCCCGTATATCGAGGATAAATATAGTTTTCGTTTGGGTTGCGGTTACTGAATATCGAGGAGAAGCAGGAAGTACGTATACATTTCTCCCTCTCTCTCAATATATATATATATATATATATTTATTTATATATATATATATGAGAGCACGAGAAGGGATCGAGGATTTCATGGGGCAACGGCGGAGAGAGCGAGGCGAGAACCGTTAAAATATGTAAAATGCCTCGCGATCTCTCTCGGCCCTCGACCCTTTATCGTCGTCCTTTTTTTTCTTCTTCTTCTTCTTCTTCTTCTTCCTTCACTTTGTTTTTATTTATTTATTTTTCTTTCCTTTCACCACGCTGGACCTTCGAGCTCGTGCATCTCCCTTTTTTCACCTCCGCGGGCCGCCCCTTTTGCCACGAGGCCACGGCCGCAACGGTTCAACGAACGGGAACGGCCGGACAGGTGAATCGAACCAGTAGCCCCCCACGGTCCGATCGATCGTGACTTTTTATTTTCTCGATATCTCCTCCCTCTCTCTCTCTCTCTCTCTCTCTCTCTCTCTCTCTCCCTCGCTATCTGGATCGCAGCTCGCGAATCTACCGGAGTTTCGATATCGATGTCGTTCCCACCAATGTGTCCCAAAACAAGACGAGAAAATTGCGATTTGCCTTCTATAACGAGTCGAGATTTCATTCTTTTTTTTCGGTCGATTAAACCCAACGGGAAATTTTTGTTTCTCACGTTTCGGTCACGTACTTGCAACGACCACTCGGAAGAAAAATATCTCTCCCGTCCATCCTCCAATGTATTCAACTCTGCCGTTAATAACGACTCGGTGATGGGCGATTTCTGCGATTAACCCAGAGTACTACTCGTCGCAATTTGCTGAATAATGGGATTACAGCAGTGCACCTTTTCCGGCAAATACTCGTTTTTATTGTTAACGACAGGAAGGTCAGATGTAGAGAAGATTATTTATACGATCGATCGACGGAAGAATCGACGGAAATCGTATCGATTAAAATTTAATGATAATCGTTGTAAATTATTAAACTCACCTATTATCGTATGGACTCGAACGGACAGCTGAGTCCTGAGGACGATCGAGTTTTTTCGACTGTAACAAAAAAAATACAAAACCATAAGTACCGACACACACATATAAATATACACACATTTATATATATATATATATTCAAGCGTATGAGCATAAAAGATGTTTTATTGGCAAAACGTAAAGTACATAGAGAAGAACCGCAAGTGCCTGGTGCCCCAGTGACGGGAAGCTCGACGCAAACACATAAGGCCGTATATACGTATTATTAATAAGTACCAGGTCGCTCGAACGGTAAGCGACTTGTAACCATTATGGTCTACCCGCCTTCTCTCTGATCTCTCTCTCTCTCTCTCTCTCTCCGTCTCTTTCTCTCTCTACGCCCTCTCCCGACACTGATTAATTACAATGGCGAATTAATCCCGTTTGGTCGTCGTGGAAGCTTCCCGGCACGCGTAATTGCTTAATTAATTAAATCACGAGATACGCATGAACATGTACGCGTACAAATGTATAGATCGACGAGAGAACATCCGGTCGCGATGCGAGAGGATCAAATCTATAAGGGCAAATTGGGTTAAAGTATTTCGTTGGAACGCTCATTCCCGTCTCTCCGAGTGCCGATTGTGTGTTTCGATGCGTGTTTACACACGAGTATCGTATATCTAAGTATATATCAGTTCGAAAATCATGATCTTCGCATATATACGCTCGTATATTTAAATACCAAGGAATATGAAGAGCGCTGGTATGTCGCGCACCTAGCCTCGCGGGCGAAACGTCGAGCGCGCAGCCTGCTTACCCTCGCCATTCTCCCAGCTCTCCCCTCCCTGTTTCTCTATCTCTTTCTCTCTCGCAATATCCCGATGGCCTCGGCCGTCAGACTGAACTTCAAACAGAGGTTGAAACCTCTCTTGTGAACCTTCCCACGCGATCACGACGGCATGAGAAGCCCGTTGACGATGCAAGACAATGGAAACCAGCGGAGTCGTGGCTAGGGGTCTTGGGTGGGGGTAAATAAAAAAGTTTCAAGTGACGAAGCCGGAGTGCGGAATGGTGCTGCTCTACTCGGTTGGCACGTCTCTGTTGGGGAGAGAGGCGTGGGGGTTAGGTAGAGGGTCGCCATAATTCTTCTGCCCTTTATACTCGTTGCTGCGCGCGTTAATAATATTTCCGTTCGTAAATGAACGCTCGGAGAGAAAGAGAGAGAGAGAGAGAGAGAGAGGGATTCACCGCATTCGTATGTACGCTAACATTGGCGAGAGAGAGAGAGAGAGAGAGAGAGAGAGGGAGAGAGAGAGGGAGAGAGAGGTACGTTCCCTCTTTTTCACTCGAGCAACCCCCCCTTGGCAGCAACCTCAGTCAGACCCTCAATTCCCGGTCAGTAGTTCGCATGCGTATAGTTTTTTTTCTCTTTTTTTTCATATTCTTTATCTTGACTACACGGTTTATGGACATCTGTGATTCTTCCCACGAATAAGACGTTTTTTTTTTATATATCAACGTACTTAATGGATATATTCACGCGCGAACCGTGTCGAGCGAACGAATTAAAACGCTCACCCGTGATGACCCTGTTGTTGTCTCGAAAAACAAACAAAACATTCAATTTTTGTCTTTTCGTTCATAATTATCCGTGAGAAAAGAAGAAGAAAAAAAACGAGTCGGACAAAATTTGATCGAATCGCATAAATACACGGGGGAGTTCGAGTTCAACGACACGATCGTACGCTTCGTAAATTAGTTCTCTCAAGTTTTGGTTCGCACGGTTAACCAACGCACGAGATAATCGCGAAATCGGTTAATCGCGATTTTCGAACCGGGGGAAGAAGCGAGCTTACGCGACAATCGAGAAACGACCGTACAGATTAAATTACACTAAGCACACGGAATGTAGGCTAACGTAGGTATGATATATATATATAGATATACACGCGTTCGCGGTGGTTTTTGCATCGCTCGCATAGACGAGAAGAACGAGTTTCGAAGTTATCTGCAAGCTCAGCATACAACTTCGTAGACGCCGACGAAAGGATTTCCAATCTCATTTAATGGAGTATCAATCGTGTGAATCTCGTGCGTTACATCGCGTTCATGTGCGAATTTGTGTGTATTCTCGCGCTTGCGCGGTACCGAGAACGATGAATTTGGAACGAGGTAAAGTTTTTGAGTGCAAAGACAAACGAGAGTGAATTTCGACGAGCATCGTTACGCGCTGCATCGGTCATAAGAAAATTGAATTTTCTTCGATCGAAGCGAGTTGTTAATTCGTTGAAATAAAATATTATTTTCATTCGTTCTTCAAATTATGTATTTTTTTGTCTCTAGTTGAATAAGAATGTTGGTATACGAGGGAACGACACTTTTTCTTTCGTTGGATCGAATCTGAATTTTTATCTCGTTATACACGCACTTCCGCGTCGAGACGAGACACGACACGCGGCACTAATAAAAAATCGATCAAAGCCTCGACGACGATGGGATGGAACGGAAACGGGAGTAGAGTGAAACCAGGGATGACGCGAAAGCGCGAAGATAGGGATAAGGCTTCCTCCTGTCACGCTCGAAAGTCTTAACCGTCGTCGAGGACGTATTTTTGTATCTTCTTCTTTTTTTCGTAATTCTTTTCGTTAATTATTCATAATTATTTTCGAAAAAATAAATTCTTTTCAACGATCTTCGTTTCTGGGAAAAATCAAGTCGAGAAGAAGTCGGGCGGAGCTCGTCGAACGAGATGAACGTCCTTGAGTCTCGATCGCGCGAGGCAGTGGTCGCCGATTCTCCGGAACGACTTCGCCTCGAATATCGTCGATGATTTTTTGCTCATTCTCGATGCGAGAAGCGTGACGAGGATTTTCAAGAGGAACCACAACAACGACCGAGCGAATCGCGAATTCAGAGATCCTCCATTTCTTCGGATCACGTACATAGCAAAACCTGACACCGAGAAGTATCATCGAGATTGACTATAAAATGTAACAAATTGCGTATCACGAAGTAATACATTTTATCGATACTTGGCGGTAATATCGATCCATTAAAAAATATATATATAAGACCGACGAAAAATAGAATCGAAAGAATGTGCATTCTTCCAAAACCATCGGATATAAAATATATATCTATTATATCACACGGTCGAAAGATCAAGAGGGTGGATAACAAAATATATATATATATATATATATATATATATATATATATATAGACACGCGTGAGGCAATGAGGAAAATGTTGGTTATTCTCGATACAGCGTCGTCGAGGGAATGAAATCAAGCGACAGACATTGTTGGTTCGTTGTTACGGTTCACCGAACATCCGAAACAGCATTCTCAACAACAACAGCTTATTGGCCCCTAGAGGCTAAAAGCTCGCGGAAGGGAAAAAAAGGAAGCGAGAGAAAAGAGCTTTGAGGACAACGGGAACGACGGTCGAGTTTCGCGGGCTTGAGAATTCTCGAGCGTTTTCACTCGCTCTTGCCTCCCTCCCAACCGTGCGCGCTGTACCTGTCCTCTTCAAGCTCTCTCCGAGTTCTCGGTGCCGCTTGGTGGTCGTGTTTCTTACTCTTCTTTTTTTCTTCTTCTTCTTCTTCTTCTTCTTCTTCTTCTTCTTCGTTTTCTTCTTCTTCTTCTTTTTTCTCCGCAACTTTATGCTGCGTTTTTTTCGGACACTCTTTTTCTATTATCGTCGAGGTTCGCCGAGTACCGTGTGCCCCGGCAAAACTGACGTTCTCTGGGCTCTCGCGCCTTTTTCGTTTCAAGAAGGCACGCGGACGATTCTCTCTCGGTCCAGAGAGAAGGAAAAAATTGCCAACCGGCTGGTGCTACCGACACACACTTGCCGCTGCCGTTGGCTCGCTACTGCTCTGCGCGCGCGGCTGTGCCGATTCCGATAAATCTTCGGCCAATGGCAATATACAGCAGGGTCGCCAACGGGTCTCTGCTGTACGTTAAATTATCCCTATATATATGTGTGTGTACAGACGTGAGAAGGAATATCAAGAGCATATTCGATGCCCTCGAAAAATCGCAGCAACCCAACTATTCGTCACGACTCTTGACACCGATATAAATGTCTTTATACCACAAGCCAGTCTAAGAAAAATTGATGTATTTCATAAAAATAGGTTGTTCGTTACAATTTCGTTATAGCAATAAATACGAATGATAAAATGTACGAATAAAAAAAACGAGAAAGATCGAAAAACGGTTGGACCGATTTTTCTTAAAAAACAAAAAAAAAAGCGTGGGTGCATCGCGAAAATAGGATTACACGAGATTCGCGCCTCTGATAAATAATTTACTCGGACGGACACGATCGTCGCTGCCAAACTCCAGAGTTGCCAAAAATGTTTAGTATTTTCGAAATGTCGTTACGTTTCTACGCGAGAAAAGTGAACAGTTGTCGACTTGGTGGGTGGGGTTTCAATTATTGTTGTTATTATGAGCGAGGGAGTATTTTCGGAAACTCGAGAAGTGTCCGGTCGTAACTCAACGCGATGCATTCGTTCTCGAAGCGAAAACGAGAGGTCGCGCTTTTGATGCCGATAATTGACGTCGCTACGTCATTGAGGCGTTATATACGTCCGTGTCGACGCGAGCTCGCTCCAAAGACGGGACGAATGATGATTCGCGACTATCCGGCTCGTCTAGCGTCTTAAACGCAGGCACGAATGATTGCGCAAAACGTTTTTGAGATGCCGCGAAGAAGCGAGCGTCTCGAGGTCAAGCTCGTTTCTCCAGTCGATTCATAAATCACTTGAGAACGAATCCTCTTAATTGTCCTTTTAGTATTTAAATTGTACTCGACAAGGAGCCCGAGTGAATTAGCCAACCGAGTCTCGCGGAACGAATATATAGAATAATTGTGAGAAACGAGACACGTGGCGCGTTCCGAAGGTCCCTCGGCGAGAAACGGAATATTTCTACATGGATGATCGATAATTGGGGCTAATTGAATTTGGTTTCTTAGCTCGACTTTTCGAACCAGTGAAAATAGTCGCGACGACTCATTGCTCGAAACGAAGTTTCGACTCGAGGCAACTTCGTAATTAATTTTTCTCAGTAAAAAGAAAAATCTTCCGTCGGAGGATCGGTCGATCGACTGAGAAACGAATCGATTTCAAACCGGTCTAAAAACGCGTGAAGCATTTTCATCCCGAAAAACAAAAACGACAAAACAAAAAAACAAATTTGAATTTTTTCTCACGACGATCGAATAAATTTAATGGAATTGAGAGTAGGCTATAGACGTCCTTAAACTCGAGGAAGAATTTCAACTGCCCGAGTTTGCCCCCCCGCGAGAGAGCCTTATAACAGCCGAGTCACGGTTAGCGATCGCGAGAAAGATCCACACTCTCGCAACGAACCATCACCAATTTTCTCGACGTAATACATGATGCATCGTATTATTTCGAGTGAAAGTCTCCCCTCGTTTCTCAACGATATATCTCGCCACGTCCGGAATTTCGTCGATTCTACGCGGTAAAATATCTCACGGTATCAAAATTTTTATTTTTTCTATTTTTTCTCAAATTTCTTACGACTACGATTATAGAAGTCAAGAGTCGCTCGAATATCGAAAATACTACTAAAATATGTTGACGTGTTCGTCGATTATTCAGATTCCCTGATCGAGACGAATCCCAAATCGTGTGCGCGCGCGCGAGCCTCCCGCGATGCAACAGGTGCATCGGATCACACACCGGTTCGACCGTTAGACACATCGCGCGAATCCTCGAAGCGAGCGTTTCCTTCTTTTTGTATTCGCGCCATCGTGAAAATTACTCAGCGACGAGCTGCAGCCGATAAAAATAATTAGCCGTCGGTTAAAAGTAAAAAGTCTCGGAAATAATTACCAAAAAGGCGGCATGGCAACGGTACTCCAACCACATGACCCTGAATTATCCAGCGGGCCGTCGAGATAAACTCACAGTGTATAAATCCAACCGAATCTTTTTCGTAAATAACCTAACGATTATTCTTTACGCGCAATTTCTATCTTTTTATAAAAATCTTTTTCGTTCTATAAAAATTTCAATTTTGTTTCAATATTTCTGGCCGTACAACGAGTTGCGTTTCGCTCAAGATTTCAAACGGAAAGAGAGAGAGAGAGAGAGAGAGCTCGAGATTTAAGGTTTATCGTACACGAGGAACAACAGAGTTGTAAGAGACTCGGTACAGCCGAGACCTAAGCAGCGACTGACTCGTCCTCTCGTCCACTCGGAACGCGAGGGGGGCTCTCTTTCTCTCTCTCTCTCTCACTCTCTCGCTCTGTCTCTGTCTCGATGGCTTCTTGTCGGCGCGAGAGTCCCGCGGTTCCCGGCAGACAATAGAATCGGGGTGGGAGATCAAAACGCTGACTATACACCGAGACGCACACAGACACACGTGCATACGTGATTCACGTATTTATCAGTTGAAACGTACCAGTGAAAAAGCCACGTACCATATACACACACACACATATATATATCTGTGTGTATATACGAATTAACACATATATATAGGTAGGTATTATAAGAAGAAAATGCGCCTGTAGGACAATCAACCATCAGCAACTGACTGGAAGAATCACATATACGCGGCGTATAGCCGAGTATATGCTCTTCTCGCCCCATGGCAAAGTGCACCAACCATTGCTGGTTCCCCTTGTCACACATATATTAACCGAGCCCGTATGTACATGTATATATATATGCATTTTGTTGCAACGATGCACGCTATGCGCAACGCTAGTTCTGTGGCCCGGCTTCGACACCAGTCGGCGTCTGTTTCATTATCTCAAGGTAGAAACAACCCCGGCTCGACGTTAGGTATATATACACGCTTGGCAGCACACCCGCCGGTAGATATGTTTGCCCCGTTGCGATATATATGTTTCTCAATTGTCGGTACGTACGTTTTGTTTTACCTCCGACGCCCTCCTGCACGCTTCAACGAATCCTCGTCCTATATACATCCCTGCTATTATTATTATTATACATATGTATATATATATATATATATATGTGCATTAATTTCGTTTAGGTATATAGATATATTTTAGGATACGTTTCGTGTCCAGTTTAATTTGTAAATTTAACGGAACAATGAGTCGGTTAGCATGCACGTATCCCACTGACCGACTTGGGAATCTAGATTTCGCACCCAAAATGGGAATATTGTTACCACGAGAGCGGGAGAAATTACGAGGGGCGGTTTACAATTTGGATTTTTTTCTGTTTTTCTGTTTTTTGTTTTTGATTCTTTTCCGAGCCTCGACGACGTTCTCGAATTTCTCACGATTATTTTCGATCCGATAAGAAGACACAAATCATTTTTAATCATTTCTTTTTATAGCCTTCTGGCTGTAAACGAAATTTTATTTCGCGTTTCTCGTTTCCGGTGGAGAGAGAAAACTTCGAGACTCTCTCGCGGGTCCGAACGCGAGAAATTTCGCAAGTGAGAACACTGATATTTCTCTCTGGAACGCAGGCGCGCGCCTCTCGCCGGTGTGTGGCCATGCGAGAATATATTCGTAGGAATCGCGAGGAGCGCGTACCTACCTGGCTCGAGTAGAAGTTTTACCGCGTGGCATGTAAGAGAGCGAGGGTGGACGGGGCGTATAATGGATCTCGTTAATCTTCGGTTGTTAGCCAAGAAGATACGTATCTCGCGGGGGTTTCTGTTGCAGACGGATGATTCGCCGTCTCGGCGCCCTCTCTCTCTCTCTCTCTCTCTCTCTCTCTCTCTCTCTCTCTCTCTCTCTCTCTCTCTCTCTCTCTCGTCGTGCGGTGAGGACAATCTACGTCGCTCTCGCTCGTCGTCCAGCCGTTGTGCCAATCTACCTCTCTCTCTCTCTCTCTCTCTCCCTAACTACTTATATATACTTAAATTTCCCACCCCTATATCTACGAGAAAGACTATACGGGAGACTCGAACCAAGCAGGATGTGGCCATTGGCTACATCAGTCTGGTAAGAAGATGAGGAAAAGAAGAATACATACATATATAACTATATATATATATATGAGTATTATGGTAGAAAAGCCTCGCGGGTTTATATATCCGTGTGGATCCAAAGTCTAACGATTATAAATGACGCGAGCGCGAGAGAGCTCCTGGACGCTCGTTCTCCCTGGAAGAAACTTCGTTACTCCCTTATCTTTTCTTCAGCTTTTCTTTCTCCCTGGCCCCTTCGTTCCCTAGATCTTCTCTCTCTCTCTCTCTCTGTCTCTCCCGGGCTCCTCTCATAAAAGATTTTCAGCTCATCCTACGTCCCTTATGAGCAAGTCTCCGCGAATTCGAGAATAAAAAGGAAATTCACCGTCTAATTACCGTTGATTATAAATGGCAGAGAAATTCATTCCTCTCGACGTAGCCTTTATCATTTTTATTCTTTCGATATACGTTAAAAAACAAAAACAGAAAAACAGGCACATTTTGATCGCAAAGCGGAAAAAGATCGAATTTCCGAGTATCGAGCGTCCTGGGTATTGGATAATGAAGATCAAGTATCGTTACCTCCCAACGAAAATCCCACCACCAAACGCCCAGACGATTTATGGACTCCTGGGGGTGATCAGAATCTCATTAAGGTCGAACGAGAACATTTATCGACGACGGATAAAATCCGTTCTCTCTCTCTCTCTCTTTCTATCTCTATGAGAGGAGATCGAACGCCTCCGATCACGCGTATCTAAAAACATTCTTCAGGGTCTATCATTCGAGATTTTCTCCGTCTATATACATATATATAATATAATATAAACGATCTATGCGGTGTACTATGTACCAATTACGGTGGTTAGGGAAAAAGCAGTCGATCAACGTAGCGAATATTCATCGGAACGTAACCTATGCGTACATATATATATATACATTTACTTGTACTTGTACACACATATGTAAACCGTGATTTCTTCATATATGGGTGATACGGTATAGGTTGCCTACGTGCCTCGGGTTCGAGTAGACGCGGTGCACCGCGATTACATCGTACTGAAAACTCTCCCCCTTCATTCTCTCACGAAAGAAGAACCGAACGATCCCAGGCGCGTTCCCGAGGCGCTACACGTTTTCGATCTCTCTCCCTCTCTCTCTCTTTCTCTCTTACTCACTCTCTCATGGTCTATACAACGAGTTATTCTTGGCTCGCGCCCGGATGTACACATAGCTGAGGGAATATATATTTGATATATCTATAGAGGTAATAGAGAACGAGAGAAGAGAGCTTTACGCACTCTCGGCTCTCGTTGTCCTACGCTCTGTAGTTTCCCTTATTTCTCGCACATAAGTGCATATCTGTATCGCTTTTATCACCCTCTGTGCCAGATTGCACCGATGACGCGACGTATCGATTGTGTCGATAAAGCACGAACTCGAGGGCATCTCGAATCAGCTTTTGTATTTCACGTCTCGGGCAAAATTCAATTTTCCACCTGAACGAAATGTCACATCGGTGCGAGAGGGGCGATAAATTAGTCGAAGATAAATTGTTTATAATTCCGAAATTTTTTACTCATTATTATTATTTTCGAGAAAGTACGAAATATATATTTCAAGGAAGAACTCGTGTAGGTGGTAAACGAGGTTTTCACCACGAATTCGTAATACGTGGCACGTTTCAAGGTTGAAACCGGAGAGAAGACAAGATCATTGAGTCGGACGTAAAAGCTAGTGCGAAGGAGCTTTTCGTTGTTGACGTCGGAACGAAAATAGTTCCGCCACGTGTCGAGTTATACATCCATCTCTTCTTGTATACATTAGCCACCCCGTCTCTCTTTTCACCTCCAGCTGTGCGACTGGATTTCGAAGTTTGCGAAAGACGAGAAGTTCGAGGTAAGGCCGCAATCTTGTAATGCCTGCGTCAGATCGATTCAAGGTGAAATTTCGAAATCCGTTCATTCACGTCCGGTAGTTAATGGACTGTGCGAGAGTAGGTATACCCGCTCATTAATGAAAACACGAAGAGAGAACAAAAAAAAAGAACAAAAAAAAAAGAGAGAAGAAATAAAATTCGTAAGAGCAAACAAACCGGGTAAAATGGCATAAACACAAGTGTCTTTTGCCCTTGAGACTCGTGTGTGTATATAAACATCATGGTTTCTCTCACCGTGAGTTAAAAACTCGTGCCTGATTGCGAGCTAACTCGAACCACTGAATTATCCACGAGTTCTCGCAACGCAACGAGAACCAGTTTCTCGACAAAGAGAGAAAGAGAGAAAGAGAGAGAGAGAGAGAAAGAGAGAAAGAAAAGGAGAAAGAAAAAGAGAAAGAAAGAAAGAAAGAGGATAAGTGCGTCGGTACGAACCGCGCGTGAAACTCCCCAGTGGCGGTTCGCGACAACGGCAATATCTTCTGAATGAAACGGTCCATGCGAGGCGAGTGCAGGCAACTACGTAGTGCGCCCTTCGAGAATTCAAGTGCATTTTTCGATATAAGAAAAGCGACGCGCGGGGTCCCGCGTCACTTCCACCCCGAGTTGTTTCTTTTTACGTTCTCGAGGCTATAACTATGTCGTTCTTTTCACGCACGACCACGTGATCAGCGTGCAAAACGCTTTGGGAAATCGTCCTCCCCGAGAGCAAAGTCTCTTCGTCGAATGGACGGAAGGGTAAGGGGCTAAGCGCGAGGGAGAAAACGCGAGAGAAAGAGATGCGAAATTTAGGACGACGGAAACCTCGCTATTGGACCTCATTCTTCTCTTTCACCGACGAAATTCGTAGTCGACACGCGCCACGAGAGTTTCTCTCACTCGACTCTTTTTTTCCCCCCTACCCTCGATGTCTAGGCTCTCTTCGTAGCGTTATGTATTCTTCTGTCGTTTCGTTTTTTTTTTTCGTTTTTTTTTTCTCACAGTTCGCTTCAGGATGGGCCAAGAACGACAACGATGGTTCGACAACCCCTCTCACGGCCCGTTGGCCAAACTCTTCGCGGGCTTTTCCAAGGGTGCAAAGGGTGGTTTCTCTCCCTTCTTCTCTCCTTCTCTTTCTCTTTCTCTCTCTCTCTCGCGTCTCTGTGTCGACACCGAGAAGAACTATCCCCTATCTCGCGGCTCACCGCGGTCGCTTTCACCTCGAGACACGCTTCGACACCCCCGCAGACATTTCAACCCCCGTGTCGCGCGCGAGGGTGCCAAGCGAAAGCGAGATATCGAGGTCTCGTCGTCCGAACCAAGCGGAAAAGCCCTCGCGAGATCTCACGTCGCGGTGTCTTGTTCCAAGAGCTATGTACTTACTTTCGAGAATCCTTCGGGCTTCTTCCTTCTTGTCTCTTCTTCACGATTCGAGTGTTCGTGCGGTTGAACATCGATTCGTTGCTCGCTCGAGCGAGCATTACATTAGTATACGAGATACGGAACGAGTGATAGGGACTTCCACCTTTTCAATAGTTACTTCCACCCTCTGTCCCAACATTCGCCAGCGTTCCCGTTGAGTTTTTTTTTGTTGTTTTTTTTTCAATATAATCGTTGAATCGATATCGCCTCTATTTATGATATTTTTCTCTCGTAAATCGAGGGGAATAAGATCACGAGGAATAAAAACCTAGTCATTAATTCGATGACGTTATTTTTGAGAGATTTTTTTTTTAGTGTTAGCATTGACTTTGACGTCGTACCTTTTTGAGAATAACGATGAAGTAGTCGGAGCTTTTCTCGAAGAGCACCCTATGATATATGTATAGTCGGACGGGATCTATACATCAGGTTGTCAAGAAGGTGAGCGGTTTCGATATAGAACGACGTCGAAGGCATCATTGCGAAGGAGGGAGCCACCGAGACGGGGAGACGGTAGAAGTGGATTTCTCGAGAGGGAAAAGGGCACGTCGGGATCTGACAAATTTAATAGCCGTCTCACGGAGCGGAGTGAGTAAGACGGACCGATCTCTCCTGCTTCGCGGAGGATTTGCAAGAAACGAGAGACGGCGTCGAAGTCTCGAAGCTTCTTCTCCGTGAACGAATAGAGGGTGGCAAGTTACGTATATATATATATAAGGGTATTATACTGTTCGTATGGAGGACGCGTTGGGTGGGGTGGGGGGTTGTAAGAGTGAAAAGGGCTCTACGCGTCTTTGTCCCACCGCAAGGAAGAGTGCGAGTGTAGAGGGAGAGCGAGAAGTCGTAAAGCGACTTCGTTAAAGCAATTCGTGTAGCTCGCTCGTTTCTCTCGGTACTCTCGGTACTCTCTCTCTCTCTCTTTCTCTCTCTCTCTCTCTCTCTGTGTCTCTCTCTCTCTGTCTGTGTCTCAGTTTCTCTGCGGTTGGCGCGCCAACGACAACGATGGACCGAGTGCCGTTCTCGCACACGCTAGGCTCAGCTTCGAGAACAGAGAGAACGCACAACCGATCGCTGAACGCCCATCTCTCTTTTCTTCTTATTCCTCATCAGTAATAGTCCTGAGGAGAGCACTTGGCTAACGAGTCAAACGAAAGCCGCACGATGATCCTTCGTAAAACCACGAAACGATTTACCATCCCCCCCTCCCTCGGTATAAATCTAGGAAAGGTTCCTCTCTCCCTATCTCTCTCTCTCTCTCGCTTATCGTAAGAGAGTCATTTTCTTATTCTCGACGTAATCGACCGATTTGACTTTTGATTACTTATTTTCTTGAAATCTGGGGGATTTATGTCAAAAACTTATACTTAGGAATTCATCATTTTCGTCGTTGAAATTATTCACGAGAACCGGACTTTGAAGATACGCGAGTGTGTGTGTGCGCGCGCGCGCGCTTGGACACACCAAAGGCGGCATTTATTTGCGAGTGGTGTGGCGAACTTGTACATAGCGAGATTCCCAACATATATATATATATATATATAAAACGACGAGACACGGACAACTTTTTCTCACCTTCTCGCTCGCCGGGGGACGACGATCCATCGAGAAGAGCCACGGCATGCCATCACCGGTTTTGTACGATGAAGAAATACCGGATTTTCGACTCTTTGCAGTTTTGTTCTCATTGTCGGCAGCGAATCGGCCAATTTATATTTATATATATAGATATATGTACACTCTCGTCCTTAATTTGGTCAAAGGGGATGAACGCGAAGGTAGCGAGGGAGCTAGTCTCAATGACTTTGCTTCGTATTTCGCGCGAAATCGCGAAACGATAAAAATCATTCGATCGATCGTTTTTACGATATAATTGTAAATAACAATAATAATAATATGCAAATAATACAAAATTCTTCGAAATACTTATCGAAACAATAATATCATGTTCATAATAATTTCAGATTAATTTAATCAAACGATCCGTATTCAATCTCGAAACTAATTACGTTCGCAATCGATCGAACGAACATTCGAACTTTCCCAAAATTCACCCTCGTCCCAAGATTAATCAGTGAAACTATAACAGTACCTGCATATACGACAAAATCCCCGACCACAGTGAGGAAATATTCCAGTTGATCGGGACGGTTGAAAGCTGAGACCAATCATGTCGATAGGAGGGAATGACCTCGCGTGTGCGAACGACGCGACGTGTTATAACGGGGAGGGTTGCGCCTCGATGGAATCTTCTCGAGGAGGCCTCTCGCGATTACACACTGACCTCTTTATGCCTGTATATATATATATATATATGTATCACGAGAAAAGCGCTCTCACGCAGAGAATTCAACCCTCGGAACTTCACGAATAATTATTACCGCGTTGCTCCTGAAAGACAGCGAGTGCGAGGAAGACCGAGAGAGAGAGAGAGAGAGAGGAAGAGAGGAAGAGAAGGAAGAGGGAGAGAGAGAGAGTTCTTCTCTCACCGTTGTAGTTCGAAGGACGCGAGGTAAATTTGTTCGTCAAACGGTGCACGAAATTAACGCGTGCGGCACGCACGCTCACCCGCGCATGCATATATGCATAAACGGTCCGTTGCACCGACGCGGGTCCATACGCGGTTTCGAGAGAGTGCGCGTATACACGAACGACGGAACTTCCATCGACGTCTATATATTTTCGCGTTGTTTTACGAACGAAGAACCGAGAACGAGAGACGAGACGATGCCCCCGAGAGTACAATTCGCGAGTGTATTTTATATACACACGACCTGGTTCCCTCGTCTCTGCTGCACCGGGTGCAACGTCGAGAACGACTGAATGATGGACACGGGACCGCAACGGTTACCGAGAGATGAGGTGTGTGCGGCCATTTCTCCTCTCTCTCTCTCTCTCGCTCTCTCTCTCGCTCTATCTCTGTCTTTCTCCGTCGTGTATATTCTCTCGTATATTTCTCTTTTCCTCTCCGTACATCGCATATATGTAGGTATATACAGCATGTGTCCCATCTACTCGAAGCCGGGTACACTTGATTGCCGGCAAGTATTCAGGTGAGTGTCCCACTTCCAAGGGACGAGAGTCGCTGCTCTCTGCGACGGTCGCGGCAACGGTGTTGCACGGTGTGGGGCGATGCTGCAGCGAATACGTCGGGATCCCCTAGACATTGCCCGAAGATCCTCGAGAAAAGAGCGAGTAAGAGAGAGAGAGAGAGAAAGAGAGAGAGAGAGAGAGAAAGAGAGAATGTCTCTGGGTTGGAGACACGATAAGGCAATTTGTACCTTCCGGTCACTCTCTGTCTCTCTATTTCTTTTTAAACGTCGACCGACTGAAAAACGGAGAGAAACACGCAAAGACCGAGCGAGAAATACGAGAGAGGGAGAGAACGCGAGTTGCCCGAGACAAAGGAAGAAGTTCGAAATGGAGCGTGACCCAGATTCGAATAAATCCACTTTTTCGTGAAAATCTTGGATGCACGATCGACCACCATTTTTCTTTTAAACTCAGAATCGAACGAAGATGATATTTGAAATTGTTTTCCGGTATAAGTTCGACTCCTTCTCTCTTGACCCCCGCGAAGATGGCGCGATGATCGAGTTTTGGCCCGCGGGCGATTCGTCTCTCTCTCTCTCTCTCTCTCTCCCTCCCAACCAATTCGCCACTTCGCGAGAACGAGTCACGCTCCGATCCGCTCGAGTCGAGCATTTGTATCTTCACGTTTATCGGTGAATATGAGCATCGAGGGCCTTGGCCTTAGATGCTGCACAAGGAGGAGGAGGAGAAGGAGGAGGAGGATGAGGAAGATGATGAAGAAAGAGAAGCGAAGGAGGAGAAGAAAGAGCAGAGAAGGGTCGAGAGTACGGATTGTGTATAAACAGCGACCCAATGAACATCGCAACGTGGGAAGACCCCCCCCCCCCCACCCTTCCGCAATCGCTCAATTACTCGAGCGCTGAGAAGAAACGCATTGTGGCAACCTCCCTCGCCTGACTTCGAACCAAATCGACACAGTGGCGCCATCTAGCGACTAGCGATAAATCATTATTTGAATATATTTCGGAGCTAAAATAAAATTCGATCGTATTCATTATTTCGACTCACAATTTCGATTCTATCTCTACAAATTGTTTTTTTTTTTAGTACGACCTGCATACGAGATTAGTCCTACATTGTATGGTTCGTATAATGGGAATCTGGTCAATTTCATCGCGCGAGTGCATTTATGCATATAATAGTAGAGAGTGCAGACGCCTAAAGAAAGAGAGAGAGAGAGAGAGAGAGAGAGAGAGAGAGAGAGAGAGGTTACGGGCACGCAATGGTTATTCGCCTCGCGTGGAACTAAGTCGTTTGCGGTACTGACCTAGCTCGAGAGGTGAGTGATGCAGACGCAGATCAGCCGAGGGAAAAAGAGAGAAGGAAAGAGGGCGCTCGCGTTTAATGCACTTCGTGCACCGGCGAGAGAGAAAGAGAGAAAGAGGGAGAGGAAGAGAAAGAGTGAGAGAGAGAGAGAGAGAGAGAGAGAGAGAGAGAGAGAGAGAGAGAGGAAGAGAGCGCGCATACAAGCGCGCAAGGGGGCGTATCGTAATCAACGTAGAGGCGACAGACCGCGAAGATGGCTTTCAGCGTGGGAACACGCGCCTGGTAGAGGTCAGTGACTATAGGTGTGCTCCGCGACGCACGACCGAAGCTAAGAACTCGCGCTTTACACTCGTACAAATAAAAATACACACACACGTACACACAGATACGAGAGCAAAGAGTGACGCATATATATATATAGCAGCGTTCTCCCCCACGTTTTTCTCTCATCGGGAGTGAACCCACCGCCATCACAACACACGTTCGAGAGGAAAGGTGCGAGAGGAGAATTTCTCTCTCCGTCGAGCGGGCATCTCCACCTCCGCGGAGCATGCACGAGAGAAGAAACGCGTGTGTACCTACTCTCCGTACGGAGAACGAGCCAGAGGTCTCGGTTACCAAGATCCACCGTTAAATTTCCTGGAACGTACGTACGTAAGTACTATATATATATGTATAGAGGGTGTACGGGGAACCGCTCGTGGATTCGCTTGTTTGTTGCAAACAACGAGAGGGAGAGGGAGAGAGAGAGAGGTCGTTTACCGCGAACCGGAAGTATGTATAACGTCGTGGTCCCCGTTTCGCTTTTCATCCACGAATCTTTCCTCCGTACCGTACTCGGACACCTCGCGAGACCTCTCGCCCTTGTCTTCTCTCTCTCTCTCTCTCTCTCTCTCTCTCTCTCTTTATCTCTAGAAGTTGTATGACGTTTTTTACAATGTTGGTTGTTTTTTTTTTAGTTTCTTCTCAAACAAGAGGTACCGCTTCGATCTCTGGTATCTGCACCAATGGCACCGTTATACACGAGGCCACTTTTCTCCGTATAAGTATACACCATAATATAGTTATCCGCTCGAGCTCCAGATATATATACACCGCGGGACGTGCGGTTACAGCGATTTTGCCGGTGCGCTTCTCTACCTCTCTCTCTCTCTCTCTTTCTCTCGTTCTCTTTGGTGTGTGCGCGCTCGCTCGCTCGACCAGCATCGTAATTCACCAATGTACGAGCGCAGACAGCCGATCTTCCCGTTCCCTTTGACTCCTTTTTTTTCTTCCTCCTCCCACCACGCTCACTTTTTCTTCCTCCTGGCGTCTCTCTTTCTCTCTTTTATATAGTAGGTACGAGGAGATGTTCGTAGTTCGAGTTTCGTACGAGAAAACAACGGTTCGGTTCTGGCTCCGCGCTCTTAGCCGGAAACCAGGAAAATTCCCGGCCCGTGCGCGGCCATATCGATTACGTTTCATCTCGCGCTATCTTTCTCTCCTCCTGTTATTCCTCTTTCTCTTTGTTACATATTCGTTTCGGAGTACGAGCGAGAGAGAGAGAGAGAAAGAGAGAAGGAGAGAGAGAAACTCGATCGAGAGCGCTGATTCCCGGACAATGTTATCGGTTCTCGTGCACTTGCCCCACCCCCCCTGCCCCTTTATCCAACTCTCTCCCGTCATCCCACCATTCTCCCGCTGGATCCGTTTTAAATCGCAAACCATACGGCTCACGGAATATACACAAATATATATATATATATATATATATATATAAAAAGATCGTATATCGCACACTTCGCAATAATACCCACGGCTCTTATTGCTCCTCCGGCAATACACACAAGCTCAATAAAGTTCGGACGAGGATATGCCCGTAGGCGGTAAACATCCGGCTTACATCGGACGATAATACTTTCATCATTGTTATTTTGCGTTGGAAACATTCGCCCGTTTGGGCACGTAAGCGCATAAATATTGGTCGAATCGTTTCGATCGTTCCAGAAATCGGCGATTTTTCATTCGTATACGATAATGCGAATAAAATTATCGATTCGTCGATTAATAATCATCGAATCGTGATTAACGCAAAACGTGTTCGACCGTATTTAATACGATCCTACGTAATTAACATCGTGAAAGTTCATTGATAACGCGCGGGGGATCGATAAGTGCGACATGGGAAATTTTCGTGAACCTAGCGCGCGACGACGACGACGACGACGACGACGACTCGAAATACCGAGGGAGAGAACTAATTATGATTTCATTATACATCTTATGGAACGAGTCATTAATAATCCGAGAGCTATCAATTATCGACTGTTGCTGCAAATTTTACGAGGGAGACCCGTCGCCTGTACCGTAATGACATTTTCCTGTAAAGTGTACACGGCGCTGGGAGTCACTGCGCGGTACACATTTCTCTCTCTCTCTCTCTCTCTCTCTCTCTCTCTCTCTCACTTTCCATATATATATAAACCTCGGATGCTGGACTCTCTCGGTAATGCATGAACGCGAGGGTCAGCGTGGAGAAGGATTATACGCCCACGCGCGCTGCATGCAGCTTCGTTGCACCTCATCCCCCCTCCTCCCGTTGCAGCACCGTCCGTGGTACTCACGTGTACCGGTACTCACAGTCGATACTCCCTCCCTCCCCCCCCCCCCCCCCACCACTTTCTATATGGAACTCGCACATACACGAAGGAAGAGAGAGAGAGAGAGAGAGAGAGAGAGGAACGGAGGAGAGGCACGATAGCCGATACTAGCGTGATAGTGGTGGTGGTGGTACGAGCTCGCGGGTAACGTTCATGAAAGGCTAATGAAGACGTGTCGTTCGTCCGCGTGTTCCCGGAATCCCTTCGCGACCGCCGCCGCGATGGCGATGGCTAACTCTCCAAGCTTAACGACGTACCGAGTAAGCTATATAGGTATGCGCTTTATTACATATACGTATATAGAAGCCCGTCGCGCGATTCTGTACTATCGAGTAGTCCTTTTGGCAGCCTTAATTGCCGATTATCTCCGGCTGTTTCGATATCGATCTCTCGTCTCCTCCGATGAGGGGAACGCGAGTTCGATACGTAGGTAGAGCTTCGCGTATCCATGGAAATGTCGAGATATGTAACACGTTTATGTAAACAAACGATTGAAACAATAAAATTGTGCGTGTTTTCTTTTGTTTTGTTATAATTATTATTAGCTCAAAGGAATAATTGTCGAAATTATAAATCGCGACTTTTTGGATAATTCGTCGGTAATTCTTTTCGCGATACACATTCCGCGATTCGGTCACGAAACGATATAGAGAAACGGTATTCGTATCGTTGTCTATATAAATCAACGTAGACCCTGCGATATTTGCTCTAGTCGACTCGACGTATCGCCGAGTCAAAGAGACATCCGTTCTGCGAAAGCCCGAATAGCGTGAAAAGAAACCCAAGACTTTTAGCCCCCGGGTGATCCAGGGTGGATAAAACCTCGTCTATCGTGTGTTAAAATTCTGCGCGTATGTATGGGCGCGCGTGGATTCGACCGAAGCCATATTGAAAGAGATTGGAGAGGAGAGGAGCGCGGTATTTGAAATTTGTTTCCTTCACTTTATTTACTCAGGGTCGACACGCTACCGCGTCCTTCTTGATATACGCGCGCGAGTGAAGTCACGAAGGCATGAAATTAAGAGATACCAAAGCAAATATCTCTTCTCGTATAATCCTCACCCCCTCTACCTTCTCCCCTATGGAATAGAACTCTTTTTCTCTCTCGAGTTGACACACTTTGCTATTTCATTCTCGCTTTTATATATCAAGACGAGCTTTTAATCTCCTCGCGTTGTTGTTGTTGTTATTACTTTTTTTTTTTACTGAACAACTATCGCGAATTAACAACGAGAAAAAGATTGCCTGCTAATGTCTGGTGATCGACTGGTTAATGTACAATTTGTATCTATAAATAATATATTCGATGCTTCGTAGTTTTTCGCAAATATTTTATTCGTTCCGTGCATTAAAAAAAATTATGGACGCTTCAACGCGAGGGATATAAAACAACGCGACATTCCGTTCGTTCGAATAAATTCTGTCTCCATCGTATTTTCGGATTATCGATTAGTCCGCCGTGGCAGCAGTGGCGAACTGGTTGGTAGTAAAATGAAAAAAAAAAAAAACTTTTACTCGGTATAAAGAGCGCGCGCGCGCGCGCGATTACAGTGTTTTTCGGCTCGGCCGTCGTACAGCGAGGCGAGCTTATTCGCGAGAAGTAGAAGCGAGAACGGTATGCAAAGCTCCCTGGTTTGGGGAGCTTTTTCAAATCTCCTCAGGTCGCGGACTCTCTCGTACGGAGCCTTCCTCTCTCTCTCTCTCTCTTTCTCTCTCTTTCTCTCTCTTTCTCTCTCTTTCTCTCTCTCTCTCTCACTTTCTGTCTCTTTCCCTCGTGGCCCGCGCGGATCCATTTGCCAATGCTCAAAAAGAGGGTTTTCGAACCGACTCATCGTGGAAACGAGAGTGCGCGCGCGTACGCAAGTGTGTCGATCCGTCGGACGAGAATGAGAGCCGCGAATACGTTTTTTGGTCCTTTTTCATTTTCTTTTTTTTTTTTTTTTCTGCAATGCCACGGAACGAGACGCTCGAGTCTCCGTGGAATTCGAGGATTTGCCTCAGCGTCGCTACCACTTTCATTACTCCGGAGGATTAACGTGCCTCTCACCGATGTATCGGGCGGATCGAATGAATATAAATGGACGTGATTTTTTCTTTTTCACGTACAAATCAATTGTTTATTTTTTAACAGTATTAATAATAAATATGATGATAATAATAATAATAATAATAATAATGATAATAATAATAATAATCGTCGCACGAAGAACTAATATCATAGTTAACGACGTTACTAACGATCATCCGCGTACACGATCGAACCGTCATTTTCCCCGTCCATAAGTTTTCTCCTAAATGGCATCGACGAGTTCGCGGCAGTAAGTACACTTCGGTTTACCTGTATAACGCGCCTTTACTCTAGAGAAATTCGAGCTACGAGCGATACTAATTATCGAGTCGTCTGGAATCCGAAGGATTTCCCCGGAGTATCGTGTTTACGCGCTCGCTATATTTATACCCACCTCTCTCTCTCTCTCTCTCTCTCTCTATATATATATATATATATATATATATATATATATATATACGCCGCAAATGTCGGTCATTTCGAATCGCGGCTTCTTCTTCTACAAGCGCGTATAACATATGCAAGAAGATTACCGTCGACGACTCAAAGTGCCGAGCACGTGCCCATAGGCCTCCCATTACCATGGAAATGTGAGTGCATAGCGAAATTTCAACAACGACGGGTATTATGCGTACGATATAAATATATACCGCGTACGATCTCTATGTCGCTCGTTGAAAAGAAAAATGATGAAGATAAAATGCGCGAAGAAGCGAGTAGACATCTACGTCGTATACATAGCGAGGGGAAAGAAAAGGAGAAGGGGATGAGCGACGAAGAATGAGAGAAAGAACCGGAATCGAATCGACGCTGTAGCGACCAATCGTCGAATAAAAATCCGACCAAATTCACGGGAGAGAGGAGACTTCGGTTCCCCTTACCCCCTCGCGCGATAGTCACTCATCGCAAAAGAAAGAGAGAGAAAGAAACGGTACGTTACAGTGGAATCGGCAAAAGGGCCAAAGGGACGGTTGGACCACTCGGAGAGAATATAGGCAGTATGTATAGTCGAAGAATCGTTGCTGCATTATTCTCTCTCGTTCGTTTACGGAGACACATACGCGGCGCGCCCCCTCGTACCACGGTGTGTAACTTATTTATACATACGTGTGTATACATAAGCGAGAGAGAGAGAGAACCGGTTTGGACGAAAGGCGAATCAACCTGGTGCACCTGTACCGGTGCGTACATGTGTGGTCAGCATCCGATCTATAGAAAGAGGGGGAGGAGGAGAGATGAGAAAATACGAAAACGCTCCGCCGCGGTCTCGTCGTCTTTGGTTCGAAGGGATCGAAGACAGCTCGGCTAATATCTCGATGAAGGGAACGAGGCTCGATGAATTTGAAAAGAATTTGAAAGAATGCAGAATGGAAATTTTAATATTTCGTTGACTTTGTCTTATAAATTATAAATTTTGTATGATTTCGTGTGTGAGAAAAAAATTGGAAACAAAATAATGCAAGAACGGTGAAGACAGTGTCGCAGACATTATTGCGAATATGTGTTCGAGTGGATGTGTAAAAAGCGACGCGAGACACGAATATATATAGTCAAAGTCGTTGAATATATACCTAGAATGGCCGTTTGGCCCGAGAGTCGCCGAATTGGCAATCGATTTCTCGCAATTTCCGCGATACCGGCGTTGACTCTCTCTCTCTCTCTCTCTTTCTCTCGGCTGGTTCTGGTAGTGGCTTATAAACCCGTGGGAGATGTGCTCTCGTTCGACGACGACGACGACGACGACGACGACGACAACGACGACGACCACGATATACCTCTCCAAGTACCGAGGTAGAGAATCGTGCGCTCTGGATAACGAGTAACTCGCGCGCGGGCGCACGCTCATCGCCCTTTCCGTCGCCGCCACCTTTTTGACTGTCTGCCTCTCTCTCAATTCACGGAGTCTTCGCGACCGATCCAATTAACTCTCCTTGCCTCCCGGGCACAACCCTACGAATCCTCGTCTCATCGCTCCCGACGGGACGCGAACCACAGCAGCTAAAGAAGGGACTGTTGTCGAGAGGGTAAGAAGAAACAAGATATATATATATATATATCTCGTTTCGACCTAAAACACCCTTATTTTTCTCAACAATAACGAAGTCATTCGACGTTGGGAAGAAGAACGAAGAAGAGGAAGAACGAAGAAGAAGAAGAAGAAGAAGAAGGAAGAAGAAGAAGGAAGAAAATATCACGAGGGGTTTCGCGAAGCTGATGGATACTTCGAGAGTTTCTACGGAGCGAAAAACGTTTCCGTGAGTATATCGTCCTCGCCAAAAACGTCTTTCGAAGATTTCACTCGAAAACGCTTGGCGAATTTTCGTTGGTTCGAAATGGTGAAGAAACGGAGTATCCTACGGTGGATAGTAGCGACAAGGAGAGAAGGAGAGAGAGAGAGAGAGAGAGAGAGAGAGAGAGAGAGAGAGAGAGAGAGAGAGAGAGAGAGAGAGAGAGGAACCGTATAGCCCACTGTCGATGGGCGGAAGCTTGTTTGCGGAAGTCTGCTTACTTTTATTGCCACTTGGATTGTCGTCCCTTGAGAAGAGGAGAGAGAGAGAGAGAGAGAGAGAGAGAGAGAGAGAGAGAGAGAGAGAGAGAAGGAGGAAGAGGATATGTACGTCGTGGTGGCAGTCCCGAAGAAGGCGCAAATTCGTTCAGTCTCTCGTCTCTTCGGCTACGCGCTCGTCGACGAGATCGGCGCGGCTCTTCTGCAACTGCTACGTACAGGCACACCCTCTCCCTCTCTCTCTCTCTTTCTCTCTCTTGGTCTCTCCCTCTCTGTCCCATACACACAACATACGAATAGCCCATTCCCGTGGGGTCTAACGGCCCCTCGTTGCTACTACTCGCTGCCTCGCAGAAGCGACCTCTCTCTTCCAGTCTCCGCAGTTCTATCTCTTCTCTTCACCGCACAGCCCACATCACATATAAATATATATATATATATGTATATATATATATGCGGTTAAAGATGATCCTGTACGGAGAAACGCGCCGCCAGAGTCCTCTGGAAGCTCGATCGTATCGACTTGGCGCCTCTCGTAACGCTCAGAGTCACTTCTCTCTCTCCTCTCTCTCTCTCTCTCTCTCTCTCTCTCTCTCTCTCTCTCTCTCTCTCTCTCTCTCTCTCACTCGTTTCGCATATACGCGTTATATGCCACGAGGCACACGTATAAATGCGGGATGCAATTTACAATTCCGATGGTCGGGCACTCCCCGAGTAAAAAAAGGGTGTGTAAGGACCGAGGGAGTTATCGGTAGGTACTGGTCGCGAGATCGTTCGTAAATATAGCGGTACGTATAATACTCGGATCAATGCCAGCGTTCTCTCGTGAGACATCGTGGCTAGTCGTCTCTTTGCCGACGACACATACGAGAAGCTCTATTTTCACAAAATAGAGCAAAATGAATATTCTGGGTCGTTTGCAAAATTCAGAACTCGAAAGAAATTCGCTCGTAAAGAATTCAAGGGAGTTATATCGTCGATTATTAATATAATTCCTCGTGGTGAAATTTCTCATACGCATTTCGAACCCATATTAACCGTATCCAACTATCATTTATTCATCGCGATATTAGGTATAAAAGAAGAAGAAAATAAAGAAATAATATAAAAATGTACATATTCTCAGTCTCTCGCGGATAGCGTTCGTCTCTAGAGGGTGGAAAATGCAAAACGAACGAGCATGACGCACGAAGGAGGTAGAGACTGAGAGAGAGAGAGAGAGAGGGAATTTCTGGAGGCACAGCTGCATCGCGAGAGAGCTGTATAACAGGCGTAAGACTTTTCGTGATATCTAGAGCTCTCCTGTGGGATAACTGGCAGAAAGCGCCAACGGAGAAAAGAAAAAGCGATAAAGATAGGGCAAGGATTAAATTGTGTATGTATGTACGTGTGTGTCGGAGAGAGAGAGAGAGAGAGAGAGAGAGAGAGAGAGAGAGAGAGAGAGAGAGAGAGAGAGAGAGAGAGAGAGAGAGAGAGAGAGAGAGAGAGAGAGAGAGAGAGAGAGAGAGAGAGAGAGAGAGAGAGAGAGAGAGAGAGCGAGAGAGAGAGAGAGAGAGAACGAGTCTATGCGGAGCAAACTTTTCTCCCCCGCCTTATTTCCAACACAGGCGTCTTTCCTTTCTGGCGGACATCGTCGTTGCCGCACCAACCCACCCGCCACACAGACTCACCTCGTTGCCTTGCTCTCTGCTGCGAAAGACTGTTCAAACCCTCCCCACGTCCCTCTTCTCTATACCACACCTGAGTTAACGCTTCGAGTGGATAGTCTTTAAGCGCTCTTTTTTCATAATCTACCAAGTTTTCCATTTTCACGCCGTACCAAAGTTTCATTCGTGAAATTTATTTAACATTCTTTAACTTTGCTTCGTTGTTTTTTCGTTTTTTGTTTTTCCATTCTTTCGATCGTTTTACCAACGACCGTACTGTCGAATTATTAATGGAACGAGAATCGGTCGGGATCGTCGAACGACGAATTAAATAAAATTAATTAAATGGTAATGAGACGCGCGGCGTGATATTGAAATTACACTTCGGCGTTTAAATTAACCTAGCTACGATATTATTACGAGAACGTTATAGGCCATATAAACAAAAAAAGATGATTGGTTGTACGACGAAGCAATCCACGAAATGGAGCGAATATCAAGGCGTAAATTTTCATATTAGAACGTTAATGTGTAATACACGATATATAGTTATTCTATATACGTAAAAACGGGTCAAACCTCGGCTAAACACTTATCGAAATTCTGACTGAATTACAGTCGCGGCCTATAAACGAGACGCGTTCTTGGTCTTAACGAAATGGAGCGAATATCAAGGCGTCAATTTTGATATTAGAACGTTAATGTGTAATACACGATATATAGGTATTCTATATACGTAAAAACGGGTCAAACCTCGGCTAAACACTTATCGAAATTCTGACTGAATTACAGTCGCGGCCTATAAACGAGACGCGTTCTTGGTCTTAACGAAATGGAGCGAATATCAAGGCGTCAATTTTGATATTAGAACGTTAATGTGTAATACACGATATATAGGTATTCTATATACGTAAAAACCGGGCAAACCTCGGCTAAACACTTATCGAAATTCTGACTGAATTACAGTCGCGGCCTATAAACGAGACGCGTTCTCGGTCTTAACGGGTTAACGACCGCCTTTCTCGCCCGAACTTCTCGAGCCTCTCGTTTCCCTCGTTTCTTTTTTCCTCTTCTCCTTCCTCTCTTTCCTCTCATTTCGCGTCCTATATACGCATAAAAGCCTCGTTCGCTAATATTTACGTCGGCAAATTGCGAATTCGTACAACGTCCCGTAAATTTAATTGTAACGAGGCGCGCTTAATCCACGCGAATCCGTTTTTCGTTATACACGCACACACACACACATTCACACAGTCCGAAAATTCCGTAATAAATTGGCGCCGCGTATGATACGAGAATTTGTTGAGAAATTATTTTCCTGCGCGAAGGTCTTTGCCCTCGTATAAATACGCTAACCGCGTACACAGCCTTCCCTCGGCCACTTCTTCTCTTCTCCCTGCATCCAACCCGTAATACATAATAGCAGGAATGTACGAAACCACAATCGATGGAGTAACCGAAATCGCAGCCGCGCTTACACACGATACCGAGTACAATCAATCGTAATTATTGCGTCGATCGATGAATTACGCAATAATTAATGATCAATTTTACGATCGGGATAATCATCCGATCGGCATAATGTATGATTGGGTATACGGGCTAATGCTATACGCGTCGGGCGTGTATCTGTTTTTCGTTTCCCCATTACGACGTTATTACGTGTGTTGCACGGTTGAAAAAATAAAAATAAAAATTTCTAAATAGCTAATGAGACAATTCGAAAGTCTCTGCCGTCTGACGAATGACCGTAAGTCACGACTGCGGTATTTGCGGATCGGAAGCGTGTGAAATGTTGCAATATATTGGCCATCGGTTCTCGATTGTCTCTCTCTTTCTCTCTCTCTCTCCCTCTCTCTCTTTCTTCCCGATTCCGGAGATACGAGAAAACGAAAAGAAAAGAACAGGAGAGAAAGAAGGAAATTTCAAAGTTCGCGAACAACACTATATACATCGAGAACGTATATCGACATAACTTGGCTTCCATCCGAATTACAAAGTTTCCGAGCCAGAGTTCACGAGAGTACTTCCCACAGCAACTCCACTTGCAACGCCCCCTTCCTTAACCCCGTGATCTCCCACTCTCCGAAAGGAGGATAAGCTCCGAAAACGAGAGTTCTCAAAATGTCTTAGGCCAAAGAGATCGAGATCGAGTGTGTGTTAGAGAGAGAGAGAGAGAGAGAGAGAGAGAGAAAGATAGAGAAAGAGGACGGAGGAAGCGTTACCAAGGCTAGCGAAACTCTCTATAAACCGGATATCGGCGGAAGCCCCTCCAAGATAATATCACGTTCTCTCTTCTGTACGTAAACGAGAATATTCCTCCTTAAGAAAATAATTGAGCACAGTCGTGCGAGGCGCTAAGCGCTCACTCGCGCGCCCGCGCGCGGGGGGAGCTTATTTGCAAGTGAAAATTCATTACATCCGGAGCTTACGAGCGAATATGAGATTAGAGAGAAGAAGAAGAAGAAGAAGAAGAAAAAGAAGAAGAACAAGAAGAAGAAGAAGAAGAAGAGGAACGTGACTCGGTGTAAGCTTCATCCTCCCTCCCTCCCTCCATCCCACCATCCTATATCGTCCTCTCTCTCATGCACGAGCCCTCTTCTCGTATAAGGAACGACGTCGAAGAGATATACCTACACGCAGAAGCCAACCTTCTCATGCTTGTATAGCGGCTTCTCATCCGGGCTCTACGCGAACCGACCGCGAAGACTTGCCTACATATTTATTTATGAGCTGTATCCAGTAGCTATGAATTCGCTACATCTCCAACATTATGCCAACAGCAGCAGAAACGACAACAACAACAACAACAGTGGTCGCGGTAGAGGCAGCAGTAAATAGTGGCAAAATATTGCGGAGGAGGTTGAATCAGTGACGGCGGGGAAAAGGGGGCTGGTAAAAGGAGAAGAGGGGGGGGGGGGGGGGGGGGGGGACGACGAATTGAATATAACGCTCGCGCGGAAAGGATATATTTATAAAAGCGAGGAATGGAGAACGCCGGGCCACGCCAGACTCCCAGGCGATGCCCTGGGAATAGATCGTGAAACCCAGTTATGCGATTTATTCCGAGAGAGTCTTCTATCTCGTTCTATATAGCGTAGGTCGAATGTTCGAGACTCGACGGAGCAACGAAGGAGAAGCGACGAGAGGCACTACCTCAGTATTATATCGCTGTGCCTCGGTACGTCGTTGGATAGTCGAAGGGTGGTGGTAGGTAAGGGGTTGGTAGGGAGGTACTCGCGACGCTTCATGTCGGACGAGGGCGGAAAAAAGAAGAGAGCGAGTAACTGAGAGAGAGAGAGAGAGAGAGAGAGAGAGAGAGAGAGAGAGAGAGAGAGAGAGAGTAAGATGTAGAAAGGTATCGAAGGAAAAACGGTACCTCTCGATTCTACTTATTTCGACGGTAGAGATCGACTCGAGGCCACACAGAGTTCAGTTATTTCCCCGACACTCGGCACAATCGATGTCTCCTCGTTCAATGGATCGAACCGAGTGTGCCGTCGTCACTGCAGCCGTTGCATCCGAAGAAACGATTTATCCTAGGGAAGAATCGAGCAGATAGAACGGAAGCAGAGGGTGGCATGTAAAAACGAGAGAGAGAGGGCGAACGCTCGAAGGATGACGGGAAAACTATTTTGAAGGAGAGCTGTTTTGAACGTACACCCCGGAGTCAATCGTATTTGAAATTCGATCTACCAATATCTCCCTTTGTAACGGATCACTGTTATTTTCATGATAGAACCTGCGAGACGAAATAACGAATAAAAAAAACACACACACACAGAGAAATGGTACGTAGGATTTATAAACGAGGATTGATCGATGTAACGAAAGGATAATCGGTGAAGGGAATTAAATTTTTTACTTTTTCTCTATTTCGTTTTTTCGAAGGTTTTGCTCGCTCAACGATCGAACAGGAACTCGCTCGTGTTTTCTTTATCGATCTTACGAACGTACCTATTATTATCAATCATTTTCGTACTTTCTGGGACAACGAGGAAGGCATGCGAAACGAAAACTACCACGTGCGAGAATCCCATCGAGTCTCGGCCCGGCACTCTCTCGCCCCAGCCGGTATACACGGTGGTATCGAGTTTCGCGCACCTGTGTCTCCTTCCTCGTTTACTAACATTCAAGTAGTAAAATTTTGCCAACGACCGAGACAAACACCCACACACTCGCACACAGAGACACAAGGCTGTAGCACCCGGGCTAAGTAAGCATCTATTATTAAAACGACCAACATCTGAGTCACCCTTTTTGAAACTCCGGGCGCAAGGTCACCGCGAGCTTTTCATAGCTTTGCGTAACGATATCGATTACACCGTTGTTTGGATGGTTTTCAAATTAAATCCGTCCATAAAGACTAAAATAAATAAAATAAGAGAAAATTAAAGCTTTGGATCGGGGTTTGTGCGAGTGTGTGTACATTTATTGTGTGCGAGAGTTGAACAAAAGTTGGGAACAGAGCCACGGTAAGGTCCCGGGGTGTGTGTAGAAATTTTGGCATAGCGGACGTGAATATTAGGTGAACACTCCCGGGCTAATAGCGTCCCAGCTGTTTCCCTCGGTTCGTTGCATTAAATCTTTTTCGAATACGTATGAGAGACTGTCGAAGGGTCGGTGTGCCGGTAAAAGCACAATATACCGTGCGGACAGCGTACACGTTATCGCCGAAATTGAACGAATTTTATTCGAACTTTTCACGAAATCAAACGAATTTTTTCTCAAATCAAATTTAAATCACTCTGTTCTTCGTTCTCGATTAAACGAAATTGAAAACCGTTTTAAACGCGTGAAAAGACACGATCGGAGCCAAACGTCAAGCCACTTTGTAGCGCATTGAGTAAGAATGAAAAAAAAAAACAAAAAAAAAACAAAAGGGAAAAAGGAAAAATCGAGGAATGCCAATAACGAGAGAGTCGGCTTCGCGAGCAGCGCTGCAAAACTCAATGGAATTGATTAAAACTTTCTCCATTGTTTCCTAGCGTGGAGAACGTATTCATTGATAGTTCGTCCATTACGGTGAAATGAAAACCGCCGTTATCGATTTTAAGTAATGAATGAAATCGCGGTGAAATTCGCTCGGGGAAATTATTACCCCGAGAGATGTGAATAAATTTAGGGTACAGTTTGTGCCAAGGCGAGGAAAAGATTGCATAGATTTATAGGGCGAAAGGAGGGTGGAAGGCCAATGGATTTGACGTTCGTGCTCACGAGGGTAAGAGGGATGACCGCGACGAGGGTGTGAGAAACGCCGGTGAAGATCGACTCTCGAAGACCAAGTTGTACGTATACGAAAAGGAAGATATAAAAAGGAAAAAGGAAAAAGTACTTGGAACGAGAAGGAATAAAGAGTGAAAAGAGCAAAGGAGAATCATGAGCGATCATCGTTCGAGAGTATCCATTACCGGTCGACGGTAAGATGTTACCGGATAGCATATTAATGTTCGAGAGATCGGATGCTACACACATATAACGCGTCGAAAATATATGTGTAAGCAACGCCACGGTCTCTCTCTCTCTCTCTCTCTCCTCGACTCGATAAATTTCCCAGCTCTTGGCCTCACGGCCTTCTTCGGTACGCGAGGTTCTCTCTCAGGTTTCGCTAATAAAACGTAGACTCTTCGAGACCCGCAAGGTCGGTCACTTTTTCGTTTCATCGAGGGTAGTTAATATATGCTCGCGTTAAATGCCCGCTGGAAATGTTTCCGAGCAGAAAATTAAACCTAAAACTCGGTCGCTGAAGAACTTTCGGTATTTGAAATTTCTCTTTTTTTTTATTTTGCAAGAAAGAAACGGTTGTTGACGACAGGTTGATAACTTTTTTGAACAGTGGTCTGCCGAATTGGTTTTGAATTGTATTCGCAACTATGTAATCGAGCTTAAAAATGCCGCCGGCTCGGTCGTACCACGATTTTTCAAACTATTTTTCACAGATTTGTAAATCCGTATCAACAATTTCTACGTATTTTTCCTACGTTTCCAACGATCCCGTTCCCTACACCATTCGCTTCGTTATATCAAACTCCGACGGTCTTGCTTTTATTTTAATTCAAAAAAGCTCAAAAAATCATTGTAATTTTTTGACTATGTTTCCTCCAAATACTCGTTCGATTAAAACAATTTCCTTTCGTTCGAAAGAACAAAACTTCGGCCGCTGATAACGAAAGTAGAACGAGCGCGAAACGGGTACGTTAAAAAAAAATTGGAAACAGGAGGAAATTGGAATTTCCTGTGGGGGAGGCAGCGGGGGAGAGCGTTTGTGTGTGCCTTTCTCCGTCGACCGCGAATCGAGGCAGAATGGAAATGGAACAAAACCGACGAAACTCGAGAAGCCCGTGCGCGCGAGAACGGAAGAGAGCACCCACCACCACCACCACCACCACCACCACCATCACCATCACCATCACCATCACCACCACCAAAGCACGCGCTAGAGGCTTTCTCGAAAGTAGATCGAAGTTAAGTGGTCGTATAGCAAAAGGCTTTTAACGAGCACGGATCGAATCACCCGATAGAGAGAGAGAGAGAGGGAGAGAGAGAGGGAGAGAGAGAGAGAGAGAGAGAGAGAGAGAGAGAGAGAGAGAGAGAGAGAGAGAGAGAGAGAGATGGAGAACGGGCGCCTTTGCTCTCTGTGCCCATCCGACAAATACACACACACACACACGTAGCATATAAAGAGACACAAACAAGAAGCAACGAGAGATCTCAAGTTGATGATCCATAGATCGGCAGGTCCACGGTGACAAGATCTCCTCCCCTACCCCACCTTACTTCCCCACTTTTCTTTATTTCCTCGACCTTTGCCGCACCCTTTCTCCCACTGGCCTCGTTTCGACCGTTATATTATACATATAAACATATATTTTTCATGAAAAATTTCCTCGAACCGCTCCAACTCAGACACAGCTGTTCGAGAGTCAAAGCCCTTGCGATCTTGGCTCGATAACTCGTACACCCGTTAAAGATCACCGTACGCGAGAGCGAAGACGCGATGCGAAGGACCTATATCGTGTACATGACCATTTATATCGCCTATATAATTTACCTCCGATACGATATAATATATAGATATATATATATATATATATATATATATATATATTTATAAATAAATGTACACGAGAGAAAGAGAGAGAGGGGGTACATGTCGGAACTTGACGCGTGGTCCACGAGTACAAAGTTGGTTAGTCATCTCAGGCTCTCGTATACCCTGGGTTCTCCATATATTATTATGGAGGCTTGTGCATAGTTCGATATGCAAGCCGAGGCTACGAGTATGGGCTAGTATGGTACACGCACACGTGCCTATGGACCATCATCCGTACGTATAATACACGTGTACACTGGGAGACTAAACGCTCGGGCCTCTCATTGTGCCTGGTTGTTGAACCCTTGGGAGAGATTCGCGGCATGCCGTTATGTGTACGCGAATACGTGTGTGTGTGTGTGTACAGGAGGACGAGTGTGAGCCCGTGTACGTACTGTACCATTATAATTACAGGAGACAGCATCGCGATATACGCAGCTACGAACAGGAGGGCTTACGTAAGCCCCGGCGATCGTGTGTAGGAAACTGTTCCGGGCTTCGCCGACGATGTATACCTGTGAGCTCTGTGTGACGAAGCCATCGCTCGAGACACTTCTCCATCGCTCTCCCTCTCTCTCTCTCTCTCTCTCTCGTTCAAACTACGTCGAATTTATGTAAACATTGTTTGGATATCGAGATGGGAATATACGAGAATTAGTCTACGTTACGACTATCGATCCGATCCGCCGGTAACGATTCGATAAGAAAAATAATTAAAATTGAAAAAAGAAACATGGTGAATTATGTTTTTCATAGAAAAATTATAGGTATTTGTTGTTGTTCTTGTTTTTTTTTAAAGAAAACAAAAAAATCACTACGACGAAATGATCCTGGTATCTCGGCGGTTATCACCTTCGATTGACCATGGTACACTGACGTACGGTGTTAGTCGATAGCACACGGAAATATAGCCGGCGCGCTATGTCAAATATTGAATCTCCCACAACCGAAACCCCGAGACAAACATTTGTTCAACCCTTTCCTGGAATCATGTTTCCCCTATTTCGGTAGGATTGTATATATATGTATATATATATATATGTATGTATATATATAATACGAGAGGAGACGAACGAACGATCGCAAGCAGCGAACCGTGTATGAAAAAATAAAAAGTGCACATACGCGGAAGTGGAATATAACTCGCGAACGCGTCTGTAACAAGAATGAGCAGTGGATCTAAATGCACTTGGATACGCCGGTATACTATAGAGGAACGGTGACAGAGAAAGAGAGAGAAAGAGATAGATAGAGAGAGAGAGAGTGTCTCTGCGCGAACGCCGAGTGCATCGAGAGACTATTTTCCTTTTTTATTATCCCCCTGGGGGCTGCTGCTCCATATAGTGAGAATCTTCCGTACGCCACGCACGATACCGGCGTTCCGTGCACAAAGCGAAACGCTCTGCAACACTCTTTTAACCTTTTCGAACTCGATATACATAGATATACATATATTTCAACGATGACAAAAAAAAAAGGAGACAAAAAAAAATTGCCGCACGTATTTCGTCCCTCGGACGATATTTTATGTTCTCTCGTTGCAGCCATGCCGTGACATTATTGAATAAACGAGAGAGCCACTATTTTATTTATTTATTTTTTAATTCGTCCGAAGAATCTCGAAAAGCTCTACCTGCCCTGATGAAGCTAAACGGTCAATAACCTTTTGCTTACCGTCGATACGAACGACGGAGATATTTCGAGAGAAAAAAAACAAAAAAATGAATCACCGTCGAGAAAAGAGAAAGAATCGTCGAAGTTTTGTCGCGTTGTTTCCGGGTTTTGCCGGACTAGCCGGTCGACGACGAGTGAGCGAGGAGGCAACTTCTTCTTTTTTATCCGTTTATTTTTAGAAAAGAAGAGGGGAAAAAAACCAAGACAACCACGAGCGGAAGTTGTCGATGAACGTTACTAACGCGAAGTAACTCTCGGCGTGGCCGAGCCGTACTTCCTCCGCAAAACCACTGTGTGTAAAAGTCACTGCCGATCGATAGTTGGTAGAATGTTGCAACGAGAAAGAGAAATAATGGAGTTCGATGGCTGAGAGGCGAGAGCAACGCCGAGGAGAAGGACGAGACGCGTGTAACTCGGTCGACGAAATATCCCGGTCGCGCGTCAGCTCGCGGCTGGACGGCCCACGGAGAACACGGGAAATAACTCGAATTATAGCTCGCGACTAGAACGGCTCGTCTAAAATTAACTCTCGTTCGTACACGAATACTCTCACTCCGTGATTCTCTCGACGGACTCTCTCACGACGCGGTTTACCTGGTCCCTTCGATTATATCTAAACATTTATATATATATATATATATATATACATACACAGGCGTATGTGTGTGTACACGTAACGTACGTTATTCGCTGGTAAAGTTCGAGTCAGCTGTGACGCGATACCGAAAAGTAATTCCATATATATATATCGTTTCCCCGCGGGAAACTAGGTCAAGGCGTAAATAATGTTCTTCCTCCTCCTCCTCCCATGGGGTTTAAAGAGCCAACGCGCGTTAATAATAGCCAACCCAAGTGTCCACGACGGTCTCGAAAACGAAGCGAAGAGCAGATTAACGTTTATCAAATTTAAATTTAGCGTTCGTCGCTCGCGTGAAATCTCATCGAGGAATTAAAACATCGATAAGATCCGGCGAAAGTATAAAAATATTCGCGCGATAACGTCGAACGGTGAATGGCAACACGAGAATGTAAAATATTCCAAGTTAGGTGGGTGGGTGGGGGGTTAAGCGTCGGGTTTCGCTTTTTTCTTTGTTCCGTTGTTTTGTTTCAGCGCGTTCTCTCTATCTCTCAAGAACAGAAGGGACGAAGAAAAATTGCTCGATTGTGCGAGGCTCTCGAGCCTACCCCCTCTCCTGCCCCGCTTGGCGGGCCAGCCGCCACCGCGCCGACCGAGGTACGAGTCGCGCGACAGCTCGAAACTACATATCCACCCACTTCCTTCTTGGGCCCCAACCCCCCTCCACGCCGCGTCACGCTTGCTCGTGAAACGCACGGCTTGAGATTTCAAATAGCTTTTCTACGTGACTCGTCGCACCGACACCTCCGGCAAACGCCGAGAGAACGGAGAAGCATCGAGCTTGACCAGATCTTTTTAGCGGACGTCGAGACTATCGATTGCAACAACCGTGTTTTCATACTTACTCGTTCAACGATTTTATATCTATATCTATGTACGAGGGTACATAATTTTCTATAGAGAGGTTCGATATTCATGTGGAATCTCTCGTTTCGATACGAGTCACGGGTTTTTATAGCATTGTTTTATTCGTACGGCAAGAGAATGTAATAGTACTCACTTTGTTTGAAAGCCCTCGAACTCTTCCTGCTGCTCGTTGATCGACGCCTCGAGATCGAGATAGGCACCGTAGTCTCCATCTTTGTAAAGCTGAAGAGCGGTATCGTCGAGCTGAAGGCAAAAGACAAAAAAAAAGGACGTAGTTGATTAATTTTTTTGTTCTTCTTGTTCTTGCGTAATACGTGATTTTTTTATTGTTTTTGTTTTTATTTTTATTTCGCTGAAATTCTAGGATTTTTCTTGTTTATACGTTGTGTAACGAAATATTTATGGCGTAACGACGAATTCAACGAAATTCGAATGTTTGGGTGGTGAGAGAATTCTTCGGTAATATTTCGAGAGTTAAATGGTGGAGAGGGTGTCTCACGAAATCGTGGCGCGGTATTTTCGGATGTTTTGGAGACCACGGTGGATTATCGGATGGCATAAATTTTCGCCCGGAGGTGAGCAACCCCGGTGTGTCGAGAATAAAAATAAAGTTCCGTGGCATCGGTTCGTCGAACCCTCTCGCTCCTCGACTCCGTTTCTTCTTTCATCCGGAGCGGCGGCGACTCTTTCTCGTCTCGCGTTTCCACCTTTTCTAAGAAAGATCGCGAGTCGCCTCGAAGAGCTACGTAACGACGTTCGGCCGGTGTGCCATTTTCGTCGTTGAACAAGAACGAAACTATCTCAACGAATTACGAACCCCAAAAAGCATGCAAAACGAAATTATTTTCCATAAATCTATTCGAGTCGATCAAAACATAAATTCATTAAATTATCCGAATTCAGGAACGATCGAAGGAAATTTATTTTATCAAATTTTATTATCGAATAATAGTTCATCGCGCTTTCGAAAAGACAAATTTTGGAATAGAAACGACGACGACGATGATGATGACCTATATATCTAAAAATCTAAGACCCCGCTGGGGTTTGAAAATAGTTTCGTTTCACCGTCATAGAAATTTCGCCTCTCTTTCTCCTCGTTTTTGTGTATATAACCAGCCCCACTTAAACGCGCCTTCGAGAGACTCGGTTGCATTATGCTCCGTTCCTTTTTCATCACAAACGCAAGCTTCGCACGAGTATATCTCTGTGCATCTCTCTTCCTCTATCTCTCGAACTAGAGAATTATATGGAAAGAGGAAGAGAGAGAGAGAGAGAGAAATGCATCTCACCCGGACCGTTATGTAACTCATCTCATCTTTGTATTCGCGGGCCGTGCTCTCTGGCAACGATGAGGTAGTAGACTATATATATATATATATATATATACCTTTCCAGTTTCGAAGCGAATCGAGGTCGTATACCGTACAAACTCCGTTAAATGAGATAGGAATAATCCAAGCGGGGAAAAGCGTAATTTTTATTTTTTGATAAAAAAAAAAAGAAACAAGAAAAAAAATACTTCGAGAGCCGCGCGCGCCTCGAGTCTACCGTATCATTGTAGTCAAATATAATGAGAGACTGTGACGGATTCGCGAAAAGGTGCGCGTAATAAATATCACATATTATATATATATATATATATATATATATATATATATATATATATATATATATATAATATATATATATATATATATAATATATACGCATATAGCAATTCTCTACTCGCTCGAGCGATTATATGGGTGACGTGTTATATGCATGTACGTCTATAGAGGTACAACGCACTATCAACGTACCGTGTTGTTCCTTTTCGTTTTACCTTGGCGTGCGTTTCACGCTCGAGTGCGAACGTAAGTGTAAGTAAGAAAGGCGCGAGGCGCAACGAGATCGCGTGTGTGCTCTCCCATGTTCGAGAGTGAACCTCGGGGTTGATCGTCGACGCGCGAAGAGGGAGGATAGGAGTAACGCAGCGCGGTCGAAATTGACGCTAAGTATCGAAAAAAAAACAATCTCACCTATCGGCCAAATTCCCGAATTACAAAGACGATACTTTACCCGTAAAATTAAGTAGTTCGAGGTAAAAAGCGATAACGGAAATCAGGTCGCGAGTGTGCTTGAAACGTTTTATTTTTCTTTTTTTTTCCACTGACCCAATGCGCGAGATAATCGAAAAAATGGTAGAAAGGCAAACCGGGGAGGTAGAAAAACGTCTAGACCGGCTGACTGACGTCGAGTTTGCTCCGTGTGTATATACATTCGTAATGTTTTAATGCGAAAAACGAGATTGCCTCGAAGCCTGGTCGGTGGGTGGTAGGATATGTGGAAGTTGGCTCAACACGCTCGGATGGTTTTGTAGGTGACACATAACGCGCGCGTGAGCCAGGTTCACCGACACGAACTCGACAAGATATCCTACGTAGGTGCACGGTTTCTCGTGGACTTTTGGCTCGTTACGGTCACCGCGAGACGAGGACTTTGAAATCGAGGGTGTTGCACGTGACGCGTATACATAAGCTCGCGCTCTCTCTCTCTCTCTCTCTCTCTCGCTCTTTCTCTCTCGTTCGCTCGCTCACTCACTTTGCGAAGAAACGAGGAGAGACCGCAACGATCGGAGAAAGTAGTCGATCCGAGAAGTGACGTCATGTCGCAGGCCAACGCAGTCTCCTCGACTCGATCGAGCGGCGTATGCAGAAGCACATGGGGCCAGTTAGTGGTTAATAGACGACACTAAACACGCTATATCCTCGTTACATCGAGCACATTATCCCTACCCACCCTCCTTGCCCCTGATACACGTGTTCGTGCGTAGTTTCGCAGTCGCGCGTTGGCTCGAATGCTCGTACCTACAAATGTGGACTCGTGTAACTGAAGATTCTAGAGAAAGGGAGAACCGGGTAGCGAGAGAACGAGAGAGAGAGAGAGAGAGAGAGAGAGATACGTTTATTTCGTGCCCTGGGACTGCGTCCCCTAAGAGCACCGTGCCAGTAAGTGTACACCAAGCCAGAAAAAGCTGAGCCGTACTACAGATACAGAATACAGAATAAATAATAAGAGTAAATAGTACGTATAGTAGTATGTGGTAAGATAGTACTAATAATAACAATACAAAGTACTCTAATACTAGTACTAATTAATAATAATAATAATAATAATAATAATACGAGAAAATGTAACAATAAATAAGGACTTGACGAGGTCGAGCCCGACCCACTCCGTCACTGCTGCGTGCCTCGCGCCAGTATCAGAGCTCGAAAGGCTCCCTTGAAACCACCTATCGATACTTGCCGCCTTAGGGTATCAGGCAGCGCGTTCCAGAGGATGCTCGCCGTCACCGCGAAAGAGCCTCTGTATTTCTCCGTGCGAAAAGCCGGAACAAGGCAATCCGACGTCGAGTGCTGCCGCCGCGTGTCATGGTTCCCCATTGGAACAGGTTGCGTTACGCGCTGGAGCAAGTAGCTGGGCTCGCCACGCATTCGGCAGCCGAACACGAACGACCCCAGCAAATACTCCCTCCGATCCGCGATCTTGAGCCACCCCAACCGCTGGTAATAAGGTGTGATATGCGCATCCCTGCGCACATCGAAGATGAATCGCACTCCACGGTTTAGTGCCCGTTGCATCCTGAGGTCCAGCTCGATCGAGATATCCGTGTAGAGAAGACAGCAGTAGTCTAGCTGCGGCAGCAACAGTGACCTAACCAGCGAGAGAGAGAGAGAGAGAGAGAGAGAGGGAGAGACGGAGGTGTACCGAGTCCTAGGAAGCAGAGAGACAGTCGCGCCAAGCGTTTGCCACGATCGCCGCAGCAGTCCCACACTGTACATAACTCCCTCTGTCATTAGAGACGATTACAGAGTACGAGACAGGCGGTTCCTGTGTGTCAAAGCAACGCTATGCGATATACGAAACGCGCCTCGACTCGAACGTATTAATAAAATATATTTATTTTAAGGAAAGAAAATAATTGATAGAACACTATCGTGCGTTATAGAACGGGGCTTCTCTGGTGATTTCTGATTTTTCGTATCTCTGGTGTCTCGACTCGCTCTCTCTGTTTTATTTATAGGGGGATAAAACGCGAAGAACAATGTTACCGTCTTGAGAAGATGGGGTTGAAGAGGATGAATAATCACATCCTGGGGAGAGAGGGGAGAGAGGACTCTCTCCCCGGTGGCGCTGGATGATGAAACGACGTACTCGAGGGCGTGCTCGTTCCTCGCGAGGGCTGATATCCCGTTGAGAGCCAACGAGAGGCGAAATTCTGAAATATTTTGCCACCGACCACCACCACCAGGCGAAAGTAGGAATTTCGGTCGGAGTCGAGAAAAGACTCGAGGGAGAAAGATGAATGGACGGTATATGCTCAAAAAAAAAACATAATACATACGTACGAAACACATCGCTATAAATGAGAAAAAATAATTATCAAAAAAAAAAATTCATAAAAAAGGTGACCGAGATAAATAAGACTCCCGTTTCGACAAATTCTTCTCAGTTGCATCGAAAAAAAACATCCTCGACTCCAATTCCTTTCGCAATTTCGAAATGCTCGCCGTGTATCGTGTCGTCTCGACCGTCGAAAATCCCCGGAAAGGGCTCGAGTTGCAGCAACGAGAAATCCTCAATTTTATTCCCCACGTTTGTGAGTTGGTCTCTATAGAGCTCGCGAGTCTGCAAAGATTAAGTCTAATCGTCTAAGGTTACGTGATACCCGATATTCGTTCGAGCCTGGCTAATATGCGAGGGTTTGTAGCAGCGGTAGGTAAGGAAAGGAAAGGAAGTAGGGGAGGTGGATGCAGTGGTTCGCGTAACTCTCCTCGGTCAAGCAATCGTGGGACTTCGATAATCGATACATACATATACATACATATATATATATATATATATATATATATATATATATATATATATATATCTGCTTTCTCATTGCACGCTCTGTACAGGTTTCTCTCCAACCCCCGCCCCCTCTTCTTTCTCCTTCACACCCCCGCGTTGTTCCATCCTTCGAAGGTTTACCCCGGGGTCGTTTTCCACGACGCTAAACGGCTGTCGGTCCTCTACCACCACGGCACCACCTCTATCGGGCTTCCCAGCATTTTGTTACCTATCCCTTACGAACGCTACAAGGCAAGTTTACGTCCTGTGTTCAGGGTGAATTCCGTTCGTTTCACGTAGCCATGCAAGTACACGACCGGGCGTTTCTGTCGGTTGGCCGGCACTGCCGGAGAGAACGAGCTAACAACAGAAGCGACCGAGGCACACCTGGTATATTCTCACGAATAAGGTAGAGAGCTCACGGGTTCACGAGGCTTCGTGCCGAAGCTCTTTGCCGAAGCTATACGCCACGCGTTAAGGCGAAACTTTAAATTGCCGAGGGTACTTTATAGTTGTTTAGAAATTGACCGAACTATAATAATGCATATTAATTTATTTATGAGACAGGGTGTACGGGTCGCATCGAGCCTGAGTTACCACGAGACGTAATAATTTCGAACGAGGGTTCGCCTCGCGAGTGGATAATAATTTTTCTTTTCGTTTTATTTTTATTTACAATCTATTAGGCGTTGAAGGTTGCGTTTTGTAACGGCTAATTGTAATCCGTGGAGCGTGTGGTGAAGACTCGAAGCGTCAAGACCGAGGAAATTTACTTGCTGGCAGTAAGAAGAGAGATTATTCGCGGTGATTGGACCGCGCGCGAGGCTTTCGGAGAAACAATGCGTGTATAATGAGCGTAATTGCTCCGACCGGCACATGGGGACTGATCTCTCTCCCTCTCTCTCTCTCTCTCTCTCGTTTACACATTCACTCGCCTAGGAATAGACGATGTTGAACTCGTGTTCCATATGTATAATATTACCGGATAGCATCGTCGTTTGACCCTCCTCGGCGTACGGTTTGGCCAAAGGAGTGTACATGGTTCGAGGCGCGTGTGTGCGCGCCTCCCTCTCGTATATCTGGGTCGTTACGGTCGACCTTACGGAACGGTCGCGGTTCGATCATTCGTAACGAGCCCTAGGTCACACACAGACACACACACACACACACGTACCATTTAACTCCGACAGGGAATTAGCGTTCATCCTATATAGATAGGCTTACATACATAGATATATGCAAAAGTAGA